>JAGFMF010011799.1:10906915-10923287 GCA_019455555.1 Galemys pyrenaicus | reverse complement strand
GAAGGAAGGAAGGAAGGAAGGAAGGAAGGAAGGAAGGAAGGAAGGAAGGAAGGAAGGAAGGAAGGAAGGAAGGAAGGAAGGGCAAAAGCAGAAAGGCCTGGGGGAGGACCACCAGCCAGCAGCCAGGACCCTGCCCCTGGCCTAGGAGGCCCCGCCCCCCAAGCCTGGTCCCCACCCCCACCCCTCTGGAGAAGAGAGCACTTCAGTCTTGTTACATCCCGAACAAGCACTTTATCATAGTTTTAGTACTTTTGTTAAGACAAACAAGGAAAATTCCATCTGTGACCATCAAGCAGGAAATAATCAGACTGTAATACAATCACCAGAGCAGTTGTCATGCCAGGGTGGGGCCCCACCATCCATGGGGTCGCCCTGCCCATGTGTCCACAGTCGGGCCTGGCCCTGGGCACCTCCTCAGCGCAGCAGCCGGTCATGCGCCCTCCCCGCCCTGCCACGGGGCACCCCAGCCAGGTTTCTATATAGTTGGGGGACAAGGCAGCTCACCCCGTATTCTTGTCACCATGCAGAAGGGCCACAGCCGCCCACAGAGCCCCGATGTCCTAGCAACACAGCCTCATGTCGTTGGCAGGAGCCAGAGTTGGGCTTGCTACCTTGTGTCCCCCAAACAGCTGCAAAGGTTATGGGATGGGAGAGGCTGTGCTTGCTGCAAGGAATGTGCACTCCAAGAAATGAGAGAATGGGAAAGTTAGTGATCTTAGCAAATTATCTAAGGAAATCTGCAGGTCCGAGGAAAATAGATAATAGACAGACCGATAGCTAGCGATAGACAGGTAATTGATTGATGTAGGTAGACATTAGACAGCTATGGAATTACAACGTAATAGAGACTGATATTCATAAAGTTAGATTATTAGTTAATAGACTTATCTGGACCTGCAAATGTAACGATAAGAAATAACCCCATTTCAAATTAAAATTGAAATAGAATCAAATAAAACAATTGCCCTGAAAACGAAGATGAAATAAATTCTGCACAATCTTTAAGAAACTTACAAAAAGTATGAACTTATGTTTTTGTTCTTAACCCATCTATTAATATATTATCAGACAATTCTGGAAGTTGTGCAAAAGCTGGAAGCCTTCACAACGCTAAACAATAACACCACAAACGCGAGAACCACAGGGAAGGGGGGGCTTGGCAGCATCACAGGAGTGCTAATTCTCTCATCTTTCGTAGCCAGAAGTTGATAACATCTAAAATTAAAACATTGAGTTAAAAATATAATAATTCCAATCTCTTATTGAATGTTTCATAATATTGTTTCTTAGCCTTAGAACAATATTTTAGGATATTAGGCGACATTTTTGGCTCTTGTTTCTGTTCTCATCTATGTTGCTTGGTTGTTTTCATAATGTGTATTATTATTTATATAAAAACAGTAAAGTCATTAAAATTTTTAAATAGAAAATTAGCCCTTCTGCATTAGTCTGGATTCTCCAGAGAAACAGAGCCCACAGGAGGGAGATGTAAACGAGGCCTTGCGGGAGGCGGCCCAGGGCAGTGGGAGCCGCACAGGTCGTGGGGGCCCAGGGAGAGGGTGCAAGTCCGTCAAAGGCCTGAGTTGCCGGGAGCTACATTCCAGAAAGAAGCATGAAGTCAGGAGCCCCGGTGTCCCTAGAAGCAGGCCCGGTCCCTGACCCAGAAACGGCAGCGAGCAGCCCTCCGGCCTCTGTGCCAGCTCCCACCCGAGGCCAGCACCTCCCGCCCCACGTGGGACCCCGCTCAGAGCGCTGACCCACTCACGCCCCACAAAGGCTGTGCTCAGCCACATACCTGACACCCCGATTCCCAGCCAGGTTGACCTAAACAACCAGTTGCTTTGAAAACAACGTCACTCTAACCTGGGCATTTGGCAAGTCACAAAAGAGGGTGACCTGGAGGCTGTCTCCTGTGGGGACCCCAATCCATGAGGATTCCTAGCCCTCAGGAACTTCTCAGGGAACTTCAGCTCCTCAGGGAACTTCAGCCCCCTCCTCCGGGCCCCCCTTATTGTGATGATTCCCATGCGCCAGAGCCAGCCCCACTCCCCTCAGGAACTCCTCAGAGAACCTCAGCTCCTTCAGAACAACACTTGTCTGCTTTCTCTGCTTTCCGATACCCAGGGCGAATGCCTGGCATTTGTTGAGTATGGAGCTTGGAGGCAGAGCCGTCTCCAGGCCAGTCTGCTGTCTGAGTCACTGTCACCCCCTCACTCTACCCACTACTCCACCTGCTGCCTGAGCCTGCCCTGGAGCAAGGAGAGAGTAGAGCTCGATGGAACCCCCCTCCCCTCAGGATAGCCATAGCTCTTGGGACTCCTCTGTGTCTCCTGCTCTGTGAGGGGCGCAGGGCTCAGACACAGATAACTGCATGGGCCTTCTCACCTCAAAACCTGCCGCAGCGCCCCCCCATCATCACCAGGACCAGGAAGATGCAAAGCCACGTTGCTCCACCCTGGTCACTGACTCACCCCGCCCCGCACCCCTCCCCAGCCGTTGGTCAGCATGCCACCACTGTTCTCCAAGTACACCTGGAACAGGTCTGGAGCCCCATCCTCGGGGCCCCCCTTATTGAGATGATTCCCATGCGCCAGAGCCAACCCCACTCCCCTTGGAAGCTCCTCCCAACCCTAAGGAACCCCTCTTCCCCGCACCATCAGGCCTCCTCCCAGACCACTGTCCATCTGGCCACCCCAGGCCTGGGCTTCCCTGCTCCATGCCTGGGCACAGCTTCTCAAGGTCAAAGGCAATGTCTCATTTGTCTCTGTAGTCCCTGTCACCACAGTCCTCGCCCAAAGAACTTTGATTTGCTGGACTGAGTTCTCAAGGGAAGCAGTCTTATCAGGTGTGTCAGCATTATATGAAGTACCTAAGAATCTGGACCTTATTCCTGTCGTCTCAACCATGTGATTTTAGACACAGTCTTTACCTATTTGTTTTTAAGGGGATAGAAATAGGGATGCCCCTATCAATATATTTCATAAATATGAGGACAACCTTCAAATCCTCAAAACTCCTTAATAAAGCACTAGCTACAAAGATCAGAAGACATTGTATAATTCCCTTTCATGTTGGCAGTAGTAATAAATCCCCCCATTTGGGGTGTGGGGAAGGCTGGATTGAGTCCACCACGTATCTCTTGTCCAGCATGTCTGAGCCTGGACACAGCTCACCAGCCAGGGACCTGCCCAGCCGAGGCTGCACAGCTCCACCAACCCCCTTCACTCTGCGCTGAGAGGGAGCAAGCTCTAATTGCAGCTGTATCAATCAAAGAGATTTCAAATTGCAGCACAACCTTCTCTGGCTGGAGTTAATTAGAACGCTGACATTTCCCAGACTGTCAGCTAAATGAATGCTTAGGAAGATGTGCATATACATCCAGTGGGTAAATATAGGCTGTCAGGCTTCTCCACAAAACACACCCAGCCCCGGCCGCTGCTGTCATTGAATACGGCTGATAAGCGACTCGACCTCCACATTTGCAACACAGTCCTGGGATGTCCTGAGAACGGCCTCTGGAACGGGTCAACTCGTCGACACACCTGCATAAAACCCAACCTCGCTCTGGAGGGGATGCCATCTTCTTCGCAATCCAGTAAGGATGTGCCCTGGTTTTAATTAAAATGCACACTTCAGACACAATGCATGAATTACGAAGTTACTAAATTAATATTCTTTCCTTTTCATTAGAATCAATTCCTTCTGGGAGGCTGCAAGCGGTTGGACATCAGGTAGCCCTCTGAGGAGAAGAGAGACACAGAGACACAGAAGGGCCACAGACAGAGGACGCCAGATGTGGTGACTGGTATTTCCGTAGCAGAAAAGAGGATGGAGCTCCAGACTTCACCTAATTTTTCAACCTCTCACAACAAAGCACTTGAGAGAAAAGTCCTCATAACAAATGAGAAGCAGTTAATGAAAGAAATAAAGGCTATTACAGAAGGAAAATAGCCAAAACCTATTTAAGTTTATAAAGTCACTGAAAGGGCGTAGAGAACCCAACTTATTTTGCTACAAATAAGAATCATCCCTCAAATTTCTAAGACCAGGACCCTTGGACAGCCCCAGTGGCCTGAGCAGAGCGCATGCGCCCAGTCCTGTCCCCAGTCCACAGCACGTGGCCCTGCACACCACGAGGCCAGTCCTGAGCAGCCAGTCACTGCAGGCCACCCTCATGCCTGAGGACTCTGGCCAGGCCTCTCTGGGGCAAGCAGCAGCACGCATAGCTTGCCAGCGAGACCTGGAAGTGAGAGGGAATCCTTAGCACAGAACTGGGACAGGGTGATGGAGGGTCTGGGGGACACCCACAATTGGGGGTGTAGGGGGCTGTAGGGTGGGAGGGCAGAGCTCCTTGGGAAGACAAGGGAAGGCAACTCCCCTGGAGGAGGAACTGGGGTTGCAGGAGAGGCAGGCGGGAGCTAGGGGAGAAGGGCCCGGCCTCAGGCTTGATGCTGGAAGACTGTGACCAGACCCCCATTTCAGAATCGTGGCTGCCAAGAACAGACCCTCTGTTCCCCGCCACTCAGCTGCGTGGCTCAGACTCTACATGCTGTTCCCCACAGAGCTCACTGAGATGGAACCGCCCACCGGACGCCCACAGCTGCTGCTCAGCCGCCACAGCCCCATCCCGCTGTGGGGTCTGAGAACATCCCCCCTCCAGCAAGGAGCCCCTATTCCTCTGGCGTCTTCCTCATCCCACCCCGTGCCCTCCCACCACTGGCAGCTGCCAATCCACTGCCTGCTTCACACATCCCCGGGATGCCCCTGCTGGTGACCCCCAAACTCACAGTCTCCCTGAGGTGGGCGGGGGAGGCAGCAGGTATGCTCGTGATTGACACTGCTGACAGACAGACAGACGGGGAGGGGGTGAAGGGAGATGGGTCACAGATAAAGACTAGCATATTAGACACTGTGAAATGTCTCTAACAAAAAATAGAAAGGAATAAAGAGCATAATGAAGGTGACAGTACAGAGAATAGAGAAACCCTCAAACACCTGAGCTCGTGTGCTTCTCTGTGGTTAGTGGCTACTCAGACAAAAGGTCAAGGGTACTTGAGGACAACAAAAGACCTCAGAAATTAAAAATTTGACACCAAATTTGAGAATAAAATAAATGGTTGGAAAATTGAAATTTCTCAGAAAGTAAAGCAAAAAGACAAAAAAATAGAATCATCTGAGAACATAGTAGACCTGTAAGCCAGGAGGCCTAACGTGTCACCAAACGTCCCACCAAAGAAGAGGAGTCAGAGAAATTCAGGAACTGATTATGGAAAAAAAAATGTGAGAAAATGTCCCATATTTGAAAAATATAAGCACGAGAGAGAATGTGCCCAGCAAAAGCTTCAAACAGCCCAGGATGAGACTAGTTAGCACCACGGCACCCGAGGGAGGGAAAATTGCTTTAAGACTTCAGAGAACCTGGGGAGGTGGACGGAGCCCTCACCATTCCCGCAGCGAGATAAGAGTGAGGTGGGCTTGCTCAGCCGTCACCCCGGATTAAACACCCAAACTAGATGGTGCTTTCTAAAGTACCTGCTTAGGATTCCCTGCCCGCCCGCTGGCCCGGCGTGCATGCTCCGACCACAGACAGCCAGATGAGGACTTGGAGAAGCCAATTCCCAGATGGCCTCCCCTGGAAGTGGCCAGGGTGGTCCGTGAAATAAGGGAGCAAATCCAGAGAAAGCTGCAGGCACAGTCCTGCCCACCAACTAGGACACCCGAGTGGCCAGTGGATGGAGCACTGGGAGCCGGCGGGGCTGGGGAAGCTGGGGCTGGAGCACCTGGCCTGCTGTGGGCCAGGTGTTTGTTCAGAAGGCCAAGCGGGGGACTGACACAGCAGGAGGTGGCAGGGCTGACGTCTCCACGAGAAAGAACACAAGCGCGGCACGCCACGCGGCTTTGCAGAGGGCCATGTTTACACCGTCAAATAAAACACCACATTATAGGATAAAATAAGGATGTTCATTTGAAAAATCGCAAATAGGAAAAATGAGGCACTACTAACTCAAGATGCAGAAAACAGGATGTGGCCACAGAGCGGGTTTTCTATGGTCATAATAAAATTAGTAGAATCGTGCTCACTGCTCTCTTTCTTCACACTTTCTTCCCTAACAAGTCCATGGATTGTTGTGACACTCCTTTCACAGAGAAAGAAACTGGGGAAGATTTGCAACTTTTCCAATCTCATTACATGAGGAAGAGGCAGCACCCAGGTGAGAACACAGGTCTGGCTCCTGCCCGCACTGCGTGGGCGACCAGCAGTGAGACTTCGGGCGCCCCAAGCCGCCCCGAGAAACACTGCCCCAAGGTGGCCACAACTGCAAGCTGAGGGTGTGGTCACACAGCCGGACTACAGCACACTGGAAGTAAAGACGGCGCCCAGCAAGCTCCAGCCTACCTGGGAGGGCGGGCCACCTGGCCAGGCAGTGGGAGTCCCAGCTGCACTGCCCACAAGCAGGCCCTTCCCTGAGAGCCTCTGGGCCACGGCGCCCACCTTGGCTCCCAGCTGGCCTGCCTGGGTAGTGACTTCCCAGTCTGGCTGCCAGCCAAGCTCGGACTCCACGAATCTGTCACAAACAGCCCATGTTTGCCATCGCTTCTGGAATGGCGCAGCACAGGGTGACCTGTCCTCTCTGCACGTGAACTTAGTGCGCCAGCAATGTAATGTTCCCCTCTTTGCAACAGATTCTGCTTTAATTGCAGACACGGGGTGGAGCTGCCGCCTCCCGGCTGAGTGCGGGCTGTCGGGCCCTGCTGCTGGTGCTGGGCGTCAATCAGGAGGCAGGTGCAGATGCGGGGGCGAGCGCTCGCCTCCGGCGCCCCGGCCACCCTGAGACACGAGGCCAGCCTCAAGCCGTCCTTCATTCCTGCAAGGAGCTGAGCAGTGCAGCTCCTGTCTGCGAGCCACCAGGCGCCCCTCCCTCCCCCCCCGCCCCCCGTCCCCTCGACTTAAGCTGATCTCAAATAATAGAAAATGAAGGAGAAAAGCCGCTCCCAGGCCTCTGCCTGTGCACTGAGCCCATAGTGAGCAGCAGGGAGGGCGTCTGGGGCAGTGTCTAGAGCGTGCCAGGCCCTGGGTGCGCAGCCCCTCTGAGAATAAGCCGGTTGTTTTTCTGAAGGGAGCAGTGGCAGCCACAAATGACAATAGGCATTCCGGAGCCACGGAATGTGCTAGAACTGGCGTGTGGGCACCACTATTTCAACTCTTCCTCGGCCACAGTGTGCACAGAGAAGCCATATGGAAGCAATCCCGTGAGGCACGGCATTCCCCCACATGCTCCTTCAAGCCCAGGCAAGGCCATGTGCGCCCTGTGCATTTCCGGGGGACAGGGTGACGGCAGCCTTTAGGGAGGAGCAAGCCCATGGGGCCGCCCCCACCCACGCTGCGCCCCACCCACCCACACAGCGCTCCACCCTGCTCTCAGCGTGGGACTGACCCTGGGGGCTCGTCTAGGGGCTGGGGCACACAGCTTGGGTGTCACACGAGGGGACCCGAGGGGCTTCGGCCGGGCTGGTGTCCGGAAACTGGGTGCCTACTCATGCCCCCAGCACCGCCCCTCCCCCAGGGCCACCAGGACAGTCTGACATCCCGGATTGCCTAGTCTGACCAGTGAGATTCAGACCTAAACTGCGTCCTCTCCACCGTGGCGGGGTCACTCAGGAGGGAAGTGGACGTGACCCCTAACTGGTAATGGGAAAGAAAAGCTAGTCACAAATTCCTGTTTTCTAGGCGACCTCCTCTGGCTAAAAACCAGAACTATCCTTTGATGGAAGGTATAATTTTATACCTTCCATAATTTTATAAATTTATAATGTAACAAAAGCCAGAGTGGACACCACTCCTCACCCCCCCCCCCAACAGTCTTCACTGTCCCAGCTTACTTGGGACCAGAGGCCTCTCTTCCAGAGGACTCTCTCTTCCTCTCTTCCTGTCCCTGGGGGCTCAGAGCCGGAGGGACTGGACCCTGTAAAGTCCCAGGTGGACTGCACAAGGTGGTGTGCCCTTCCCATGGTGGCTGGCCACATGAGTTCCCAAGGCAGGAGCCTACAGGTCCAGGTAGGGATGGTGCACGGCGACTTCTGAGGAAGCTCTGTCCTCAATCCTGCACTCAGAAGCACACGTCCCCCACTGGGGCGACGCCAGAGCACAGCTCAGTGCTATTCTCTGCCCGACGCTGGTACCCCTTGAGCCGGGGCCTCTGCTCAGCTTGAGACGCAGGCATCAGTGGCCGTGTACTAGTCTGAAGCTTCTCTAGACAAAGGTGCGTGCCCCAGGTGGGGCAGAGGCAGCTGCTCCCGGCAGAGGCTGGATTCCTGGGCTGGCTACCCAGGCCCGCCCTCACAATCGGGGTCACTCGACCCTGGCTTCCCATGGGCAGGTCCCGCATGCGGGCTTTCCAGCCTCACACATGCGGGATGATGGCTGGACCCACCGGCCTGCCCAGGGCTCCAAACCAATGTCCAGGGGTTGGCCTCGGGTTAGGGGCTACGTCACGGGGACATTATTTCTTTAAATGGAACTTGATGTCATTTTGTCAAGCGAGTTCTTTCCTTCAAAAGGACATGGATTTCTTTGCGAAAACCCTGCCTGGCGCTGGGGTCTCGTGCCAGCAGCTCCTTCCTTCG
The DNA here is from genome assembly GCA_019455555.1 of Galemys pyrenaicus. Taxonomy (NCBI): domain Eukaryota; kingdom Metazoa; phylum Chordata; class Mammalia; order Eulipotyphla; family Talpidae; genus Galemys; species Galemys pyrenaicus. The sequence goes on along the minus strand of JAGFMF010011799.1, from coordinate 10,914,662 downwards.
ACAGGAGAGAAGCGGTGCCTTGTCCTTTGGTGGGCTCCGGCTGCGGCCTGGGCCCCAGACCTCCAGCAGGACCAGAGCATGTAGCCCTGGCTGTGGGTCCAGGCTGGGCCCTTCCTCTTGTCTCTGCAGCCCAGAGAGCTCCCTGCCCAGCAGAGAGGTTGGCGGGAAAGAAGCAGCGCTGTGATGAGTTCTCACTTTAAAAAAGACAAATAACTAATTCAGGAAGCCAGTTGTGTGGGAACAGGACACTGCTTTGCCCCCAAATCCTTATGATTCTGCATCAAATTAACTGTTGGTACTGACATGCCAGAGATGGAAAGCAGCAACATCCTTCCACTGTCCACGTGCTCATACCCTCTTAGGATGCTGAGGCCTGCACCCTGGATATGTGGACATCGGGCTAGAGCCCCAGGGGGAGTCGCTGCCTGGACAAGGACAGGGGCTGAGCACTCTCCCATCAGGTTTTCAAAGTCGGCTGGTCAGACAGATGGGCACTGACTGCAGACAGACCTGCTCATGCAATGTCTGCTGCCCCCCATGCTGCCACTGTGGACATAGGGCCTTGCCCACACCAGGATGGCACAGCCACAGTCAGCAAGCATTGTGTGGCTGCGGCAGGCCCTTCGCCGACAGCAGAGACTTCATGGAGGCCCCTGGTCCTTCCATGCACACGCTCACACACACACACACATGCTCACACGTGCATGCACACGCACACGCACTCACACGTGCACACTTGTGATTTTGGGTAAATGGGATCATGAACTCTCTGAGTTTTCTTAACAAAGGTGAATTTGATTTCCAAGTGTTTGGGTTTTTTTGGGACAAGGCAACGTTTTAGCTCTATCTTTTTATATTATTACCCTCAAAGATGGGTTTGTTATATAGAGTTCTGGTATTTCCTAAGAATTCCTTTGTGGTCCAACTTATAAGTAATTGTTTCAGTCTTCTATTCACCAATAGGCATGAGCATTGGCTGCTTGTGTACCTGTAGACACAATCAAGAAAAGTTCATTGTCTTGCTGAAATAATCGATAACTACTTCTTGTCAACTTCATTCTCAGTTTCTGAGACACTTGGACAGAACTCCCAATAACACCATGGATCTTTCAACTTCTGCTTTTTGTGGTTTAATGAGTGCCATCATCTGTTTTGCAAGACTATAAATCTGGGCACATGCACATCTGCAGATACAGAACGTATCTGTAGTACGTTCCTAATAGGTTTCCTTTTATGAACCATTGTATCCATAACTTCCCCTAGAAAGTGCACTTCTCATGTTAAAATAGCTATATTAACTTGGCTTCAGTTAATATTTTTTCTAGTAAACACTTTCCATGATATTATCTTCAGCCTTAGGTTATGTTTAATAATTATATTTTAAACATGTTACACAAGTCTCATAGAGCAGATTTTCTCAATATTAAGTCTCTTTCTCGAAGATGAAACAAAGTGCCTTGTCTTCAGTCACTGGAATTTTACTGGCGTATTTCTTCTGCCTTACGCTGTATTTTCCATTCAGTGTTTGGACTGTTTTAATTTCATTTCTCTTTCTCTGTTTTCTGTAGAGGAATCACTGTCTTTCGATGCCTGTTTTTCTCTACTTGCTTGGAAATCTTATATTCTTTGTTAATGTAGTGACTACTTTTGTATTTTCTAACTTGCATAGCTTTTACATTTTTCTCCCCAAATTTAAACTTCACCGATTTACATGGACTCCCTCCAAAAAAAGGAAAGACTTATGAATCCATTCTTTTCCCATAAAGCCCTTCCCCCAAGTCCCATGTTCTCACTATTACTTTCACTCCATCATGCCTTAAAACTATGCAAAAGTATCTGTTATATTTTCATGCCTATGTGATTTACTTATTTCTTTAACCATGGTTGGTTGCTCCTTTCCATCTTTTTGCTGGAGTACATCCTTTAGTAGTTCTTTTAGGAAGGAAGGGCCTTATGTGGCTGAAACGCCTTTATGTTGCCCACACTTTGATGCTGGTCAGTGCTGCAGCAGGGGAAGAGAGCCCCATTGAAGGCACCTTATCACCATCTATTGAAGATGAAGGAATCGCTCTTTCTCATTCTTGGTTGGCTTGCTCTCTTGCGCTCTCTCCCCCCTTTCCCTCTCCTTCTCAGATTTTAAGGTTTGCTTTGTCCTTGATATTTTTACAATATTCCTAGGCACATGTATCTATTTGTCCTATTTAGACTCCAAATATGTGGGAACACTGAAATGTGTCCACAGAGCCCCTGTGTGCTGCACCCATGTTCACATTAATTTGCTGGGACAAATTGCCTACCCACCCCCAAGTTAGCTCTCCACTAAATGGGGAGGTAAAAGATCATGAAATTCTAGTCGTTTTGAGTTGTCTCTTTTTGCATTGCTTTCAGGTAGGGGTGGGGCCCAAGGGTGGGGCCCTGGGCAGGGGGCCGTGACAGAAATCTTCTCCTTTACCTACCTGCCCCCCCCAAAAGTTATGAGACTGACTATTTGATTCAATAGCCAGTGTATATGGTTGCAATTTTTTTCTTTGTGCTTTTCTTGATTCCATTTGGTACTGAGCCAGGACCTCTAAGATTTTGCTTTCCTCCATCATCTTTGACGCGAAACCCCGTGTTACTCTTTTAGTCTCATGAAATGTGTATGTTTTCTGTCTCCAAGTCCCTGGCAAGAGGCTGATGGGGGAGAACTGCCCTAACCATCACCTCTGACTCTTGCTTGCCAGCCGTGTTCAGGACCCCGACCCAGCCAAATGCCTGGAGGCAGCTCTCACCCCCGCTGGATTCTGATCCAGGTTGACTTGGCCCATTGAGGTGCCTGCAGCATAGACATGTGCTCAGGAAGAAGAGAACTGAGTCTCTGCACACTTCAATTCGAGACCTTTGTGAGAGAATTCAAGCTGCAGACCAGCTCCTGTCAGAGAATTGCCTTCCAGCAGGATGCAAAACCAGGTCAGCATGATTTATGGCACTGATCAAGTGACCCGCGGTGACTCTGGCCCTGATGGCACTGGGTCAGAGAGAGGGACTGAAGGGCGTCTGCGCAGCGTCCGGCAGAGCCCTGGTGCAGCGCAGACCCAGGCATGGGCGATGCCTCAGGATGCAAGCACCGCATGTCGGCAAGAGAAGCAAGAGTTCTACTCATTGCAAGTCTTTGTGAAGACAGTGTACAAACTCACATGCACACACGTGTGAACACATGTACACACACATAGGTGCTGCATTCCCAGAAAACATGATTATAGGCAAGAGTTCATGACTCAGAAAGTAACTGTAATAATTTATGCTGTTAAATTGAATAAATTATCCCCAAGCAGCGCTCCACGGCACTCACGCTAAGTGCATTCTCTCCGTGCTAAGTGCAAAAGGGTTTCCCAATCAATGCTCTTCCAGTTATCTGCCCAAACCGAAGGCCACCGTGGTGATTGGCACTGCGCCTCATCAACGTGACCCAATAAATTAGACCACAGCTCGGCACAACTTTGAGGTAGACAGTTGCTGTGGGAAACGTGCTTGTTCGGAGCCGGAGGTCTGAGTGTGTCATCCTTTCTCTGGGCTATTGTCTCCTTATCAGAAAATAGAATCCTTGATTTTTCTCTGGCCTTCTCAGGGGCAAATTCCTGGTGGGGGTGGCTTTGCCCCGTGGCATCTGAAGACAAGTCGCCCCACCGTCCAAGCCCTGGGGGTCATGCAGAGCCCCTGCCATCATCCCTGGGGGTCTTGTACACCTGCAGGGGTTGACACCCACATGGTAGCCATCCCATCTCTCCTCACCAGTACACCTCACCCCATAAGATGCTAAAAATACCTCCCCCTTGAAGGTCCCATCTTTCACTTGTTCGACAAATACATTTACAAGAAGCTACAGCTCACAGCATCTTAAGCAGGTGCTAGAAAGGGAGGGCTGTAGAGAGGTAAGCTGGACGTGCCCTTCTCCATAAACGGGGTGCCCCCTGGCTGCAGTCCTGCTCCACTGTAACCATGGCCGTCAACTGGTCCCCTTCCAAGCTTGTCTCCCCTGGGACCCTTAGAGCTTGGGGAGCAGGAGAGGAGAGGCGGGAAGCACACAGGCCAGGCCTGCAGCAGGAGAGCCCCTGGAAAGGAAGAGAAGATAAGGGAAGGGAGGCTGTGGCAGCACGGGGCAGGCAGGTGCTGAGGCTCAGCTAGCTCATCACAGGGCTCCACACACCCTCTGCAGCTACTGCCAGACGGGTCCACCTAGCGGGGCATGACACTGGGGCAGTGAGGGTGCTGAGTATTCCTCCCGATCCTGTGAAGTGGGTGAGGCCTTTGGGCCAGGTACCCAGAAGGTGGGCACAGGAAATGGGGAAGCAAAGAGCTCGAGGCCACCGGGGCAGCTGTGACCCGAGAGACGCTTCTCAGGGACTGGCTCTGGCCATGTGGGTCCCACAGCCGTGTGAACCATGTGATCAGATATCCAGGAGCCCTTGGACCCGGGGCTGCGTGTGGTAGGCTCGGTCCTCCCCACACACACCCCACTGTGGAAGCCGAGGCCCGGGCTCAGGAGGTGCGGCCAGTGGGCAGCCCTGGGAGATGGGGCCGGCTGGCTCCTCCTGCTGTGCAGGGCTACTGGGGCTCCAGAGAGCCGAGTCACACATGTCAGGCCGAGACCAGCTTCCCCGGCTCCCGCCCTGCTGGCTCCGACGCGGCTGCCAGGACACCCTTTCGGGCTCTGAGCGCCGTGCACAGTCGCGTGTGTGTCATTACCGGGAATTGCAATTAACTGTGTTTTGAAAACTGCCTCCCCCCTGGGATCACCGGGGCACGGTTGGGCTTGGGGAGCCCTGGGAGCCTGCGCGGCTCCCCTGAGGATGCCATGGTGGGAGGAGGCAGCTGGGGCCACAGCCCCAGCCCGGCCGGGAGCGGGAGACTGTAGGTCAAGGTGGTGAGGAGCGGGCGACTGACAGCTCTGATCTCAGGAAGCAGGACAGACAATGACGAGGCCACACACGGGGGACATTCCAAGCCCAGCGCGGTGAAGCCACCGAGCACGCAGCCATTGAAAGCCAGGGCTCGGTGACAGGTGTCCTGGTTGTGGCTGGTTTGGGCGGGAGATTAACTCTCAAGGTGGGAGACGCCCCTGCCTTTGAGGGTGCCTGGAAGAAGGCGACGACACCCAGGCCTCAAGACACAGCTGAGCCCACCAGCTTCCTCCCCGACCGGGCCTCATCACTCGCCACTCAGCCACAGCCAGGATCGGGGCTCACGGCAGGGGCAGAGCCTTGACCTCTCGAGGGGTGACGGGGGCCCTGCATCTGCCCCGGGTGTGCCGGCGAATGTGAGAGTGGAACACAGCCCGAGCCACAGCTCAGACAACAGTGATGGGGAGGACAAGGGAGGAAAGAAGGCGCCACCTCTGGGGCGATGCCCATGGCTGTAAGAGCTGGTGGGTTGATCCAGGCGCGGAGATGGTCCCACTCAAGCAAGGAGGAGCAGTAACATGCCGCATTAATGGGAAACAATCACCCCGACAACACAGAACAGAGCAGCTGATACCGTGCGAAGCCCACGTGGGAAGGAACCCGTCTGGCCAGGGAGGTGGCAGCTGGCGGTCAGCATCACCCAGTGACACTCAGCGGTTGGGGGCCCAGTGCTCAGAGCTCAGGGGCCAGCGTGACCACTATCTCCTCACTCATGGGGGCCGTGAGTGCCACCCCACAATGCTGGCCTATGGGCACCCCAGGACAGACATGACACTAAAACGTCACCGCAAGGGAGACACAGTCTCAAGGAGACACTTGGCTCAATGACCGCCCAGCAGGGAGGGCACCCACTCAGGGGATGATAATAGGGAAGAAGGCCAGGAGACCCCGTCCTCCTCAAGGGATGATTCTCAAGTGGAAACCAGAAGCAGCTCCAGCTCCATCTTAGCCCCAACAGGGAGAGCCTGGTGAGGCCCAACAGAGCCAGGACACACCCCCAAACACAGATGTGACTTACGCGATGCCCTTGGCTCCCCACGGGCTGTGCCGACAGGCCTCGGGCTGGCTTCCTGGGTCCCAGCTGCACCCGGGTCCCAGGACAACAGAACAAAAAGGTCGCAGATGGCCATCCCTTCCGCACCCAAGAGCCACTCGGGGAGTCCCATGTGACTTTTGAGAGGGAAGAAGGTCTCCAAGACAGAAGACGTCGCCAATGGCATTGCAAGGACACAGACAGAGAAGCACAGTCCCGCCTCCAGCAGGCGCTCACAGCTCCCGGAATGCCCCCCCGGCCCAGACCCTGGCCTGGGACACAGAGGACGCCCCTAACCACCTGCCATCCACTCAAGGGACAGGAGGCCTCGTGTGGGAGCCTGGATGGTCACCGTCACAAGGGGCCAGTTCTCGCCCCTGGAGAAGACAGACCGGACGCTGCGCCCTGAGCCAGGCAGGAGAGGACAGCAGCCAGCAGCTAGGTCCAGCACTCAGGGGCCAGCGTGAGCCCCCTCTCCTCACTCACGGGGGCCCAGCCCCGAGACTGGGACCAACAGCCAGCAACTCTGGCCTGTGGGGACAGCAGGGTGATGATGACCACGCTGAACCCCCGGCAGGTCACAGCATTGTGCTTGAGCTTCGGCTGTTGACTGACGGCAGCCGATGGAAAGTGATGAGAGGCCACTAAGAGATACGCACACGTATGTCTGCACCTGTGCTGTGTGTGTGTGGTGTATGTGGTGTATGTGTGTGGTGTGTGGACACAACTGTATGTTTGTGAGGAAGACGCAGCCGGGACCCAGTGGCCGCTGTGTCCTGCACTCTGGGACTGTCCTGTCCACTCCCGTCCCTCAGACACAGGAACCAGAGATGCTTCCCGGCAGGAAGACGCACAATCTCTAGTGAAAAATAAAAGACAACGCAGACATCACAGGGCCCATCATGTAGCTCACACGACCTAAATCTGCCCTGTCCCTTGAGGCCCCCACAGTCAGGCTCCGTTGTCGCCCTGTGACCTCGGCTGGCCGAGCCTGGAAGGCATGGCCACAGCCCATGTGGTCACAGCCCTGGAAACCTGGCTTCTGCCCATGGAGGCCCCACTGGTGGGACCCAACCTCAACCCCTGCCGGTGGGACCCAGCCCCCTCCCCGGCAGGACCCCAGCACCCCAGTGGTACCCCAGCCTCCCGCAGGACCCAGCTCTACAGAGCATTAGGAACCCCAGCAGCGCCTGCCCCATCTCCAGTGAGGGGGCGGCCTCACAACAGGGCCAATTCAGGAACCAGGTGGTTTCCAGGGACCCGCCTGCCCCTGCTGGTCCCGCCACCCGCCACCCCCCTTCTCCCCCCAAGCGCCCGCCCTGCTACTGACGGAGGTTGGGCCCAGACTCGTCCCTGCAGTGATGGGTTTTGCTGATTAAAATCCACCCTCACCACGTCGCGCTGCTTCCCCCGCTGAGGACATCCATTATGTAACGAGCTGCTCCAGAGGAGTCGCTGTCATGGCGACCCAGCCGTTCCTAAATTAACACGGAAGTTCATTGCAGTCCCTGTGGAAACCCCACAGAACCTCCCCTAGAACCCGATGAGCTCATGCTCAGATTTGCAAAGGACTGAAGAGCCGAGAATGGCAGAAAAAATTTTGAACATGTAAAAACAAGTGCAAGTGTGAGGAGGGGAAGGGAGGGAGAGCAGGAGGGGGCGGAGGAGGGGAGCAGAGCAGGGAGGAGGGAAGGAGGGAGGAGGTGGAGGAGAGGACAGGGAGACGAGGAAGGAGGAGGTGGAGGGGGGAGGAGGTGAGGCAGTGGAGGGGGAG
>JAGFMF010011799.1:10870227-10906751 GCA_019455555.1 Galemys pyrenaicus | reverse complement strand
CAAGAGGACAGGAGTGCGTTCCCAGTCAGTGGGGTGACGGACCCCCAAGAAGTAGAGCCGGGATGACTGTTCACGGATTGGGGAAACAGATAAATTTAGCTCCCCCCTTAATACTTGATGCAAAAATAAATTCCAGATGCATCAGTGACCTCCAAACAGGAGGAGCAGCGAGAGTGTGCACATTTTGGAAGAAGATACAGGGGAATTTCATGAGGACCTCAGGGTAAGAAAGATTTCTTGGCAAAAGCCATAAAAACCACAAACAGAGGAAAAAGCTCATCAGTTTCAGTATATTAAAACCAAGCACTTCGGTTCAAGAAAAGGCTCCACACGGGAAGAGAGCACTGCCTGAGCAGCACCCCCACCCCGGGGCAGGAGGCTGGGCAGGGCCTGGGGACAGCCAGGGCTGGCGTGCTGCAGCAGGAGGCCAGGGCAGGGGTGGCCGGAGCCGGGTACCTGGGGCAGGGTGCTGGGACTCCTCGGCAGAGCAGAGCTTTACTGACGCCCACTGTGGGGCCGGGATCTGGTCATCACGGCGCTGACCACACTTTAGGTGTCCTTTCAGACTTTAACATCCATAGACGGTCCTCACAGCCCTGGCCCAGCGTCTGCGCCCCAGAGGTGTCGGGGGAAAGCACTCACAGAGATCCGGTCTGGGCTCATGTCTGCGGCCTCGCCCGAGAGTGGCAAGGACAGACCCTGCGCTGACTGGTGGGGGCTTTCCCAAGCCAGGAACAGAGGGGGCAGGACAGGGCCCCTGGCGCGGCCAGCCTCAGAGCCCCAGAAGCAGCCACATCCAAGCAGGCCCCCCACATCCCCAGAGGGAGCCAGGCCTGCCTGCTCCCCTCGACTCTGTGCTTGCAGCCCCCAGAGCTGGGGCAGAATTCACTTCCACTGTCTTGGGCAGCCCCGCCCCGAGAGTGGTGCCATCACCTCAGCCCCAGGACCCACCACCTGAGGCCACGCTGTCAGATGCACCCTGAGCCCAGTAGGGGGATCTCCTCTTTTGAGGCAGGATTTCCAGAAAGGGAGGGGCCTCCCTTGGAGCAGCCAAGTTGGGGATCCAGCACATGGGAAGAGCGTGCCCCAGGCAGGTGCAGCTGCTGGGCAGGGACACCTCCCCCTCTCCACGTCTCCACAGCCCTGCTGGGGGAGGGGCTGCTCAGGTGACAGGGGAGTCTGGAGCCTGCACAGAGCGTTCCGTGAGCCCCCTGGAGGGGAAGCCTGCCCCGCTCTGCCTCCAAGGTGGTGCAGACCCATGCTGGCTGAGCCCATCTCCTGGCCGCCCCCCAACAGCCAGCAAGCACTTAGAGAACCAGCACACCCACCGCGCCTGGCAGACCCAACCCACACCTGACAGGACAGCCTGGCGTCCTGAGCCCACACACCCAGGTCTGGCCGAGCAGGGACCTCCACGCCCTAGCCCCATGGTCACCAGACGGAGCCCAGGAGCGGCCCGGGCTGGTCAACCCACTGCCTGGGAGGACGCCCAGTGCTGCCGGCGCTGGGAAGGGAGAGGTGGCCTTTAGCTGAGGACCACGTGCTGTCACCAAGGCCACCGCAGACCCAGCAAGGCCCCACCCACCCGCAATTGAGAGGTGAAGAGCCGAAACTGAGGGACATCACACTGACCTTTGAGTGCAGGTTCCCCCACTGCACCCCTCTGATTACTGAAGGGGCCTGGTCCTGCCCCCCACCAGTCTCAGCACCCATCGCCCCAGACACCCCCGGCCGATAGGAAGTGTGTTGAGCCAAGAGCTGTGAGGCTCCCAGAGGTCGAGGAGAAGCTCTGTCCTCACCGGGTCCCCTCCTCGGGGACAAGGAGACCTCACGGCCGGAGCCCCTGCCCTTCCCAGTGGAGCTGCCGAGTGGCCCTCTCGGTGCCCCCGAAGAGGGGGCGTCTTGTCAGAGATGGCTCATCAGAGGGCGCGTCCTCTCTCTGCTAGAGTGTCCTCTTTACTGTCGGGCGAGCCGCAGTGTCCCCTCCTGGTCTGCCCCGTGGAGCCCCCCTTGTCACCCAGGGTCCCTAAAAGCAAGACAAACATCCCTACGCTTCAGAGTTTACAACCTTGTTTAACCAGTTACAACCAGTTTACAGCCCAACCATGGGGTTCTCATGCTGTGGTGTTGAATTCTGGCCATTCCCCTAGCATCTGTCTGACATGATTTGCTCTTCCAGTCTCAGAGCCCGGCTGGGGAGCAGTTTTCCCTGTGCCCCGACACCTCTATTACCAACATCTGGTGCAGGACAAAGGCAGGTCTCTGGGGAGGCCAGGGACCCCATTACTGGCCCAGCCCTCCCTGACCCAGCACCAACAGCACATGTTTTGGGGGAGGGGGAGGGCCGACGGGTGCAGGACGCACTCTGGGGCCAACATGCAACCAGGCACGCTGCTGCCCAGGCAGAGGCCACGAGAGCCTCGAGGCAGATCAGGTGGCGAGCAGTGACCATCGAGGGCCAGGTCATCTGGGTCCAGAGAGCCCCGGAGGCTGTGTGGCCAGTGCACAGACAGGGCAGAGGCGGGGCCGCAAGAGTGCACAGGCACAGGCGGAGGCAGGGTCATGAGGGCGCACAGGCACAAGGCGGAGGTGGGGTCACGAGGGCACACAGGCACAAGGTGGAGGCGGGGTCGCAGGCTGAGGGCTGAGGCGGGCAGCACTGCCCAGGCCCACAGGATGCGCAGTCAGCTTCGGCTGGAACCTGCGGGAAAGCCCCTGGGTCGGAGGCCTGGGGCCAATTCAAGGGACCTATCATCTCGATTCTATTTCAGGGGAGTCCAAAAGAATGACGCGGGCCTCCCCTGGTGGCGCAGTGGGTTAAGCAACGCACTACGAAGCAAATCGTGGCCACTGCAGCACGAGTTCGATCCCTGCTGCCAGCCGGGGGGGGGACCCACATGGTGCGGCGGACCTCTCCTGCTGTGCCCGCTGCTCCCCTCAGCAGTGTGCTTCTGTTGATCTGCCTGTTCTGCTCCCCGCTCTCTGTGGTGAATCCTCTCACCCCCCCACACCTCTGGCCTGTGCCCCAGTGCTTGTATGCATAAATAAATAAATCTTTTAAAAAAAGAATGACGCGTGCATCAGGGCCATACCAGTAACCCAGTTTGTATAAATGCGTGTTTTCCCACCTTAATGTAACAGCTGGTGTTTAAACTACGCCAAAATTGAAGCAAGTTGGCATTTCCCGCAGACCTGGGGGGGCTGAGACCCTGCGTGAACCGCAGGGAAAGTAGGCGCTGCCTCTTGGGGTGAGGGAGCTGTGGGTGAGAGTGGGGGTCTCCCGGGGGCACTGATAGGGCATGAAGGGCACACTTACATCTTCATAGGCTGCGCGGCGCCTGCACAAGGGGGCTGTGGGTACAGGCAGGCCAGGGCTGCGAGTACCAGTGTGGAGGGCAAGTTGTGCACAGCTGTGTGTGGTGCCCGTGGTGGGAGAGGAGGGGTACATGGTGTGTCTTGCACACTAGTGACACGTGTGTGCACAGCCAGCCCCTTCTTTCCCCCCGGGTCAGAACGTCCCTCCAGCCCCACAGCCACACCATGAATGCCTGGCCATCCTTTGCACCCCATCTAACCAGCTCTACCCTCTGGGGGACCTGCCACAGCCTCTGGAATCTCTACAGGGCCAGTCCTGAGGGCACCCACTCTTGTGTTGCTTACAGGGGAGCACCTGGCGAGCACACCCGTGTGCAGTGTCTGTGTCCTGGTGCTGCCCATCCAGACGTGGGGCCACTGCTGGTGCTCCCCAAGGTGGAGGCGAAGCGGCCCCTGGTGACCCTGAGGAACCCTCAGTGCCCCTCGGCCACTGGGCAGGAAGCCAATTTCCCCTGCTGGCCCTGCCCCTGCAACCCACCCTATCCTTTCTCTAGCTCCCATTGCTGCTTCTGCCTCCATGAGGCCAGAGGAGGCGGTGGGGCTCACCCTCTGTCCCGTGGCCCAACTCAGGTGTCTCATGTGACCCCACTGGGCACCCAGCCAGTGGAGCTGACCAGTGAGCTCAGTTATTTGGGAGATGATTCTGAGGGGAGGTGGTGAGGTAGGATGGGAGAGTCCACCAAGGCTGTGACCCACGTGCCACAAGCGTGTCGGTTGCTGCCACCTCCCAGAGGGAGGCTCCCACCCACAGTGTCTCCCACCGATGGGGTCTCCCACCCACTGGGGTCACCCAGTGGGGCCTGCACCCCCAGACATCAAGGAGCTGTGTGTGTTGAGTGTATGTGGTGAGTGTGCATGTGAGCGTTGAGTGTGAGCGTTGAGTATGGATGTTGGTGAGTGGGTTCAGGGCGAGTGCTGAATATGTTGAATGTGTTGCACACGTGTGTGTGTGTGTTGTGTGTCTCACAGAGGGAATATCAAGATTCTTAAGTATTCTCCACAAGCAAGGGCGCATCCTCTGACCAGGTGAGGGCTGAGCTGACCCGCATTTGCTAAAATACGAGGCTGGGCCAAAACAATGGTGAGAGCTGGCAGGCGCCTCCTCCTACGCTTGCTCACTTTCGGGGAAGAAAATGGGGCACTAAGAATGTGCAGCAGACGAGGGGGCAGTGGCGCGCAGCGGGGAGGTGGCACTCATGTGCTGGTGTCTCCAGGGCCGGGGGCCTCTAGACCCCGTGGGATTCTCGGGGCGTCCCTCCACCTGCCTCTTTCTCTGTGTTTGTGATGTTCTCCACAGACGAGGGGGCCTTGATACTCACATCCCAGAAAGGCAGGAAAACAGAAGGGCTGGGGAGGGACAGGATGCAGGCGGCAGGGCAGAGCGAAGTCCCTGCAGACTGCTCGTCAGCAGCACAGACGGCCGTGAGTTAACAGTAAACACATCGGGTCCCCAGACAAACGGCCACTTGTCACTGCAGAGCCATTTTTCTTGGGGACGTTGAAAGCAATTTTAAAAAGTAATAAATATTTAAAAGGGCATTGTCAGGTCGGAAATTAGACTTTTTAAAGAGAGTATTGTGTCTCATCTCTTCACCGTAAAGCACTATGTGAACCCACGTGGAAACCGCGTGCTGTGGGCTGTGTGTCAGGGCCTGCCCTTCTGCATGTCGGCCCAGCAGGCCCCGCCAGGGCCCAGACACGGGCGTGGCCAGCCCTGCTGGGGATGCCCTGGGGGGTCTGGGGAGCCTGGGGCTAGGGGGCTCAGCAGGACCGCCTCCAGGAGGGCGCCCCGACCACCTGCTGGACTCGCTGGGGACGGGGTCCGTAGAAGCCCAGCTTGAATGAGCTGAAGCTAGAGACATGGGTTGTTCCAACAAGCCAACTGCTGATGGCCCTCAGCCTGCCCCACCCCTGGCCAGGCTGGGCTCAGGGTCAGGTGCACCGTCTCGGGCCACAAAGCTGAACTGCTCTGGGTCTGGGTCCCAAATCTACAGGAACGGCAGGTGTGAAACTACAGAGAGATCCAGTGAGAAACTACAGAGCTATTCTGTGAGCAGTAGTGCCATCCAGGAAGTTTTGCTTTGTTCTCACATGTCAGTCAGTTATTCTCATAAACATGGGTCCCTGGTAAAGGGGCAGCTGTACTTAGTATAAACTGTGTTTGTGAGGGAAGACACGGACCTTCCCCAGGTGCCCAGGGGGTCAATCTCAGGCTGTCACTGCCGCAGCATGAGTTCGACCCCTGGACAGGGAGGTGACCCACATGGCGTAGCAGACCTCTCCTGTCTCGCCACTGCTCCCCTCAGCAGTGCATTTCAGTGGATCCACGTGCTCTACTCCCCACTCTGTCTCTGGGGGTTCCTCTCACCCCTGCACCCCTTGCCTGTTTTCCAGCTCTTCTACACAGAAATAAATAAATAATTTCTTTAAAAAGACAGAAATCCTACAGCCTTCTGGAAACCCGCGCCTGAGGGTGTCGCTGTCCACGGCTTGGCTCAGGTCCAGCAGAGCGAGGCCGTCTGGAGGGGCTGGTGGGCTCTGCTCATGCTCAAGCTGCAGGTATCACCCGTGGCTTGCCACCCTGGAGGCCCCCGAGCCAGAGCCTGCAGGATCGATGCCCAGCAGCAGGCAGACAGGCAGCACAGGGGAGGGGCTGGCTTTGTCTGCTGTCTTTAATTATTGCTTGGCTCAGAGGGACTCAGATCACTGTGACCACTTTTCAAAGGAAAGCAGGACCCAGTCAATGGCAGCTCCGGCTGGTCACAGGGACGCCCAGGCTCATGGACTCGGGACAGAAAGGCCCCAGGCCAGGCGGGGCTCAGGAAGCAGGCAGGCCATGCCTGGCCACGCTGGTCAGGTCACTACACCCTGACCTTGTGCATCCGCAGGGCAGGAAAGCAGCACTGCAGCAATCTCCGCTCCAGGGCCCCTCTGCCCAGCAGGCCGGCACTCCCGGGCCTTCGCCTCTGCATCCACAGCCACGATGACCGCCCAGCCCTGCAGCCTGCACCAGAACGGTCGCTGCTGCAGCCAAGTCCACCTTCAATAAGAGAATTTACTGACAGGTGCAGCTGAGCCAACCCAGGAGCCTCCCTCCGACCGGCGTCAGGTCCCGGGAGGGTCCTGCCTGCAGGGCCAGGCCTCAACCTGAGAAGTCAAGTCATGTACACAAAAGATGGCACCTTGGTCTCCACAGGCGTGGATGCTGAGCCCGCAGCCAAGGCTTCTGTTCATGGGACGATGCGCACTGAGGAATGGGCAGAGGCTGGGCAGAGACCTGGAGGAGGCCACCCCGCCCCCAAGCACCGGGCCCTCCCAGGGCCGAGCTGCCAGGGCAGCTGTGCAGGAGACACGGAGGGACCCCCAGCACCACGAGTCCTGCTGCCACCAAGGTCCCTGCACTGGCACTGGTCTTTTGGCCCAGAGCAGAAGGCGCCGAAGCCCCCTGCCGGCAGGTGCAGGTGCAGACAGGGCAGAAGTGACACCGAAGGCCCCGGAGGTCACGGCACACAGGTGAGGCCAACCTGGGTGGGTGAGGTTGCTGCGAGGCCTCCTCAGCTTGTGGCCAGGCTTGGACAGGAGTGGCCAGGTCTCTGAGCAGGGATGGGACCAGCTACCCACAGCGACCTCAGCCCAGACCCAGAAATGGGGCAGCCCTCCCCAAGAGGCCAGTGTGCTTCTGGAATTTCTCCAAGCAGGGGCCCATCCCCAGTGCCCCAGGGCATGCAGGGGAACTGCTGCCTGCACCCTGAGAAGACAAGACTCTCACGCAGGGACAGGCCTCACGGGCCACGTGTGGCGTCCCCACCTCTCCAGTGGGCAACAGCCCCAGGACCCAGTGGGTTGGCGGCACGGAGGAAGGACACGGCAAGGCTCTGCAAGCCCTCTCAGTCGGCACACCCCAAAGGGTGCACCCGTCAATGGGCAAAATGTCAGAGCTGTGCAGAGCAACCTGGCCAGGCCAGCTGCTGCGGTGGTCTCCACACCCCAGAGGACGCTCGGGGTCCGTGCGCTCTGCCCTCCCTCTGCTCTTGCTCTGAGGTCATTCTGGCCCTTCTTTGCGTCACACATAGGGTGCCCCTCGGCGCTGCCCATGGCTGTAGGGCTGTGATGCTGGGCCCTGACTCATCACACTGCCCCAGGCCCAGGCCCAGAGCTGCCGTCAGGCTTGGGACTTAGGCTCAGGAACTGTGGGGACAGGGAGAGGTCAGTAGACAGTGGGTACTCACAGCACCAGCCCTGAGACCCACGGCCCTGTGCATGCAGCCGGGAGAGCAGTCTGCTCCAACACGCAGACTTTTTTACTTCTTCACTGCCCTCAGCACCAAGGCCAGGGCCAGGGCAAGGGTAGGGAGGGTGGGGTCCCAGAGAAAGGGCCGAGGAAAGGCTGTGGCCATGAGGCCACTGACCAGCTCGAGCTGTACTGGCCCGGAGGCTGGCCTACTGCAGGGCCACCATCGCGGTGAGAGGCGGGGCCTGCAGGCTCCAGAGGCCCCAGTCCGAGCTGCAGTCCTGGCCAAGAGGGGCCTCCCTTGCTCTGGCTTGTGTTTCGTGGAGGTGGTGACGAGACCCTGCAGAGGCTATGTTCAAGCGCAAGTCACACCATCGCCCGGACCCAGACTCCAGCAGCAGTGAGCCAACTGCAGCTCAGTAAAACTGGAAAAAATAAGTAAAATTAACACGTCTGGGCCCCAAATCAGGCGTGGGGTTTCTGGGGCTCTCCCTCGCAGCCCTCTGTAGGGGACCAGCATTCACAGGGTGCCACCCGGCATGGCCCAGCCTAGCCCAGGGCCGCCGCTCACCACTGTGGCACCAGGGTAGCAGCAGGCAGCATCCAGGACGAGGTGCCCACACTCACCGCACAAGCCAGGACAGTGAGGAAGCGTGGAGAGACGGGCCACTGACCAGCCCTCCCCAGCAGCTGCCCAGATAGTGGCCAGACGGCGGCCGAGGGCATCCACTCCGACCTGGCCCAGGTGCCCCGCACTCCTCCTTGGGGCTGAGGCCAGACCAGCCTGCTGGTGTTCGGGCCAGTGGGGGCGGATGGGCCTCATGGGGCAATCTGCAGCTCCCATCTCTGACACGATCAGATGCTCCCTCATTTCAGCCCAGATCACCCCAAAGTCACAGATAATTGGCAAATCAAGTGCTATGCAAATCAAGTGCTAATTCAAGCATTTAAAAACTGAGTCACAGCTAAAGTGAATTTGAAATTTTGTTCTGCATGGTGCTCAGAGCGCAGCCCCATGCGGCAGGGCACCGAGGGCAGCACAGGCCCCTCGGGGCGAGGGTGTCCTTTCCCAGCCACTGCCCTACGTGCAGAACAGCTCCCCGCAAAGGGGCATTGGAAGGAGAAGCGGGCGGGGTGGGGAGGGGGTGGGGCAGACACGGTTCAGAGCTGTCCCCAAGGCAGAGGGGCTTGGGGTGGAGAGGAGACCCTGAATCCCCATCGAGGAGGTGCCACTCGCCCAATGGCTCTGGAGGCTTGGGGGCTCCTCCCTGCCCTATGGAGGCCCCCGCAACAAAGGAGGCAGCCCCCAGGTCCTCCTAAGCTTGCCGGGGAATGAAGGACTCAGGGACAGCAGGGGAGGGGCATCATATGCTTGTCCAGTCCCTTCCTACCTGCCTGCCCAGGCGTGAGACCCTTGTAGTGGCCAGAGGAAGGACAGGCATCGCCAAGCCCAGGGCCAGGCCCCAGCTGCCCAGCCTTTCTGCTCTCTGTTCACGGCAGGGAGAGGAAGCCTGTTCAGGGCTGCAGACAGGGAAGATTCCAGAGGACAAAGAGCCTCCAATGTCCTTCCCCGCAAGAAATGGGAAGATGGATGCCCATGACAGGCCGCGGGTGATGTGAGTTAAGATTCAGGCCGCGAGGAGAGGCCACCAGCAGGGAATAAATCTGAGCGAGCGGCAAAGTAATCACTTAGATTAAGGCCACTTTTCCCGGGCCAGGAGGGACAAGGCCATTTCCCACAGCCCACAGAATAAACACCCGCTGTTTTCCACCTCAGAGAGGCTTTTAGGGGTGGGAGGCGCCTATGGGCCCCGGGCAGGCTGCCCTGGCAACCCCGGCCCCCGCACGCTCCCCCTACATCCTCCTGCTCCCACCTCCGCCTCCTATGTAGGCCAGACATTGAGGGGGGAAGGTATTTCCTTGTTGAACTGATCTTCTGCCTACCCCGGAGCCTGGACAGGGGCTGGGGTGGGACGGAGGTGCCCCCAGCGTGGCTTCTGGGCACCCTGGAGCACAGCGCCCCGCCCCAGGTTGTGTGTTCCCGTCTTGCTAAAGGCAACCACTTCTTTACAAATAAGAAGGGTTCCAGTCCAGGGCACAGCTGCATCCTGGCCTGAGGTCAGAAGCCCCAGCCACCGACATAGCCAGGACTGAGCCCAGTTATCCTGGGAGCCCCACATCCAGCTGAGAGGCTGTCCGGCTGCAGCCTCAGGCCTGCCTGGACACCCTTTGCTGACCACTCTCAGCCAGCGTCTGGCACACCCCAGACCTGCGTCAGCAGATCCCTGAACAGCAAGGAAATCCTCCGTGCAAGGGCGTGACAGGCAACCCAGAGTAGCAGGGCCCGGAGAGCCAAGGGGGCGAGGCTGGGCGAGGAGACAGCAGCGCCCTCGCTGCAGTCAGGCCAGGGGACAGGAACCCGGCCTCGCAGGCCAGCCAGTCGCCTGCACACCTTTCTGTGTCCCCTGCCTGCCTCCTCCAGCAGCGCTGCCAGCACGTGACTGGCAAGACTGTCTCACAGGGTCTCGGACCAGCAGAAGACCGAGGACTTGTCCTGTTCTTACCCCACACCTGCCGGACAAGGTCGTCCGGCCTCACAGACACAGTCCGCAGGCAGAACTCAAACGGAGCTACGGGCCTCAGCCACCGAGACCTGTGCTCAAGAGGCCTGTGCCTCTCCCCCACTGCCCAGCCCAGAGACCCTCTCCCAGAAAGGGCCGCCAGAACTGGGTCGGGCCTTCTCACCTGAGCTCGTGGGTCGAGACCCATGTGCCCGGACAGTCCTCCTGCATCCTCCCTCCGTCAGCCCTCAGCAATCTCCTGCCATAGCCAGCACATCCCGCCCCGCGTGGCCTCAGCCTCCCCAGCGGCTCCACCGTGTCCTCCAGCCTTGACTTGGGATGGGTGCCCTGCGCAGGGAGGGCCCAGCAGCCCAAGTCAGCGCCGGGCTTGCCATGGCTCCCCTGGTGCTAGCTCTGCACGTCTCCCAGAAGGGGCCAGCTCAGAGGCACTGGAACCAAGATGCACAGTCTCACCTCAGTTTCCAGATTCCCTGATTTCTCTGCACAGCCAGGATTTGGAGTGAGAATTCTTGAGGGTATTTGCTTTGATAAAATCCACACAGATAATCAGTGTTTATCAAGCTCAATGTGCTGCGTACATGACCAAGTTTTAAGGAAACTGTAGGGAAGATGTGGAGAGCTGAGGACACCTTCCTAGGGAGGGGGGAGGTAGGCCTGGGAAGGGCAGGGAGAAGAGGGGAGGGCCCTGGCCTTGCAGGAAGGAGGGAGAGTGCGGCCATGCAGAGGGGTGGCTTTCTGCACTTCAAATCCCAGGTGGGTTTTCTTAGTTTGGAACATGGTTTACTTTTTATCAAAAATAATTAAATCGGGCCTCCCTGGTGGTGCAGCATTGAGCGTGGCACTATGAAGCATCTGCGGTACAGCAGCATGAGTTCCATCCCCAGGCAGGGAGGGGACACACATAGTGTAGCAGACCTCTCCTGCCTCACCCGCTGCTCCCCTGAGCAGTGTATTTCAGTCAACCTGCCTGTTCTGCTCCCCACTCTGCCTCTGGTGGATCCACTCACTTCTGCGACTCTGGCCTGTACCCCAGCTTTTGTGTGCATAAATAAATCTTTAAAATTAAATAAATAAATAAGTAAATAAATCCACATGCTCCTTGATCCAACCATCATGGCTACCTGACTCCTGAGCATGCCAGACACATGTGGAAAAAGGCAAAGTATAGTCATGGCTTTTCCTGAAATAGCAAAGAACGGAAAAAAAATGTGGCCCTGGGTGGGGACAGTGCAGCAGCAGGACTCCGGAGAGGCGGTGCCATGGGGAGGTGGGGGTGTTGTCTCAGGGGGAGTGGGGCCCAGTTACTGTAGCTTCCTCTCCTCATTTAAAATAAGAAGTAAAAAGTTTCTTTGGGAAAGAATCAGGAATCTGGACTGTTCTCTGCCGAGAGGAACTTGGAGTTTTTATGCAGTATTGTCCTGAGCTACTTGAATTTGCATATGTGCAAATGCATGTCAGTGTGTCTCTGTGTGCACGTGTGTTCATATGTGCAAATGCATGTCAGTGTGTCTGTGTGCGCACATGTGGGTTGGTGTATCTCTGCATGAGTGTACATGTGTGTGTTTGGGTCTCTGTGTGCTGCTCACGTGTTTGTGTGTGTTTGCACATGTGTGTGTCCATGTGCATGTTGTGAAGGCAGTGGGGCCCACCCAGAGCCCCCGGGTGCACCTCCCATTCCAGGGCCATCTGGCCTGGGTGCTGAGCACTGCTCTCAGTAAGCCCAAGCCCTCGGTTGACCCCCCATGCACTGTGGGTCACATCTAGCTGCCGAATGGCGCTGCAACAGCGGTCAGACTTCACCTGAATACAAGACGCCACTCCTCTGGGGCACAGACAAGAGCATAGGTATAGGCCATGGAGGCCTCCCGCCTACCAGCCTGCCTGCCGGCCCTGGGGAAGCCACACTGCTGGCTCCACGGCCTGTGCTGAGTCTCCACCCACCAGCAACCTCACTGTCCACTCTGGTCTGTGTGTCTCACGTGCGTGGCAGCATCTCACCATGGCTTGGCTTGCGTCCCCAACCACACTGGGCCTCTGAATGGACCTATGAGCCATGGCTTCAGCTCCTCCAGCGAAATGTCAGTGCTCTCCTCTTGTCATTTCTGGAGGGACCAGTCAAGGGCATAATTGCTCTGCACGGCTCTTCGCTCTTCACAGAGTCCGCTATGTGGCTGCATATCGGCCCCACGCCCAGTATATGGCTCGCAGAGACTTTCTCCCATTGTGTCTGATCTGCCTCTTCAGAGCAAAAGTGTCTATGCTGACGAAGGTTGATCTGCTCATTTGTCCTTGACATTCCTCCTTTGGTTGCAAGGCCGAGAGCTCCACGCCTAGGGTAGGCCCAGACTGTCTGGTTTTGCCTAACCAGTGCAGTCATTGACAGGAAAATAATTTTACATTCCAATCAGTTGTCCATTTTGAGTTAATGTCCATAATGAATGAGGTTTCGGGCAGATGTCTTTTCTTCCTTTTTAACATGTAGGTGTTCGACTGCTCCAGGGTCACTTGTTTGGGAGACTGCCTTTCCTGCATCGCATTGCTTCTGTGACTTTGTCAAAAACTGGTTGCACAAAATGGCAGAGTAGGGAAATCCAAAATCCCATCCCTCCACTAATGTGATGATTAAACTGGCAAAACAGACAGATTGACTTTTTTGGAACTCTGGAATCATCGAACACTTACAACAACCAGGGAAAACTTCTTTCTTAATGAACTTCAGTAAGGGTGTTGGGCACCGTTCATGCAAAAGCAGTGGTGCCAGTGCCAGCCCCAGTCGGCAGGCAGGGGGCATGCAGGGAAGGGAGCAATGGGCTCCCCAAAGAACCCAAGAAAGAGACTGGGAAGGAGCCACCAGGAACAATAAGGCCTAGGCACACGTTCCTAAAAGGTTGAGAAGACCCTACGATTCCACCTCCACCTGGTGTTTAGGCTCCAGAAGAACAGGGGTGTTCTTCTGGAACATCCAGGCTCCAGAAGAGCGGGCAGTGCCATAAGTACCATCTGGGCTCGGTGGGAGGGTTTCAGAACAACCCGTTTACCAGACCAGGAGAGGTTGTGTTTGATTGTGTGTTTGTTTGGCTACAGGTATTTAGGAAAATCTCTGCCAAATCACTCACCTATCACTAAGATAATGGAGTGGAGACTTCAGTGCCTACTGCCCAGGGAAAGCAGCCTTTACAAAAATTATTAGAAAATTCACTTAATCATACAAACAACACAAACCAGGGGGTGCGATTTTCATAGCTGATGCATTATAATATGTGTCCTTTTTTCAACAACAACAAATCATCGATTGTAAAGCAACGAGAACTGCTTTGAGCATTAACAGGAAAACAAGGAATTGAGAGAAAAGTGTTTCACAAGCCCTCACTGCTACAAGACAGACTTTGAAGCAACTGTCTGAAGAGAGCTGAAGAAAAGTATGGCCAGAGAATTAAAGGACACAGGAAATGGCTTCTTACCAAATATGGAAGATCAACAAAGAGATATAAATCATAAAAACACATCAAACAGAAACTGTGAAGGTAAAAGCACCCTGGTGAGAGCACAGAGAGGAGAAAGAGGCAGCAGACTTGAAGACAGGTTGGTTGACATGATCCAGGGAGGAGCAGAAAGAGTGAAGAAAAATTGAGCCTGGCTCAGAAGCCGGTAGACACGGCCAAGTGCACAACACAGTTGCACAGAAGGACGCGGGAGGCTCGGCCGCATCTGTCGCGGGAAGCAGGGATAAAACCACCACGAGATGACTCCATGCCACAGAGACGGTGGCAATCCAAAATGTGGAAAATAACCGTAGTCACAACCGCAGATGCGACTGAACTAGAACTCTCACACATGACTGATAATGATTTAAAATGGATCTGCTGCTGTGAAAATCACTTTGGAAGTGCCACAAAAAGAAAAACAGAACCGGGGCCTCTGTGGTGACGCAGGGGGTTGAGCCCTGCACTATGAAGCATCTGCAGCCTCCGCAGCGCGAGTTCGATCCCTGGCCGGGGAGGTGACCCACATGGTGCAGCAGACCTCTCCTGTCTCCCTGCTGTTCCCCTCAGCAGTGTATTTCAGTCAGTCTGCCTGTTCTGCTCCCCACTATGTCTCTGGTGAATCCTGTCACCCCCCACACCTCTGATCTGTACCCCAGTTGTTGCATGCATAAATAAATAAATCTTTAAAAAGAAAAAGAGAACCACTGTATGATCAAACAACTGTACACCTGGCTAAATACACGAAGGAACCAATGTGCATGCACGGCGCATGTGTGAGCTGTGTGTGCACATGTGTCCTTGCCTTTGCTCATACAGGGCACATGCACTGGGCTCTATGTCTACTCTGCATCTGCCCCTGAGTCACAGAGACCATTTCTGAGGAGGCAGAGCATCACTCCCACTGGCCTGCGTGGTCTCCAACACCGCTGGGCATTGCTGGTTCCATCATCAGGCCCCTGGTGACTGGGTTCTGCAGTTCCTTTTTGGAAGCAGGACCAAAGAACTGGAGGCCCCTGGACCACCCAGGGAGATGCTGCGCTGCCCATTTGCCAGTCATGGGTGAGCAGAACTTGGGGGGTCCACTCGGCCCCCTGAATGTCCACATCACCGTTACCCCCTCGCCCTGCCAGTCAGACTCAGGCATTGCTGGAATCACGTTGGCAGGCACCCCAGTGCCCAGCTCCCTTGACTGAGCCCTGGGCCCTCGCAGCCCCCTCACTGTGGGCGCCACCTGGTTCAAACCCAGAACAAAGTCTGTCAAGAAGGGAGCAGGCGCTGCCCTCTGTCCAGCATTTCCAGAACACTGACCACAAAGGTCACAACCTGCAGAGGGTGGAGAGTCCCCTCTGGGGAAACCCTGAGTCCAGAGGGAAGACACCCGATTCTGTCGGTTGGGGGATTCTGTGCCAGAATGACCGGTCCCCCACCCATCATCCTGGCTGAAGCCCCCCTCCCCAAGCCCACAAGGCACCCAGAGAGCCCCCAGGGCCAGGGGAAGTGGAGCAGCCGTGTATCACCTGCAGACGGGCGCTTTCATCTGAGAACAAACACAAGTGTGCCCAAAAGCAGCTAGGAGCAGGGGCACGAGGGAAGTGAGAGTTGGCCGTCACTGGCGTTCTCCAAGGAACAGAGCAGAGATGCATTTATAAAATGGGATCAGACCGATGTGCTATGAATAAAGACAGTCAAAGAAAAAGAAAATACTCTTGGAAATTAAAAGACAGAATGACAAACACAAAAGGCAGTGACAAGCTTGGATTATAAAGTTGAACAAAACAAAATGCTGACAAAAAGCAAGAACAGCAGCACCCTGCAGGGGCGGGGTCGGGGGTGCGCCAAGGGCAGCAGAGGGGAAGCGCTGGCGAAACAGCACAAGAAAATCCTCAGTGCAAGGAGTCGTGCATCTGGGCAACAGCGGAGACCCAGTGCTAGCAAGAAGCAGCCTCGGCCACCAGGCACCTGGATGGAAGGTTCGGGAGAGAAAAGAGAAGGGGAGTGAAGACTGGTGGGGTGGCTCCGGCACTGCCACTCTCCACGGCCGCCGTGCACCTGGACAAGCCGGGCGTCCCCGCCTCCAAGCATCGTGTCAGTGCCTGCCCCTTCTCTTTGCTGCTCCCTCTCGTCTCATCAGACAGCAGGTCCTGGACCTCGGGCCAGTCCTGGGCACAGAGCCGAGGTTCACGGTACTGGGAGGACAGACAGACAAGTAAGCGCACGGTGCGTTCACACCTGTTAGACTGAGACAAAGGCCGCTGACACAGCCTCCATGGCCTCTGCGTCATCCTGGACTCCTCACAGAGCGCTGGGAAGTGGCTCCCGCGTGGCGGCAAGGGCACGGCGGGACTGAGACGTCCGGGCTGGAGGAGCTGCCCGCTGTGTTCCACGATCAGCACTGCTGAGTCCCATGCCTTCTCAGGGCAGTGTCCGCAGCTCGGCCTGCAGACCACCTGCGGGCTCCAGCAGAGCCCACCGCCCAGGGCGACTCAGCGGGTTGGGTTCTCGCCGAGGCCACACCCCGGGCCAGGCGCCAACAGCCAGGGGTGGCAGCTTCTCCAAAACCAGCAGCCGGGCCCTGGGCACAGCACCTGCACACCTGCACCCCCACCTACTGGTCTCAGACTCCCGAGGCTGGAGCCGCCTCCCTCACGGCTGATCAGCCTGGGGGAGGCGCCCACCTGCGGCTGCAGCTACAGCATAAACACGAGCTGCTCCCCGACACTTACAACAACCTCCTTCTAGTTTCTTCCTCCTGCTGCAGTTACAGTGTAATGATGTCATGTATTTAAGCTTGATAAACATAATTACTATCAACATTTAATTGATTCTTGATTACAATCAATTATATTTCTGAAACAATCAAGCATCCTACAATTAAAAATAATTGATTCATTAGCACACCCCCTTACTTGACAATTACACAAATGCATTATTTATGTAATTAGACGCATTTACAGTTCATTATTCCACATTTTATGCTATTGTTACAAAGCGACTAAACTCTTCAGCTTACTTTTTAATCTTCCTTTGGCTAATACTGGGGGAGAACACTAAGTTTATTCAAATGGATCCTGTTAAAAATTGGAAGTTACCTAAAGCGGTACAATTAAGTTATAAATCAAAAGACTGAATAGCAAGTCAATTCAAAACAATAATTAACTAATTTGCCTCCCTTTTTTCCAGAGGGAGCTGTGAGGGCCCATGTTAGTTGGGATCCAACAACGTACTGCACCAGTTGAGCAGAACAACCACATCATCGAGGAGAACCCCCATGGTGCGGAGTGGGTGAGCGATGGTGGAGGCGTGGGAAGTCAGGTAGGCAGGCAGGCACGTAGGCAGCTCAGCCACGACCTTGTCACCCAGAACGGGCCACTGTCCTCCCTGCAGGGGGCCTCCACCCGGGAAGGCTCCTCTGTCTGAGGCCACCTTGGTCGCCAGGGTCACACCAGGCCTGCTCCCCGGGCTGTGTCCTGTGCCCCCGAAGCACCTACCCCCAACTTGCTTCTCAAAATGGGGGACCTGTCATTTTCCTCTGTCACTCTCCAAACCCCATGGCGTGCCCATAAGAACCGCCATAGTGATCCACCGGAGCTGAGCAGCGGGCCTGGGGCCGCAGCAGATGGGGACTCAGCAGCCTCCTGGGAGGTGGAGAAGACAATGTTGAGAGGAGCTGTGGTGGGCAGGGCGCGGCCCCAACACACCTGAGGGAGGCACCTGAAAGAGGAGGCCCTGCTCCCACCAGGCAGACAGGTTGGGCCCTGCCTCGGGCCAAGAGCAGCTACCTAGGCAGCTGACGGAGGGCTGTCCCTGAAATCTAAATAGCTCCTTCCCGTCCAGTGCCAAACTCAGGTGGTGCCACTGTCTCAGAATGAAATTAGGGCGCTAAAGTGATCAACCCAGCATGTGGGGGACGAGGCTCCCTGGGACAGGCTGGCTGGGTGTGGAGAGGGTCAGGGCCAGGCACGGCCGGGCCGCTGCAGCCTGCGTCCCAGCACCCACCACTCCACCCACCCTCTTGCAGAGGCTGCGGCCAGGCCCCCAGGGAAGCAGATGCTGAGATGGGGGGAAGAGTCTGGGGCTGCTGGAACTGCCCCGGCTTCCACTCAGAAGCAGAGAAACAATCAATGCCACCCAGGGCCCTCGGGAGCACGGAAAAGGATCCAGAAGACAGAGGAAACGTCTTAAACGCACTTCTCTCATAAGAGAATTCAGCAGTTTTACTTAGAACAGGATGTGGGGACAGTGAGCAGCAAGAGAAAAATTTAAACGCTGAAGTGAAAAAATCAATAGAAAATCTGAAAACAGAATATTGAGTATCATGTCGGGAAGACTGAGCCAGAAGACACAGGCGAGGGGGCGCAGACCGTGAAGCCAGAAGAAAAAGACGGAGAATTTGAGGAAAGAGC
The DNA here is from genome assembly GCA_019455555.1 of Galemys pyrenaicus. Taxonomy (NCBI): domain Eukaryota; kingdom Metazoa; phylum Chordata; class Mammalia; order Eulipotyphla; family Talpidae; genus Galemys; species Galemys pyrenaicus. The sequence goes on along the minus strand of JAGFMF010011799.1, from coordinate 10,888,675 downwards.
CAAGACGAAGGCCCAGATGCACGTGTGCAGCGACGTGCGAAGCATGAAGAGGACGCAGACGGGCGATGAAATACTCGAAGCAGTAGGACAGACTTTCCACAGTTTGACGAGAACAGGGACGTCGAGGCTGAGCATCTGCACCGTGTCTGAAAGGGGACAGCTATAAACTAGGTGAAAACTCCTAATCCGTAAAGATCTCCAAGATGTGCAGTAAAAACCAGGCACAGCACAGCACAGCCCTAAGGCAATTCCATTAGGTAAAATAGTGAAAATGGCTGGGTGTGGGTGTGCATGTGAGGGGGAGGGGAGGGGATCGGAGGGAGGGAAGGTGGAGGGGGTAGTTACAGACTCTCTGAAAAGAAAAGGTAAATTATTAGGGCTCCTGGGTAAAAGGTGAGGCAGGAGTAAGTAGACAGGAAATGGGTTAAGATGACACTAGACATTTTTAATATAATTTTAAATATTTATTTATTTATACATACAAGAACTGGGTACAGGACAGAGTCCAGGGAGGTGAGAGGAGTCACCAGAGACAAAGTGGGGAGCAGAACAGGCAGATCGACTGAAATGCACTGCTGGGGGGAGCAGCAGGCGAGGTAGGAGAGGTCTGCTGCACCATGTGGGTCCCCTCCCCAGCCAGTGGCAGGGATCGAACTCGTGCTGCAGTGGCTGCGGTTTGCTTCATAGTGCATTGCTTAACCCACCGCGCCACCAGGGAGGCCCCAATATAATTTTTATTCTGAATTTTTAGCCACTGCAAAGTATTTCTATTCAAAACTTTGTTTAAAAGCACCAGAAGCACCCCCGTGAAGACACCATCTCCTTCGCAAGGCAGGCGGCATGCATCCTGCTCCGGCTGTCGCTGGGAATGGCCAGCCGGCAGCTGAGGTGGCCCTGCAAGGGGGCTGGCCCGAGGGGCGTCGCCCGGTGGCTCCAACTCTTCCCTGCCGTCAGAGGCTGGCGAGTCGAACTGTCAGTCTGGTGCCCACTCCAGACGCCAGGGGCTACGCCAGCACCCCACCACGCAGCTGTGGAGGCGGGAGAGAGTGCGGGTCCAGCAGGACACGTGCATGCTGGAGACCAGGGCAGTGCGTGGTTAGTTCTGTGCAGGGCACGACCCGGGGCACTAAGGGGCACGGGCATCCTGGATGTGGGTCGCTGACCGCCACTGGCAGCTGGATCACGGGGCCTGTTCACAGGCACAGCAGAGGAGGGGGCGCTGGTTCAGAGTCCTTGCCCCAGCGCCACCCCTCCCGCCCCCTGCAGCTGGTGCTGCCACCGAAGCCATGACAGCAGCGATGACAGCCATACGGCCACCTCCCGCCCTGACTGTCCTACTATTTGTGCGACTCACAGGTACAGAAATGGAGTTTCCGTGTCGGTCGCTTGCCAAGCGGCCTCTAGCTTGTTTGTGGCACTGAGAGCAAGGACCACAGGCAGTGGGGCTGGGAAGGGCAGAGCCCTCGGCCAGGTGATAGTGCAAAGGAGCAGGGCCCCAGAGGTCTCTCCCTGGCCTCCAGTCTCACCCAGGGGCCTGCCTCTCTCCCTGGCCTCCCCTAGCACCCCCTAGCATTCCCGTGCCTCCCAGCCAAACACGGCCGCTGTCCTCCCCTGCCTCTCGCTGGACGAGGACCACAGAGAGATGTGCTGGATGGGAAGGCACTGCCCCTCAGCCAGAGGCAAGACCCCAGGCAGCAGAAAGCGGTGTGCTCCACGTCAAGGCTTTGGGCAAGAGGCCAGGGCGCCCTCCTGTCCCTTCCACCCACTATCTAAAGCCCCCACCGACCAAATGGGAAAATCCCCCCGTGCCTTCCCCAGCAAACAAACGATGCTGCTGCTGTTGCCACCTCCACTCAGCAAGGAGGTTGTGCGGGCAGAAGAGACTGTGAGGGCGGGGTCGCCCCTGGGTTGGAGGCTGTCCAGGTGTCCTGAGGGCCAGGGACAGAGACGCTGGGGTCACGCGCAGACGAGGCTGAGATCACAGTATTATTCTCCTAGAGATGTGACTCTCTTAATCTTTCTGGAGAGCCCAGTCTGGACAGGAAATCAATTGTCTATTGTTATCAGTCAAGGAGCGGAAATCAGGGCCTGCGTCTGGGGCTGCCAGGCGCGATTTACTAGAAACCAAGGTCGACAGCTGCATGTGGAGACAGGATGGCCGGAAGCGCCTCTCGTCTGAGCTCCTGCCAACTGAGGGCACAGCCCCCACACCACCTGCTCCAACAGGCGCCCAGCACCCACCTTTGTCCAGGGGAGCCTGCGGTGGGTGCTTGCACCTGGCCAGCGCTGTGCCCTCCACCCAGCCTGAAACGGCCGCCAGCCTGGCCGCACAGGGCCCAGCACAGGAGGCAACCCTGCTTCAGCCCCCACGCCTGCTGGGTCACCCTCACTCGCACAGACACACATGGACACACTGGCACATGCAGACACACGCAGACAGACAGATACACACAGGGCACACAGACAAGCAGAACACATGAAAGACACAGATCCCACGTGGCAGGCGCCCGGCACCTCCTCAGCATGCCGGCCCAGCTTTCATCCTTTCATACATAGAGTGGCGATGGCACCTCCACAGCTGGTCTTTGCTTTGTTGGCGCTGACCTGACAGGAGTCGATTCCCAGGAAGGAATAACGTTCCAGCAGCTCCTCAGTCTAAGCTGGGACCTCCAGACAGCAGACACCCGCTGGCCAGCCTGGCTGCCTCTCAGGGGCCGCTCCTGGGGGCCACAGCAGCCCCGAATCTCACTGGCCCTGGCCCTCCCCAGGCCTGTGGGCGGCAGGCAGCATGCTCCTCTGCTGGTGCAAGCTGCCTTTGAGCGCCCCACGCCCTGCCACCAGCCCCAGGACTGTGGGGCAGGGCTGGGAGCCCCCACCTCTGGGAGCCCCCTGACATCAGAGCTGCAGAGACGCCCCAGCGGGTGTGTGTGCCCAACCAGAAGCAGAGGGCGGCCAAGAGCGAAGTTGCAGAATGCAGACCCTCCGGCCCAGAGGAGACGCAGGCAGTCCTGGAGAGGGAGACACGGGCCAGGACCCAGAACGGGAATTCTTCAAACTTGTGCATTTGTTCAAGGTGTCCCAGGGAGGCTGACAAGTCATGTATCACTATCAGTCAGTGATTCTGCTTTATTACAAAAGCATGAAATCAGAAAGAAAGCCACGTGCCCCTCCCCACACCCTTGGGTTTTTGGTGAGTGGGTCTTAGTTGGGGGCGCAAGGGCAGTCTCCCGTGTCTGGAGTGGGAGAGACACACAGCAACCCCTCAAAGCTGTAGATCCTGGTGGGCTTGCCCTTGCTGCCCCAACCCCAGGGGCCCAGCTGGCCCAGGGTAGGAGGTGCCCCCAGAGGCCTAGCTGCACGCCCCCCCCCCCCAGTTCCTGGCAGACCCACACACCCGCTGGGATGGGCCAGGAGTCGCTGTGGCTGCTGCAGCCTCCAAAGCCCCACGCCTGGCGGGGTCAGCTGCGGCCTGGCTGCCAGCAGTCAGTGCCCTCCCCCGTGCCCACTTGCACAGCTGAGAACCCAGGCGCCCTCCCGTTCTGCCCGCTGCCTCCTCTGATCTAGTCACAGGTCTGTGGCCTTGGGCTGGGTACCCTGGGGGTTTGGCTCTGCCTCCCCCAAGGGCCAGGGCTTCTGGAGACTCTGAGATGTGGCACGTGAGACTGGGCGGTGCAGGGAAGGGGCCAACCCGGCACGGGGATGGGAGCGTCTAGCTGAGGGAGGAAGCCCAGCCTGGCCGTGCGGGTCTCTTCCAGGGTCGGGAAGAGCAGCGCAGGCTGAGAGCCGTGGCTGGGTGGGGGCAGCCTGGGTCAAGCTCAAGCAGCCAGAGCCAATGCAGGCTTTAGGCGTGAGAATGACATGATCTGGTCACTTTTTAAAAGGCCACTCTGTTATTTGACATTTGAAATGATATTTGAGATGAGCCGTGAGCGCGCCAGTAGGATTTAGACACAGAGGTTGAGCGTGGGTCTGGGGTACAGTCTGCCTGTGGCGCAGAACTGGAGGGTCCTTGGGGGCAGATCTGGGGTACCCTGGAGGCAGAGCTGGAGGAGGGGGCTTGGGAGCAGAGCCGGGGGAGGGGACCCCGGGGACAGAGCTGGCAGGGCCCGGGAAGAGCCCTGGGCTCAGGCAGGGATCTGAGAGCTGTTGAGACGCCCAGTGGCTCTTTAACAAGAGATCGATGGCACTGAGCCTCCGAGCTGGCAGCCTCCTCACATCATCGTTAGATGCCATTAAAGAATCGATAATTGGAATTAGGGGGACTCTGTGAAAGGTCAGCAGGCACTTGGAAGGCCTGCCCAGGCCGCAGAGATGAGCCGTCCACATTCTCTGCTTGACCAGGGAGTCGGAGGCCTGGGACTTGGAGCGCTGACGTCAGTGCCGGCCACCCCCTTCTCCCGCCCTCCCTTCCTACATTTCTAGTTCCCAACAGGTAGGAAATTCCATGCCAATAAACCAGCTGATCGCTGATGGGGTGGCCTGGCTGCAAGCTGGGGCAGGGGCAGGATCCCAAGGGGGCCCAAGGGCACCCCACATGTTGGGGCAGCAGGTGGGCCAGAGTCCACCTGCCCACGAGGAGACCCTGAGTGTCCCGTGACAGAGGTCCCAAGTCTGCAGCCCTGCAGGCCAATAAGCCTCTAGGCAGGCACGGGGGGCGGCCAGGGCCGTGGCATGGGGAGGACAGGCCAGAGGCTGCAGACAGGCTACTTGACCTCTCCTTGCCTGGAACCCAGTGAGGAACATGTGATGTCAAAGCTGCAAAACGCCCGCGGGCCCAGGACAGTGGCAAGGGACATGGCCACCAGCTCCGTCGGGGCCGGGAAGGGAGTTGTGGGGCTGACGCTGCCTTTGAGGAAGTGGCCAAGCCCTAGAGCCGGTCAGGCTTGGTCGCCCAGCGGGAATACCCTCGCATTTGCTGCACCTCGCACTGCATGCAGCGCCGGTCAGGCTGCAGCCAGGCTGGACCGGGTCCAGGAGGCTGCCAGCCCGGAGAGGCGGCTCCACACTCACACTGCCAGGCGCCAGGAGGCCTCCCTCAGCTGTCATCAGGAGTGTTCATGGAGCGCGAAATCCAGATAGTTCACCAGACACCAGCAAGCCGCCAGTTACACGTCAGCCATCCTATTTCTCCCTCCATGGAGCCTTACAGAGCATAGGCCCCGGGCCCGAGGGAGAGCCAGGCCGTGAGCCACATCTGAGTGCTGCACCCACAGCTTGGCCCCGCCTCTACCCGGGCCGCCTGAGCTGGGCACACCCCATGTGGCCCTGTGGGCCCAGCAGCAGGGATAGGCGGGATCGGGGGCCGAGCCAGCCTGGTGCAGGCACTGAGCTCTGCAGCTCTCCAGGCGCCAAAGCCTCCTCCTCCCTGGTGGTTTCCTCCCTCGCCTTTGGCTTCTTGTGAAATGTGCCTTTTCTGAGCAGAGGAGGAGGTACAGCATACATCACACCACTGGCTGCAAGGAGGGGTGCAGAGCCAGAGCTCCCCCAGAAAAGCCAGGCAGCCCCGCCTGCTCCCTCCTTGTCTTGTTCAGTAAAAATGTGCTCCAGCCAGGACCAGGCTGCTCCCCGACCAGGCTGAGGGGCCCAGGACAAGGCTGGGGGATCTGCCTTCATAGGCAAGGACGCACAGCACGTTGGTCATTAATAACTGAGTACCCCGCAAGTCCTCAAAACCTTCTTGTTCTCTCGAGCAACCTAATTTCTAATGTTTACTTACCTAGCAAACCTTTAAATATTTTAAATTCTAATAAAAATAACGAATGCACGTTTAACATATAAAATAATGCAGAAGGGCTGATGAGAGAAAGGAAGAGATATGGGGAAGGAAAAGAAAGAGGGAAGCGGAAGGGGAGAGGAGAGGGGCCAAGGGGCAGGGAGGCAGAGAGGAGGACAAGGGGAGGAGGGGGAGGGGAGGCTGAGAGGAGCCCCTAGCCCACCTCCTAGCCCTAGCCCCCTCCTAGTTCCCTTATCCTCAGGGAACTTCTTTGAGCTGGTTCTAATCTCAGCCCCTGGCCACTCCAGCTGACCCCGCCCCTCTCCGCCACCGAGCACAGCACCTGCCTCCAGTCCTGTTCAGGGAGAAGCCACCGAGCTTTGCTGCAGAGTTTAAAGGGTCGAAAGCATGAGGTGGAGCTGCAAAGTGCAGTCCCTGCATAGGCTTACTGTCGCTGGCCAGGTCCTGCCTCAGGATAGACAGGCCCGGGGACAGGCGGGAATGAGGGGGACTCTGTGAAAGGTCAGCAGGCACTTGGAGGGCCTGCCAGGACCCCAGGTGCCCTCCCAGCCCAGTGGTGTTCCAGTCGCCTGGCCCAGGACCCGAGTGCCATGCAGAGTGTTCCTGTGGCCAGGCCCATGGGGGCACTGGCCTTCCCGCCCAGGCGTGGACAGACCCCATCTGGATGTCAGGAAGGCAGGACGGTGCAGCCCAGAGAGAGCACTTGCTGCCCGGGGGCAGCCCCCACCTGCCAGACAAAAGTGCATCTTCCTCCTGACCCTCCCCCAGGAGGCTGGCCCCCAGCTATCCAAGCTAAGGGCCCTGCATTTGTGGGGAGAACCCTGGAATTTCGGGTTACCTTCCTTGTTGGGAGAGAAGGAATCGTGCCTTTTCTGCTGTCGCTTCAACTGCAGTCACGAAGCTCCGCATCTCAGAGACTGACAGAGCCTCTGCCCTCTGCGCTGACCTGCCTCACAGGACCCTCAACCGCCCCCTACAGCCTGGCACCAGGGAGGCCCCTCCGTGCCCAGTGCAAGCCTGACCACAGGCAGGCATGCAGGCCCGAGTCCAGCGCTGGCAAAGCAGCCTGTGGTAGGGTACAGAGGGTAGCCGCAGGGATGGACCCCAGGGTGCACCGGAAACACCCTTGCAGGGGCACCCAGGGGCCAAGGCAAGGCTGTCAGCTGGGAGCACCCAAGATGAGTGAGGGGTGTGACCTGCCCTGTACCTCAGGGCAGCCCTGTCCCGCCTGGCTGGAGCGCTCCCCCCGTTCAGTGGGGAGCTGAGTGACACCCCGCCACCTGGAGGCCAAATGGAAGCCCTGGCCCCCGCCTGGCGGTGGCGGCAGGGGAACACCATGTGTGGACTCAGACACACGAGCCTGGGCCCGCCTGGGAGTCGGTCCCATGCAGCTGTCGACCTTGCTTTCTAGTAAACCATGTCTGGCCGCCCCAGACGCAGCCCCAGACAGACGGCGCTTCCGGCACTGCCACGGGACTGTGAGATACTTGCAGTTTCGTGCACGGCCCGAGGGAGCATGGGCCGTGCTCCCCATTCCCTGCAGCTCGGCGATGCAGGGGACATACTGGGGCTCAAAAACTAGCAGGTAGAAGCCAGATTTCCTCAGTTTCCCCCTGAGATGCTAACCCCTTTGATCTGACGGGGGCTGGGAGTGGGATGTGCTGAGCTTCCCAGGGCCTGGGGACCTTGAGGAGCAGGAACTCCCAGCCCACACCCTGCAGCTGGGCCCAGCCTAAGCCGGGGGTGAGGCTCGCAGCCCCCGGGAGGCTCCATGGCCGAGGCCACCCTCACCACCTGGCCCACAGGAGCCCCAGGCACTGCAGCATCTCACAGAGCAGCCCCATCATGTAGCCAGTGTCAGGGCTGCCGGCCTTGCAGAGCCAAGGGCCTGTCGCGCAGCTCAGCCGTTCAAGGGCAGGCCTGCGAGGGGGCCCTGGTGGGCGGCGGCCTGCGCCTGGTAATTATCTGCAGACCGTGATGGCGAGAGCCGCACTCGTGCTCTGTCAAAGCCCAGGGATGATTCATAATTCTCTGTGCTGGCGGAGGCGCTCGGAGGCTACCCCGACAGCTCCGGCCTCTGAAGACCGTCTCCCCTGGGCGGCTTCGGCGTGCAGTAGGCCTCTGACCACGTCTCCGTCAACATCACAGAGAAAAGGAAAAGTCCAGGGTGCGGGTGGGACCGGCACAGAACCCAGGGGTCCAGAGAACGCCTGCAGGCAGGCGGGTGTCGGGCACCCACCGCCCCTCCAGGGCCAAGGCCGGAAGCAGACCACCCGCTCAGCGGGGGTGGGGCAGGTTGGAGGTGGGCAGCCACTCCAGAGACCCTGGCCCGAGTCTTGCCACTGCAGCCCAGGGCCCAGCAGCCGTCCTGGGAGGGCCGCAGGTAGGGCAGCCGCCAGGCTCCCCATGCACCGGGGAGCCCTGGCTGACAGGGACGTGGGCTGCCGTCTGGGTTTCGGCCCAGCCCCCACTGAAGCCTCAGAAATGGGAGCAGGGGAGCCACGTTTAGACAGCCAGCTCCAGGAAGAATGCCGGAGGAGAGGACACAACAGAAGCGGCCCGCGTTGGTGAAGCCATGGGGGAAACAGCTGCTTGTCTCACAGCAAATCCGACATCCAGGCCCACCTTCCTCCTGAAGGCAAATCCGCTGGGGGCCTGTTCACCTACAGGCACTGTCTCCCCCTGAGGGGCCTGCGGGGGTCTCCACCATGAGGGACTGGTGTGGAAACAGGCGTCTGGAGAGCACCCTTAGGCAGCTGGGTGTCGAGGCCCCGCCGCCCCCTCCAGGACCACAGCTGTGAGCAGAAGCCTGAGGGGCCTCTGTCCAGCCTCTCTCCAGGACTTGAGTGGGGGCTGAGAGCCGAGGGTGCTGGGGAGCCCTAGCACCTCTCAGTTCTCCGTGGCTGCTCCAAGTCCAGCAACCGTGAGTGCTGAGATGCCAAGGAGAAAGCCCCTCCCAGCCAGCCCGGGGTGAGCAGCCATCAGCTTTTGTGCCAGAGGACTGGGGTAGGAGCTCTGGAGCCCACAGATGACTGGGGAGTCCTGGGGGTGATGGCCCGAGTCCAAGGCTCCTGGCTGAGCATGGAGGGGCGCAGCCTGAGCTCTGGGGGCAGGGCCTCCTGCCATACACAGTTAGTGCTTAGACCGAATGGCACTCTGGGGGAGGCGGGGGTCTCTCCCCTGGCCAAGCCCACTGAGGCCAGCAGCCCGCCACACGAGTCCCCCCCAACTGGGGTCGACCCCACCCTACCCGAGAGTCTGGCTGGAAGTGGGCCCAGCCACCCAGCCAGTGCCAGGAAAGTGGCCAGCCCGCAAGGGCCGGAGCACCCCGTGCCCATGAGAGCAAGTGCAGGGATGGGGCCCGGGGCCACGGCTGCGCGGGCTCCTCCTGGTCAGGGGACACTGTGGGACAGGTGCAGGCGTCAGGGAAACTGGAAAGGAAGAGGCAAATGGAAATTTAACAACTAGAAAATAAAATGTTCGGAGTAACAAAAATCACAAGGAGGCATCAGCAGCAGAAAGCTGGTAATGAGGGGCAGAGACCCCAAGGCCGTCCTTGGGCACAGTGACCCCACCAAGGGCAGAGGCGGTTGGGCTCAGGGAGGTCGGGTGCAGCCAGCTCCCGAATAGGGCATCGCAGAGGTTCTGCCGGGCACTGAGTCAGGACACACCCGGGCCCGCCCAGCCTCTTCCGGGGCTCGGGCGGAGGCCACGCGGGCAAAGTCGGTGGCTAGAGAGGTGGGAACGACGCACTCACGGGCAGGACGCAAACCCTCACAGAACCCTCACAAGTCAAGCCGACGCCCAACTGCCCCACAGAGCACCCGGCACCCACACGCACACGCTGACAAGGGTCATCTTGTCAACAAACCGACTGGACGATGGAGAGGTCGTGCACCCGCTGGGCTCGTGGCCTGGCGCTGCAGAAGGGTTACTGCCGGCCATGGCGGGAGCTGAGCGGGGCTGTGAGGCGAAGACATAGAGAAGCCTCCCAGGCTCGGGAATGCAGATAGGTCTGTGCCATGACCATGAAAGCTAGATCCAGGACATTAGATCTCAGCAAAATAGCAAAACATTTGCTTTGTGGAAGGTCCCGTTAAGAGAAATAAAAATCAAGTCACACTTTGGGTGCAAATAACTGGGCTTCAAGCCGGCAGCCTGGGCCGGGGGCAGCCGAGGGGGTCTGTGAACACAGGACGCGCGGGCAAGGGGCTGCAGAAGAACCGGGCTCCCCAGCCTTGAGTCCATGCCCCGTCTCCTCCCCTGGCTCTGCGCTTGGCCCAAGCCGCCTTTCTCTGTCCAGACTCGGGGCCGGCGACGGCTGCCCCCTCGGCAGGGTGAGGCTGTCTGTCCTCATGGGGCCGGGGGTAGCGGCAGCACAGGAATGGGAGGGGGATTCCTGCACACCCCGGGCTGGCTCCCGGCCTCCCCACTCCTGCCAGGCCCTCAACTCCGCTGGACCCTGTGGGCTCGGCCGTCTGAAGGGCACCCTATCTTCACCAAGTTGGGGTGAAACCTCACCCCCGCATGGCTGCCAGTCCCGAGACAGTTCAGCATGCGCATGTGATTTTTGGTTCCAAGAACAAGCTCGTTTTTGCAAATAAATCTGTTTTGTGCTCAGCTGTCCTTCTCCCCTACGGCAGTGACCGTAACACTGCGGAGAAAAGCATCCCCAGGTCATGAGCTGGGGCCAGTGGTGGAGAGGCCCTCGGGCAAGGTTCAGTCAAGTCCGAGCCAAGCATGTGGTCTGTGGGAGGGGCGCAGGGGCACCTAGAGGGCAGGGGCCTGCACACAGTCCCCCACAGTAGCAGGGAGCCCACGCTGGAACTAAACTCACTTGGGGCCACCAGATCGGGCAGGCATTCGGCCCACAGCATGGCCTCCCCACCCTGGGGTGGAGCCAGCAGGGGTCACAAGGCCCTGGTAGGGTTGGCCGAGCACAGGGACCACAGCTTGGACCCCAACGTCCTTGGGACTGCAGGGAAGGGTTGAGAGGAGCCACTCACTACTCAGGGCCTTGGGCCTTGCTGAGCTACCCGGCGGGCCCGTGTCCTGGGTCTTGGTCAGAGTGTGGGGGCTGCAAGGGGTCAGGAGCAGCACTCAGGCAGCTGGCCATGCTTCCCTGCATAAGGCCAGGTCCCAGCGACCTGGGCATCAGGACTGGGGGCACCGGCCGCAAGCCCCTGGCCATAAGCTCCAGGAGCGGAGTCAAAACCAGGAGAGCCTGGGGACATAGGTCCACATCCCGTGTTGCCCATGAAGTCCGAGAGGAGAGAAGGTGTTGGATCCTTGTCTCCAGGACAGAAAGTGACTGCAGACAGAGGGTAGGGAGCCCCTCTCACTACCCCTGTGACCCCACTATGGCAACATCGCTGCCTCTTGGCCTTAGCCCTTCCTGTGAGCCTCGTTTCCTTCCTCAAACCGCATGTGTGGTAGGAGGTGAATACCCAGCATAGGGGGGCTTATCTCACCACGTGCTGCCAGCTTGACCCCGTCTCTAGTGTGCTGAGGCTGAGACTCCTGGGAGACAGGTGCCAAGGCCATGCCTTGCACAGTCCGCCCCATGGGTGGGAGGTATTTCTGCCGACACAGCTATTTCTTCCTGGCCGCAGGTGGTGGGGCCCCTCCTGGGCCCTTCCCGGTGTCATCAGTCAGGGGTGTGGTGCCGTGGCCCCACAAGTGCAATCCCAACAGCACCAAATGCGGCATAAAGGCGACTCAGCATCACCGCTTATTAAGCAGAAAGACTCAACAGGGTGTGAATTATTAGGCAATAACTCAGCCTCGAAGCAATTTTAGACACCAAAGCAGAAGGATTCATCATTATCATATATTCAGTTCTATTTTTCTTTTTTCACGCTATAAAAAATCATGTCTAAATCTCCTAAAACCATCATAGCTACATCAAAAGTGGATTGGGCTATCAAGTTCGACAGTTTGAAATAAAACAGCTGCTGAGTAGGAAAAGCCCTGCACTTGGCTTTGGGATGGGCATTGGTAGACGGCAACAGGCTCCCTGCTCTCACTGCTGCTTGCAAAGAAGCAACAGAAGCAGCAGCAGGAGGCAGCGGCCAGGCCAGGCCTGCATGGGGCTGGGCCAGTGGGCCCAGGTGGACTCCAGAGCATAGCTGGTGGGAATTGAGCATCCACATGGGTGATGCCTGCCAGCAGCATGCCCACTGCCTGGTGAGACAGCGCGTGAAAGAACCCAGTGATGTACCCAAAGGGACTGAGGCTCCTGCCCACACAGGCACTGGCACACAGTGCTCGTGGCAGCTTTGTTCAAAACTGCCAAATTTACAAGCAACCAAGCTGTCTTCTAACAGGGGACCAGATAAGTGGTGGAATACTATACAGCATCAAAAAATGCACTCTCAAGTCATTAAATGATAGGCAGGGACCGTAAGCACAGGCTCAGTGACAGACAACAGTCCCGAAAAGCCACGTACTGCTGGGCTCCAAATCGATGCTTTCTGGAAAAGGCAAAACTGTGGGACAGTGAGAGGTCAGGGCTTGTTGGGACAGCGCAATTGTGGCAACAGGGAGTTTTAGGGTGATGGGAGGGGCAGGGTGTGGTGGGGCAGGGAGGTGGGGTGGGTGGGTCCGTGGCATGGGCGGGGCTGCAGGGTTTGGGTGGGGTGGGGGTGGGGCAGGGGCAGGGCCACCTCCCTCCTGGGCCTAGGCCAGGCAGCACCAGGGCTCACCAGCCAGGCCAGGTCTCCTGTCACCTGGGAGCTGGCAGGTCCTTGCCTGATGTGCAGGGGCCTGAGTTCCCCACTTTGACACCCTATGAGTTGGGGCAGGGGTGCGGCAATCGTGTTCCAAGTGAGGAGACAGTCCCCAGACACAGACTCAGTTCCAAGGTAGGCTGAGCCCCACCCCGAGAGTCACCGCCCATCCAGAACTAAGGTCGGAGTAGGGTTGGGGGCTGGTTTCCCCAGACCTCCCCGCCTGGTCCTTCTGGAGGGACCCAGCCCTTCTGGGCACCATGGGCTAAAGGCTGGCCCCAAGTTCATAAATTCATAAGCCCTCACCCCTTGCCACAGCACCAGGGGGCGTGAGTGCTTCCTCCCTGCCATGAGCCTTCCCCCTGCAGTGAGTAGACACCCTCGCAGGCACCTTCATCTCCGACTGGGACCCCAGGATGTCAGAAACACAGTCGGACATTCATCACCCCTCACTGGCGCCAGCCCCCCTGCTTGCACACCCATCGTGGCTGCAGCCCTCACCCCGCCTGACACCCCAACGGCCACACCAGCTCAGGCCTCCTGAGACAGACAGAAGCCAAACAGGGGGGAGCCAGCACAGGAACCTGCCCCTTCTGGCTCTCTGGAAATGTCCGTCCTGCCTAAGTATCTCCCGCCCACCGGCTTCAGGGTGCCTGGAAGACCCAGCGCCCCGCTCAGCACTGTGTTCAGCAGTTCGGGGGTCGCCTTCCTCACACGGGTTCACAGAAACTCCAGTTGGGCCCAACGTGGTGTTCCAATCGCCCCCCCCCCCCCCCCAGGCATCTTATCTTGAGACAAATGATGAAAAGCTTTGGGGGTATTAATTGATATTTGCCATAGGGGGAAATTATGAAAGGCAAGGGAACTGTGGACCCAATTCTAGAAATACCCCAGAGGTGGGGTGATCAGTCTTGAGACGGGAAGATCAGCAGAATCCATGACACCTTCCAGCGTTTAAATATCTGAAACTGGGACAGACACTCACACACCCTGTCGACTGCTCTAAATCAGAGCGGAGAGACCCGTGGACTTCAGAGCCCCACAGCAGCGCTCAGTCAGAGGCAACAGGACAGTAAACTGGGCTTTGCAGCTTGCTAATCAAACCGCACCTTATTTCATCTTGTTTTGGTTTACTCTGGTCAAGGAGTTTCCAAGAATCATCCACATTCACCCACCCACCCACGGCGAGGCCTGGTGGGATCACACGCTAGTCAGCGCCACTCGGGAAGTGCTGCTGTGGGGCTGGCACCCGCGCGGCTGTGGGTGGACCCCACTCTCTCACGGTCTAGCCCACGAGACTGCCCTGGGGTAAGTGCAGACATGGACAGCCGCTGCTGCCACAGCCAGGGACTGGCCCCTTGGAAGTGGGGGCTAGTGAGAGGCGAGAGGCCTGAAGGCGCAGAGAGCGGGCAAGTGTGTTTCAGGCCTGAACTGGGCAGACCGAGAGAGCAGGCGGAGGCAGGGGTGGGCTGGAGGGGCAGAGCCAGGTGCATGGCGGAGCCAGCCTGGGGAGACAGCAGAATCTACAATGAATGCACACAGAGTGCTGCCCAGTCGGGTGCTCGCAGTGCCCCGCTCAGCACTGTGTTCAGCAGTTTGGGGCTCACCTTCCTCACACGGGTTAACAGAAACTCCAGTTGGGCCCAACGTGGTGTTTCGATCACCCCCCTCCCCACCAGGCATCTTATCTTGAGACAAATGATGAAAAGCTTTGGGGTTATTTGTTGATATTTGCCACAGGGGGAAATGATGAAAGCCAAGGGAACTTGGTCCTCAGAGCAGGCAGGCAGGTGACCACAGAGGGGGCAGAGACTGTGAGCACTACTTCTGCCCTAAGGAATGCTCTAGACACGTAGTAGAGAGGAAATGCATGGCCTCCCCGTCCCAGAACTGTGGGCTCCCTGCCTTGGCCAAGCAGCCAGTGGGTTAGGTTTGTCAGAGCTGGGGCCACAGATGTATGATCACCGGAGTGTCATCAGAGGCCTGGGCTCCCGGGGACCACCCAGGGTGCACCGGGGGAGGCGGACCTGGGAACAAGGGGCGTGGCACAGAAGGCAGGCAGCCTGCGGGGCCATGCGATCCTCAGCCCCACTGCCACAGGGCCCAGGCGCCCAGTCTGCACCTGGCCGTCCAGCCGTCCTTCGTCCAGGCCTACGTCTGGAATTGGCCCTCGAATTGACCACTGCTCGTGCTGCTGCTGCTGCTGCATGTCTTTCTCTTCCCCCTTTTTTCTGGAATTTCCATCACTTTCAGTCCTGTCCCTTCTGTGCATCTGGCTGGAGGGGCTAGGGCCACCCCGACTTTGTCCACAGCTACCTCTCCTACAGCAGGAACACAGCCAGCTGAGTCCCCGCCACACCGTCTGGATCGACGGCACCCAGCAAGAATGTATCAGCCCCCTCACCTCTTGCCACCCTGCTGAGCCAAGTCTGTGGGGCAGACGGCCGTCACCAGCTGCCCACGATGGTTTCATGCCCGCAGGTTGGGCAAAAGAGGGCCTCGCTCTGAGTTCACATGAAGCCTCCGCCGGACAGGCTGTGAGGAGCAAGGAGCAGGCAGCCCTGAGCTGCGCAGGCAGCACTAACCAAGGCAGCAAGAACAGAGAGGGGGTGGGAAGGCCAGGCCTCTGGAAAGACGCACTGCTGTGCCCAGCCCAGGTGCAGGCGCCGGGAGGCCAGTGGCCCTGCCCCTGCAGCTGACAGTGCCGAGGAGCAGGCCAGTGCTCCCAGGAGCACAGTCCCCAGGGCAGCCACCACCGGCCGCCTGACCGCGCAAGACAGGCCACGGCAGGACCAAGCCTCCCAGGAGGAAAGGGGGGCTTTGCAGCCTGCCAGGCGGCTCCCCGCAGTGATGGCTAAGGTTGCGCCCAGGAAGTGCCGTAGCTGGCCTGCAGCATGCCGTCTGCCTGCCAGCGGGGGATGCCCAGGGCCCGGCTCAGAAAGCATTTGGCGACGCTGGCACAAGACAAGCAGGACGGCAGGAGGGACTCTGCACAGAGGTGCTGGGGCTGAGTAACTGACTCAGAACAGGGCCCAGGCAAGCCCCCGGGGCTGACGGCCACTCCCCAGCACATCCTCCAGTGCGACGGGCAGCGGGGCCACTCGGGGGCCAATTCCAAAAGCAAGCCCAGGGCCTGTACAAGAGGCTTTTGTCCTTTATTTCATTCTAATCTCCAGAAAAGGGAGAGCTGCCCCATGGGAAAGGTCTGCTCTGGACAGCCGGCACCCCCAGAGGGGGCAGGAGGCAGCCCGGGTCAGAGCAGGATGTGATACTTGAGTGCGCGGGGGACCCTGTTGATGACCAGGCGCCCGTCATAGCTCAGCGAGGCGAAGAGCCAGGGGTCGGCTGAGGACCAGTCCACAGCATACACGCTGTCCTCGTGCTCCTCATAGGTGGCGATGACGCTGTCCCGTGGGGGCTCCTGGCTCCTGGAAGGACAGACACGGGTGAGCAGGCACGGGCCACGGGGCGCCAGGGCTCGGAGGCGGTGTGGGGTGTGGCCTCCTTGGCCCAGGAGCCATGCTGAGCGAGCCCTCACGTGAGGAAGGACAAGGGGGGGTCTCTGTGACGTCCAGGCAGCAAGGGCCTTGGGGGCCAGCAAGGGCAGCCCGTCACTGAGCGGAAGAGTGGGAGGGGACAGGGCAGAGTGAGGACACCCCTCCCAGGAAGCATGTGGCTGTGGGAGCAGGTCTCCCTGGCCCCTCTGCCCCCCGGCTGCCAAGCACAGGGCCCCTCTGGCGGCTTTCGCGGTTGGGACGCCCAGCCTTTCCTCTCACTTCACGAGCATGTCCACAGCCTGGCGCACAACACCGCACCCCCGCGCCTCGCCGAGCTATGACGGGCGCTTGGTCCAGGCCTAAGTGCGCTGCCCTGTCCCTGAAGTAGACCCGCCACAGCCATGTGCCTGCTACAAGCATCGGGCACAAGTCCGGGGGCTGTTCCGAGGCTCATGGGCACAGCTGGGATACAGCGGAGCCTGCAGTGGGCAGGGAAAGGCCTTCCAGCCCGACCACGCTGCAGGGGCAGCCCCGGGCACGCTCGCCTCAGCAGGAGCGGCCCCCACACCAGTGAATTCAGGACAGCAGCGGGCTCCTCAAGGCCACCTTGCGGCAGCGCCCCAGGCTCTCGCTGCCCTTCCTGGATCCGAAGCTGCCGCCACACTTGGCTCACAGCGGCCAGTGCCTGAGCGCAGCGGCACAAGTCACCTCCGTCCCCAGGACACCCCATGTGGAGGAGAGTGGGGTGCCTGCCAGCCACGGCTGCTGAGGCCCACACGGTGTGCACCATGTCCGAGCTCCGTCGGGGCTGTCTGGCACCATCCCACACCCTGCCTGCCAGGCCCCGCACAGCACACGGCTGACCCACATGCGCCAGACCATAGCCGCACACAACCATGGGGCTGCCACGAGCTCAGGGACGGAGCTCTCCTCACAGCCAGCACCTGAGACGCAGCCATCCTGACATCTCACACTCGGTGCTGACTGCAGGCCACGCACACACACGCACATGCAGCACAATGTCTGGACCACATGAGGCGCAAGCTCGCTGACGACCCCAAGTCCAGCCCCCCACCCCAGCCCACCGTCCCCAGCGCATGCCCCCTGCAGCAGGGAGCCCACAGTCCGAGGCTTCTGCACATGGTGCTGTGCCCCAAGGCTCTTACTTCTCGTCCAGACGGCGCTCCTCCTGGTCACTCAGGTCATCGTCGTCCACCAGGTGGCCGAAGGGCTCAGAGGAGATGGACACCATGTTGGAGAGGATGACCCTGCTGTCGCTGCTGCCCGTGAGGACCAGCTGGTCGTGTGAGTGGTTGTAGCGGACATTCCATACCCTGGGGGTGGGCAGGGGCAGCTCAGCTGCAGTTCTGTCCCCAGCTCTGTCTAGTCCTCTAACAGAACTTCTTAAATGCCACCAGGCACGTGCCTAAATAGTCTGCCTGAAATCCCACACAGGCTTCTAAAATCCCAAGGCCACACCTCCCCCAGAAGCAAAACAGAGACCACCTGGCATCTGACCCAGCCCCAGAACCAGAAGCGCACATGGGCACACAGCCTTCCAGATGCCCGGGCCATGCTGCCTCGCCACGCAGCGGTGGGGCAGCAGAGCAGGACTGTGCACACGGCTGGGAGGCAGGCGTACCCACTGCTCACTGAGTCTACACCGAATGCTGGGTGCATGGCTTTTTTTTCTGATTGCATGGAAAAAGCAGCTTCTGGTAAGTGTTTCAAAGAATCGCTTAGGTCACCATGGGAGTTAGGCCCCAATGCATGCTCGGGCTGAGAGGGGCTGGCCTGTGCTCTGCCAGGGGTTAAGCACATGAGCTTAGACGAGCACACACAGGCACACAGCACAGGCACATGTGCAGAGGCACGTGCACACATGTACATGCACACACAGGCCCGGGCAATCAGCACATGTGCCTGCACATAGTTCAACATGTACACAGATGCGTGCTCACAAACCCACATGCACACACGCCATCTGAATGAAGACCGGCCTAGACCATGCCCTCCAGGGTCAGGATGAGCCCCCCACACGTCAGCCAGCAGCCCGCAGGCAGCCCCTTGAGCTCAGGAGGAAGGATGGGGTGCTCCGTGCATAGCCCCTCCCTCCCCTACTACCCTGGCACCAGGAAGCTGCCCCCTACTGGCAGCACCCAGCAGTTCCTAGCCCCGGCTTTGTAGACTGCCAGAACATCTGTGCGCATTTATTTTTGTGTATGTGAAATGGCACAGTTTCAAGAAAAAATAGGATCTAATGTTTCTCTTCCTTTTCCTACATTTACAAATCACAGACATGCAACTTTGGGATGCAAGCTTCTTCAGCAAAAGCAAAGTCGACCACGGACGACAGGCAGCCTGAACCCCATGCTCCTGCAGCTACCAGTGGGAGTGCTCCTCCTCCCCTACCCCCCAGGTACCAGTGGGAGTGCTCCTCTTCCCCTACCCCCCCAGATACCAGTGGGAGTACTCCTCCTCCCCTACCC
>JAGFMF010011799.1:10853530-10869975 GCA_019455555.1 Galemys pyrenaicus | reverse complement strand
ACCAGTGGGAGTACTCCTCCTCCCCTACCCCCCCAGGTACCAGTGGGAGTGCTCCTCTTCCCCTACCCCCCAGGTACCAGTGGGAGTACTCCTCCTCCCCTACCCCCCCAGGTACCAGTGGGAGTGCTCCTCCAGGGTTTTCACAGGTTCCGTGACATTGCGGGTGTCCCAGAACTTCACTTTGCAGTCGTCACCGCAGCTCGCCAGGTAGTACTGCTTGTTGGGGTTGAAGTCAAGGTCCCGCACCAGCTGTCCGTGAGCATTCTCGATGCAGTAGATCTGGCTGAGGGAAAGAGAGTGCCCCACACAGTGGGTTCTGGGGGGCCCTGTCACGCAGACTGCACCACATCAGGACCCCACTCATGGTGTCTGAGCCCCGCCAGAAGAGGCACTATATAGGGCTGCCGGCTGCGCCTTTCCATGAGCTCATCTGCAATGGTGGCTGCCCCACAAGCAACTCAGGACAGCATCCCTGGGCTGGGCCCCTGGAGCGCCAGAGGAAGCTAGTGGGGCTGAACAGCACAGGGTCAGCCTGGACAGGGCCCCAACAGGCAGTGGGGGGATGTAGTGGGAGGAGGGCAGGAAACAGCAGAGCACACCTGGAGGAATGTAGGAAGGTGGGTACAGCCTGCTGGGCCCCATCCTCACAGCTCAGGGGACACTTTGGAGGCCCACCCAGGCCCACGGGCGGTCCACGCACTCCACACGCAGAAGACGGCCAGGGGCTGAAATCAGCACTCTCTGTCTACAAGACACATGCACACACACTGCATGCAAGCGAGGCAGGTGTGCACCCACACACACACCTCCATACATGCACACCTGCACACACCTGCACACATACGTGCACACACAGGTGTGCACACACACACAAAATCATGCCTACCTGTACGCACTCACACCTAACTGGAGGACTGGCTGCTCCACACACCAAGAGGACAGACCATCCATCCGCCATAGCAACACCCCTGACATCAAACGCCCAACAGGTGGGCAATTGCTGGCAAGCTGGGTAGTGGCCAGAGATGAAGGTTGCACCCACCAAACACTGCCTTCTCCATTTCTCCCGTGGGTGGGACTTAACCTCTCCCTAAGTCATTTAATTCACTCGTCACGGTGTCCATAGGGTGCACAGCTGGGCCTTCTGCTGCCACCTCCACGCAGGTGAAGCAGCCCCGAGACCTCCCTGCTCTCCCAGGAGACAAGCTCTTCCCTCCCACTTCCTCCCGCCAAGCTGGTTTTAAACCAGTTTTAAATCTTGAACTGGGTTTTATAACCTGCATTTTCCAATCCTAATATTTTCCCCTAAAATAAGATACCCCAAATAAGACACCATAACATCTTCCTACGTAAACAGACAAATACGCAAAATTTTAAATCCAGCAGAGTCCCAGGAAAGGGGTGGCCAGTCCCATGGCTACCAAGGGTTTGCTGCAGGCTCGGGGAGTCAGGCGCGGGAATTTTAACACAAAGTAAAGCGTTCTAGAAGAAATACCCACAGCGCCCTGGCTACGTGAAAGCCAAAGTGTCTACAGAACGAGCAGGTGAGGGCCCCACTGCATCCCGCGGAGAAGACAGCTCGAGGGCAGGGTAGGAGCTGTCCGCCGGCAACCGCCCTTGGCTTTGGGTCTGTGATGTCGCTCTCTGCAGACACTAAAGTTCTCCACGCCCTTGAAAAGACAAAGCAGCAGAGGGCCAGGCCACAGCACAGAGGTGGGCACCAGGCAGGCGTGTGCCTAGGCCTCTGACCATGAGGCCGAGTGGCACAGCCAGGTGCCCACACCTGAACCAGACCCCTGGGCTCGCCTGTCTCTGGGGGCCGGGGGCCAAGCAGAGAGCCGAGCCCCACCCCGGAGGGCAACAAGCTTCCCTACGAATCTGTCTGTGCCCGAGTGATAAATTGCAGTGAGCTGAGGGGATAAACGGTGTCTGAAAAAAGCCTGCACGACCCGTTGCCATGACAACCGCTGTGCACACCATCACTCCTCTGCCTATCAAAACCACACCTGGAACAGAGAGATCGCTCTTATTTGTTCCATTAGAGCTGCTGGCTGCTGCGTGTAATGACTTAAGTGACAAGGGAGGGTGACCCGACGGGCCTGGATCCCAAAGGCACCGATCGGCTGAGACCGCTCTGGGGCCAACCAGGGGCACCCTGGGGTCCTCAGTCGCCGACTGGGGTTGAGCACAGAAGCTGGCATCCCCAGACCCCTCCCTGCAACGGCTCTACACTAGTCTGGTCTCCGTTTCCTCTAGAAGCCTCCCAGGAGCGCTGTCCACTCAGGCCACTGTCCCATGAGGATAGGGTTCACAGGGCCACAGCCGCCACCCGGGGTGGGGGAGCCCAGCCAAACCCAGGGTTTCCTGCAAAATACAGACAAACCCAGGCGCCTGGGGTCTAGATGCCTCGCATAGCACTGCCCAGGTGAGAAGGGCCAGGGGCGGGGCAGCAGGGGGCGGGTCTGGGTGCGGGGTGGGTCTGGGGCGGCGGGGGCAGGGCACAGCTGGGGCACAGCCACACACCCACACTGACCTCATGCTGCGAGTATCCCAGCCCCGCACGGTGGTGTCACTGGCCGTGGCCACCTGGCTGCAGTTGTGATGGGGGCTCCACCGCCCTGATGTGAACCTCAGCTGCCCCTTCCCTTCCAGGGACGCCGAGCTGGCCAGCTGGAATGGGGAGAAGAAAACAAAAGTATTGGAAGTCTTTCCAGAAAACAAGAGGTTGTCCTCACAGCCTATTACTGAAAATAATCATCAAAAATAATTAGGAAAATCAGGCTTTGTTTTCTGCCCTTAAAAGGCAAGAATTCTTGAACCTTATTGGGAAAAATTATAAAACTGAGAGCAGCAGAAAATAGAAGGCTTATTAATAGACACGCGCTCAGCAGGCCTGGAGGGCGTGGGGAGAGGGCCGAGGAGCCGGCTGCAGCAACGCCTCCGCTGCTGCCCCAGACACAGGCAAGCAGGAGACGCTAGTCAGCCCCACAACCCAGGAGCAGGCATCTGCTGTGGGGCCACTGCCAGGATGACCATGCCTACCGCCTGAGCATCTCAGGCCTCGGGGCTGGTGACTGCTATGGTAACCACAGACTCCAGGACTGTCTCCTGGAGCTGAAGCCCCATGTTGCTCTCAAGGCTGTGAGCCTGAGGCAGGAGCCATGGGCAGAAGGTCGCCTGCCCGCAGGCCCAGCACTAGGTCATGCCGCCAGTCTGCACCTTCCTCTCAGTGCTTCACCAGGGTCCTGGAGGCACAGGTGTTTGAGGCCTGGCTGGGCCCCAGAGAACACCAGTGCCAGGACTGGGCCAGGGACTTGGGTGAAGACAGCACCTTTCCTCAAGGGAAGATTAGCTGGGCTCGGACAGAGGGCGGTGGTGACTGGTTCTGCACGACCCGCATGTGAACCCTTCTACTCCAGGAACAGGGGAGCGGCCCAGGGCCACGGCCACAGCAGGGAGAGCCCTTCACGGCTCGGGATGCCTCCTGTCTCCACTTGCCCCAGCAACCTTGATCCAAACAGCCCACCTGCCCTGCCTGCATCCCGGCTGCTCGCTGCCCTTTTAGGGACAGCCCCCGTGAACACCGTGAGAACCGTGAGGAGGCGGATGGGGGTGTCTTCATGATGGGACCCCCATCTCAGGAACTCACCAGCCTGACGTCCTCCAGCATCCAGGTCCCAGGTCCCCTGGACCTGATCCTGCGGCCAGCCTAGCCCGCCCAGCCCTCTCCAGCACCCAAGGCACTTCAGAGCCCCCTACTGAGCGTCCCATCGAGCTGTGAGTGCGACTCTGGACCCCTCCCCTCTGAGCACTAGGGTTGCTTCTTCCCACACCAGACCTTTCCCAAGCTCCTGCTTTTACGGTGGTGAGCTGGACGTGCTGGCGGTGAGGACAAAACTGGGAAGGAATCACAGGTGCAGAGCTGCAGGCCCAGCGCTCTGGGGCCTCGGAGGGCACACCAGGCAGCCGGGAAGGGAGGCCAGGGTGCAGCTGGCACTAGACAGGCCTGCCTGAGGAGGCCTGCACTGACCGGCAAGAGGGGAGGGTGGCCAGGAGGAAACCAGGACACGCAGATGCACTGGAGGGCAGGAGGGTGCCACGCTACGTGGACATGGGAAAGCCGGCCGTGGCCCTGAGCCAGGCCGGCCATACACAACAGAGGTCTGGTGGGTGTGAGGGACACAGCATGCTGCCTGCGGAGGAGGCTGACCAGCAGTGTGTGACAGAGGGCACAGGGTTGAGGCCAGGGGACAGAGAGGAAGCTGTCTCTCCTGGGGCAGAACACACAGTGCTGCAGGAGGAGGGGTGGGGGAGCGGGCGGGGACGTCAAGACCTGGCCCAAGGCTGATGTCTGTGAGAGCCCATTAGGAAGTGACGGGTCCCCAGGACCGATGACGGGGGCGCCTCCTGAAGAGGGGGCTGCAGCAAGGCCCCCCAAGATTCCGCAGGTGTCCCTATTGCAGCTAGGCCTCGTGCTTCAGCCTCACAGACAAGGAAAATGTAAGACCTGGCTGCCAAGTCAACAGAGACTCATCCGTGACACCGAATAAGCTTGAAATAAGATCGTCGCAGGAGGCGGAAACACGAGGGCATTTCCGACTCGCCTGTGTTCAGTGTCCTCACTGGCTCTCATTAAACTGATTCACATCAACTTTCGAGGGCTAAACCTGAGGGCCCATCTCTGAAAGGCGCTAATGCAGTTCCCGTGGCGAACTGGATGGCTACCTCTCTGGGAGCCCGGTGTGAGGGCACAGTGGCACCCGCAGCCAATCGCCCAGTGTCCGCACCGGGGCGACCTCTGATACCCCTGACTTACACGTGCCCGGACCCCTGGGTGCCCCGAGGGGCTGAGTGGGCCTGGGCAAGCGCTGCCTTCTTCCAAACCCACGTGAAAAGGCGCCCTAACCCCAGCTTACAGGCCGGTCCAGGCTCTGGAGCCACAGCCGGCTCAACGCCCACCAGCCCTCCCCCCGAGGCAAAACTGTGCCCCACCCAGCAGCTCTGCCTGTCGTGGGTGGCACCCGCTCAGGGACCATCACACCCATTTACTCCTGGTCTTCGCCAGGGTCACTTAACATGCATGTTTATAAAAGCCCCATTTTACAGACGAGGAGACTGAGGCAGAGATTAAGTAATTGTATAAACAGAAACCAGCTAACCCGGGCCAGGCCGGGTGAAGTGACATGCAAGGTTAGAGAGTCCAGGGACCACGGGCAGGGCTGGGCTGAGCCAGGCCGGCCAGGCCAAGTAGCCAGGGAGACTGCAGGTTTCAGTGGGGCTTTAGGACCACGCAAAACTCGAGTCATGAGATATGAGGGAATGTGAACACACTGACGGGTGGGGAGCATAACCTGCGTATGAGACAGGGGTGCCTTCAGCTGGGGAGCAGAATGAAGCAGCAGAGGTTGGGAAGGACGAGCCTGCCAAGCGAAATCAGAAGTGGGCCCAAGTGCTGCTCCCCGGTCCTCCCGCCACGAGCTTCTCCCTTGGAACCCGGCCTCCAACCGCAAAGCTCGGCGTGGTAGCCATCCCCAGGCAGGCACACATCATCCTGCCACTGGCTCACCGGTCCATGCTGCACCAAGGGCCACGCAGCCAGGGCCTGGAGAGCCACCAGCCAGCAGCCCAGGCCTTGGTCCAGCCACACTGTCATGGGGAACTTGGGATCTTCCCTGCTCAGCCCAGCCCTCAGCAATGTCCCGAGGGGCAGGCTCGGAGCCCCCTGTAACCTGGACACAGCCTGGCGCAGCCCCAACTCTGCAAAAGGAAACTCAAACCCAGGGGGTGGGGCTGGCCAGCACAGGTCACAGCACAGATGGGCGGAGTCAGGGCCTCTCCCGTCCACCCACTGCGCAGGAAGCTCCAGCAGAGGCAGCGGAAAGCAGGCCAGGGGTCTACACAGAGGAGTGGCAGTGCAGGCTGTGCAGGAAGCCTGAGGGGATGCGTCAAATCTGAGAGCAGCCAGCGCAGTGGAGGCTGCAAGGTCGACCAGCATCTCTAGCTTTCCTGTGCCCTGGGGACAGGACAGTGGGGACTCCAGGGGTACAATGCACATGTGATCTATTTGGTGTTAAAGGGAAAGCTGCAGCACTTCCCGGTCCAGAAGGAGTGATGAACAGCATCCCCTGGCCCTCCCGAAGACGGGGTGCCAGCGCCAGGGGAGAACAGAAGCCACGCGTCCTGGGCAACAAGCTGCAGTAGCCGTGTCCCACTGGCTCATCTCAGGGGTGTCTCAGTGGGGAACCCCAAAGACAAAGGCTGCACTTTCTAAACCAAGCCCCATAAGGCCAGCGGGCGGAGTCCCTCCTCTCACTCACCTGCCAAACCCACATGCACAATGGAGGAGGCCCCCCGAGGGGCACCGCACCTTCCCTTGCCTCCCCACAGGGCTGCGCCTCTGGGGTGAGATGCGCCGCGGCCCATGAGGCCAAGCCAGCCACAGCCCAGCCCTGAACTGCTGGGCAGGGGCACCTGCAACACCCCAGCTGCGACCACCAGCCCAGCTCCCGCGCCATGGTGGGCAATACAGACAGCGCCGCTCTGCAAGCCCGTCCCACCCTCACGTTGAAACACCACTCTAGGCCAAGCAAGACGGACCAGCTCCTCTTGCCAGTGCCGGGTCCAGGCAGAGACACGTGGTCATGTCTGACTATGGCAGAGGGACTTCCAGGAAAGGCTTCCTCACGAACAAAGGGGATGCGGGAGTAAAACTCTTTGTTGATGTTGTAGGACTTCGGACGTGATGGCTGGAACTGTGCAGCTGCCTTGAGCCACGAGGGGCAAGAGAGCAGGGACATGTGGAAATAGCGGAGAAACAGGCGGGCGCTCAGTGAGGCTGCAGAGACCTGGAATCAGCCCTCGGAGCACTCCCCATCCATACTTCTTGTTACAGCAGAGGACTCCTTCTTCACATCATTTCCTGTGTTCCCTAACTAATACACCTATAGTGCCCGCTTGAAAGGACCCCAACAGGGGATCCTCTGTCCTGGGGACACCTGTGCCTCTCTCAGCCCCTCACAGAGCTGCCATGAGCCTGCTCTCTGAGGAGCACTGACAACCTCTGCCTAGAGCAAGGCTGGCAACACACGGTCCTGGGACTTCCCCCCCCCCAGGGCCTGCCATTCACGTGCCACCACCCAACACGGGATACGCCTTCCAGCAGCTGCAGCTGAGGCAAGGGCAGGAGGAGGGCTGATCCCCACGGCAAGCTCCCTGCCCTGCTCCACGCTGCCCGCACCCTGACAGAAGTCATTTATTTCCTCAGCCCATGAAGCTGCCAGAACCAGAGAGCAGCGAGCACAGATCAAACAGGCTGGCTCCCTCTGCCTTCAGCAGGCCGGGCCCGGCAGAACCCCTCACTCCAGACCTCCCCTGAGTTCTGCTAATGATTATAAATGGCAAAGAACCTGCAATTTAATTGTGAAAGGTAATGATGCAGTGAGCATAAGATTAGATCCACCACAGAGGCAATATCCTCAAACAATAAAAAACCCGAGAAGCTGGGTGTGGGACGGCTGGAATCGATAGGAAGCTCCGGCCCAAACACCGCGGCGGAGGGTCGCAGAGCGGAATTGACAGAAGTGCTGACAGGAGTGGAAGCGGGGAGCAGCTGAACTGGTCTCCACAGAGAGCAAGCTACAGACGAATCGCCCCGCCATGAAATCATCTTGTGATGACTGAGGGCTGAGGATGTGCGGCTGGACTCAGGGCCGGGCTGCGCGGTCGGGGAGAGGAACTGCAGGACCCCACAGGCCAGTCGCGGCCGGCAGCCTCCAGCCACCCTGCTGAGCTGCTCCACAGGGGTGACGGTGCGGCCGAGCGCCACCCAAACCACAGGGGGCCTCTCCCTCCCTGCGCCGACTGGGCAGCTGCGGGAACACGGAGGGACACACGTGCGTGGGGCAGGATGGGGCCCAGGCCTGGGGGTCTCGCAGCACGTCCCGGGACCTGGGCCACAGGCGCCAAGCGCCCTTCGAGTGTCCCGGCAGGTCTTCAAAGTCTGAGTGAAAGCTGCACCTCTTAGAATGTCCGTGGTTCTTTTCCTAATAATATGGATGTGATGAGAAAATAGACCAGCTCTTCCTCTCGCACAGAAGGCCGGAGACCCCACACAGAGCTAAAGCCTCAACAAGCCTCCCATTATGAAAGGCCACGTCCCCTCTTCAGGCCAGAGGCCCCCTCATGCCCACGGCCCCCGAAAGGGGGCTCAGTGAGCGGAGGGTGGCTGAGCCAGCAGCGCGGGGCCAGTGGGTGGACCCTCGACGGGGAGGCTACAGCCCCTGGGGAGGCGAAGGCCATCACCCCAAGTGCCTTCATTTTTCTCTCTAAAGTTGTTACTTTGACATAAACAAATGAAACAGAATTACAAACACACCTTTAAGCACATTTCATAAAGAAATTTTTAAGGAATCACATGAAGGCCAATGAGTCAATGCGCTTACCGTCTGAAAGTATAACTGTTCCAAGAAAGTCGGGTGACCCGAAATGGGCCTGAGAACAAACGGCCCGTGGGGTGAGATGGCCTCTCTAGGGGCCTCCCTCCCGGCAGCTGCCCACTCTGGGGTCCTGCGTGGGCCTGGGCACAGCTGACAAGCTCAGGCCACATCCACCCATCCAGAAGGAGACCCCAGCCAGCAGCAAAGCCTCCTTCTCAAGACAGGATAGACCCCAGGTGTGGGGAGGTGCTGCCAGACCCTCTGGGGCGCTCTGGCAAGAGAGGGCGCACGGCCTGCTTTCAGGGGTCTGTGTCGCTCCTGGCATGGCCCAGGCCCAAACCCGGATCACTTTCACCTGAAAACAAGACTCGCTCAGTCCACGGTTCCTGATTCAGAGTGTTCATGATTCCACAAACGTCAACACCCAGACACACGCGCATCAAGTGTGCACAGAACTTAGCTGGAGGCCGACAGGGGCACGAGGGCCGAGGGCTGGTCACTCACCGGGGCCTGGCTGGAACTCTCCTGCAAGTCCCACAGCAGGATGTGGTTGTCGGCCAGCGAGATCACCTTCTTCCCGTCTCCCGTTGGCTCCCACATGACACTGAGGAGAAGAAGGACCGACATTAACAGCCTGTCTGGGAAATCCCAGGTGCGGCTGGGGGCCCCCAGGCGTGGCCAGGAGCCCCAGCATCCTCCAGAGACCGGTGAGCTTCCCTGACAGGAGCCGGCCTGGGGGAACCACTCTGCATGCCTGTCCCTCCCCGGTCACCTGGCGTTGGGCAGTGGGGCCGGGAGAGGTGCTGGGATGAGGCTGGCAGGTGTGGTAGGGATGGAGAGAGTGTTCATGCCCCTGTGAAGAGAGATGCCATCCTCTCCTGTCTCTGCAGCCTCCATTCACCTGCCCCTGCCTCTCTCCGCCTTTGCCACCCTCCTGCGAGCTCATGGTGAAAAGGCTGCTGCAGGCAGAAGCCCACCAGGCAGACCCCGCCCACTGCCTCCGGGCCATGTGGTGAGTGAGTGTGGTCTGCAACAGGCCTGGGTCCTCACGGCAGAGGCTCCAGGCTGACTGGAAGGAGAGCCGCTGGCCCTGGGGTGAGACCCGAGAGGCTGCTGGGGCCACAGAGAGGAGCGTCCGCTGGGCCCTCCCCACCTCCAGGTGCAGCCAAGCACATGGGAGTTGGCAGGGAGGGCGCCTGGGCCTGGCCAGCATGCAGGTCACCTGCCTGAGGGTGCGAGAAAGTCCTCAAGTTCCAGTGACTTCAGTCACACCTCAGTCACCCACAGTCAAGCCCTCCGACAAGAAGCACCGGAGCAACAGCCGAGGGCCCAGTCAGCTCGCATCGGCAGCGAGATGATCACCGCGTGGACTCTGCCCGCCCCAGGGAGGCCCTGGTGTGCCTGCTAGAAGAGCTCCACTGCTCATGGCAGAGTGGGAGGCTCCCCGGCCAGACGGCGCACTGAGGGTCAGGCTACAGGACGCCCACAGGGCTGTCACTGCTCTCACCACAATGTGAACCTCACTCGGGCCCTGGCTGTCGCTGTGAAAACCTGCACGCATCCACCCACTGACCAGGCCCGGCCCCCCTTTTCCAACAGTGACACCCACCCTCCCAACAGCCAGCATCAAAAACAGGCAGCCGCGGGGGCCCAAGAAGTTCGGTTCTAAAGCCCCTGCTGTGTGAGGACAGAATGTAAAGAGGCCAGCAGGCCTGGAGCCCACATTCGGGGCGCGTGGGGCACTCAGAAAGACAAATCCAGAATACACCACATAGGAAGGGGAGAGAAGGGCACCCACAGTTCGGGCCTAGCACACTGGGCATGGCTCTGTGGGGAACCGGACAATACCACAGAGCAGGCTCCATGGTGGACGAGGTCCAGGATCTCGGGGTACCTCCTGGGCATGCGTGACTGCCCTCCACCGTACTCCACAGGCATGGGCAGAGCGGCACCCCACCTCTCTAACAAGGAAGCCAAACCCACCGTAGGGCTCCAGCCTACGGCCCATATACCCCAAAGGACTGAGTCCAAACCCCTGCACCCTGCAGACTGGGGGTCCCGTGACTGGGGGTGCACTAGACTGGGAGACAGAGCCAGTCATGCACAGGTGACATCTGCCGGCCGGGCGCACACCCACACAAGCGTGATATGATGGTCTGTGACCCAGACCAGGCCTGGTCAGCAAACTTGGGGGCAGTGGCCACAGCCTGAGAAGCTCAGCAGCAAGTCCAAGGCTCCCACATGACCGGCCAGCCATGGGGTGGCAATGAATGGCCTGGCAGCGACCGGGGAGTGGAGGGGACACTCACCCTCACCCACATCATCCCGTGCTCCTCCCCAATGACCACTACTGCGATCCCGGCCCGCCTGGGTGACAGGGAGCATGTCTGTGGTGTCCAGCCAGCCAGGCTCGGGAGGGGGCCACCGCCTGGGCTTCCTCCACCCTCCGTGGGCCCTTTGGGGCATGGCCCCCTCAACACTGGCCCCTCCATTTGCTGGCAAGGGAGGGCCCGGACCAGGCTGAGCAAACGGCACCAGGCACAGCCTGTCTTCTCTGCTCAGCATGTCACCAACGTCAGGGCCCCCAAGAACCAAAGACTCGCTGGCCCTCCTGGAGGGGACTCTCAGGAGGAGGAAGAATTCCAGGGAGAGGCACCACCTTAGATGTGAGGCCACTTTAGATTCAGTTCCGCTACCCACTGATACATGGGGTTTAGGAGAAACCACAGCTAACACAAGAAAGGCTTTAAAGGCCGTGAAACAAACATCCTGCCAGGAACGCACTCAGCCCATCCCGCACGGGGCCCCCCTCGGGGAGGAGGGAGGACAGGGGTGCCGAGCCCAGAGAGCGGAAGCAGCCCTGCCTACAGCCATGGGGGCCATCGAGGCGGGGCAAACGACTGCCAGTCAGCTTCACTTTTAACAAGAAGCTATCAAAATACACCTTAGAAATGTTTCCACCTAATGTGATTTTCTTTTTACGTTCTGATATTTCACTTCAACAAACCTCAGCGGTCAGGAAAACCCAAGTTATTCAAAAGATGACCCATTCAGATTTCAGAGCTGAGATTTAAATATCGCCTGAAACTCAGTCGACTTCATGAAGCAGACACTAGTCGATCTGCATTACACAGGGAAGTAGGGCCTGTCCCCTCAAGAAATCTCACACATGGGGGCCACAGCTGAGCCTCACCCACAAACCCACACACGTGTCAGGACCACAGGCTCCTGGGGAGAACCCTGTACCCGGTCAGTGGGTGCCAAGTTCCCTGAGCCGTGCCAGCCCTGGGGATGGGCTCCAAGCACGCAGGACCCGGCACTCTCCAGACCCTCTGGAGACGGTGTCTCTGGAACATTCTAGAACCTCTGGAGTCAGGAGTACATGCATGCACACACGTACACATACACACAAATACATACACAAATACACATGCACGCACGCTGCTGAGTGGCGGGGCCCACTTCTCAGAGAGGAAGCTTCTGTTTCTCAGTGATGCTATCTGAGCAAACCATCACGTGAGCTCTGAGTGACTATAGAAGTGCCTCTTGGAAATGGGAAAAATATGTCATTCAAAATGAAGCAAAAAAGAAGCTTAAAGAACACAGGGGGTGATAGTGACTTGCCTTAGAAAAGATCTTGCTCCAGGTTCTTAAGGGTTTAACAAATACTGCATTTTTGGGGAGCTCTGACTCTTGTCACCCCTGTTCCGAGGTCACAGGGAACAGCACAAGGTCAGATGGGGGCTACACGCGCTGCACAAGATGGAAGTGAGGGTGTCTCTGAAGATGCCCTCAGCTCCCGGACAGGGTGCAGACCCCGGTCCTGCAGCCAGTGACTGCAGAACACCACCCCCAGGACGAGCTTCGGGGTGCAGGGAGGGTCAGGCCTGGCCTTGGAGGGCACTGCCTGAACTTATTCTCAGCAGCAACTTAAGAGACCCATGGCCCATACCAGTCTCACAGATGTGGCCGCGGGGGCCGGTTGTCTGGAGCAGAGAGTGGCGGGTCCCCAAACACTCGGAGCTGCAAACCACCACCCACGTTTCCTAATAGAGACAAAGTCAAAGCTAAGCCGGGAGGCCAGAGAGAGTACCGAGTCTGCAGAGCCACACATAGAGATGCTGCCCACTCCAAGCCACAGCGAAGGGCCCCTTCCACCAGTGCAGGGCAGACAGGGGCCAGGCAAGTCAGTGTGGCCTGACAGGGGAGACTAGGAGGCACCTCCAGGGGGCCTGGATGGAATGCCACCTCCTTGGGAGCTGACCCAGGGCCCCCAGGCTCCTCTGCAATGGGACCACCCTGCCCCAAGCCAGCTGTGGCCTGCACTGCCTCCTGGTCCCTGGACACACCTGGCTTGGCAGCTGGGTGACACCACCTTGGTGATGCAGACCTGTAAGCTCATGAGGCTGTGTGAACAGGTGCAGAGGGCATGAGGTCAACGACACCCACTCCAAGCATCCGGGGCACTTGACAGTGCGCCATCATGAAGGAGGAAAGGGCTGTGGTGGCAGCCACGGGAGGGCTGTGCTCAGGATGGTCAGGCCTGCCCACTGTTCACCCAGTCCATGAGGCCTGCTGGAGCAGGGCCGCCCACTCCCCACACGCATTGCCCCACCCCACGCTGACACCAGTTCGGATTCAGTCCTGTAATCACCCCGAAGGCACCTGTAACCAGACAGATCCCAGCTCACCTCAAACCTCACACATCCCAGAGAGAACCACCCCATCGTCCACCAATAAAAGAATTCTCCTGGGAACCAAACCTTTGGGGTGATTTTCACAGGCCCCTCCCAGCTCCGCCTCTCGCACTGCAGCACCTCTCTGGCCTGCCAGCTGGAGGCCCTTACACCACAATCTGCCAAGGCTTCATGACGTTGTGCAAGGGTGTCTGGAGCAGTCCTGCCCCCCCACACGTACACTCCATGCTCAGAACGCTCCTTACAGGTCTCTGTGATGCTGCACCCAGTGCTTGGCAGATGGACACTGCGTCACTGTGCTGCCCTGTGGCTGCGATGCAGGGGACCTCTCGTGGGCCACCCACACGCTGAAGCCCATCTCATGATGAGAACTGGGGCACAGAGCATGGACACGCTCCCCACTCTCTTCCCAAACAGCACACCCCTCATTCTCACGGCCCAGTCTCCAAGCACAGCTGTGATCCTGGCCACAGTGACAAGATAGGGCCCCGCGCTCCCCAGATGGAGGGCACCGGCTGCTGTCAAGCAGTCCTGGGGATGTTGGCTCACTATGACGTCACAACATCCCTGGTTCCTTCCAGAGCAAAGCCTGGTGGTGAAGAGTGACCATCCCCAGGAAACCATTAATTCCTCCACAACTCACTAAGTCCACCGAACTGGGAAGCAGGTCTATGAAATCACTCAGTCATAGTCAGACTCTTTCTCCAACAAAATTAAAAACTTTACTCAGGAGTCAATCTTCTCAGCATCTTAAGCACACTTTTCTGGAAAAGGCCAGATCACATATCTTCAGGCTCCGTGGGTCACTGCAGGGCCCAGAACCCCGACCCGCCACGGTGGCACCAGGTGGCCACAGATAAGATGTGCAAGCAGCCGTGGCCGAGCCTGGCGAAGCCTCCTGAGTGCGAACACAGCAGGGCAAGGCTGGACCCTGACGGAAGGGGGTGCGGGCAGGGCAGGCAGAGAAAAGGGCATCCCAGCGAGGCCTGCTCCCCGTGCCCGGATAGGAAGCCCCGCTTCTGTGCCCCTCCCAGCTCTGTCCTTGGTCACAAAGACCTCCATCGAAAAACAGATCCTCAGTAGGCATGGAAGTTGGTGCCGGGGGCAGCTCTCTATAGAGCCGACAGTCACCTGCTTTGAAGAGGGTCTGACGCCTCAGTGTGGAGCTGACCAGCAGGGGCCAGGCAGGGGGCTTGAACCTCGAAAAAACAGCTTCTTCTTTCACTGAGCACATGTTGATGGTCTCTCGGCCTTTTGGCTAAGATCAAGTGCATTAAATCCATGTGGAGAATTTCAGCAAAATAATTCTTATGCAAGTTAAGCATGTGGATGCTTTCCACTGGCTGCTTGGGACATCTGGAGGCTGACAGGCGAATTAAAGCCTCACCTTGGGAAACGTAAATCAGAACAGGAAACGTACATGAAAACCTCCACTGACCGTGTACCTGTCACTGACGCCTGCTGTCTTCAAGGACCTGTGAGCAAACTGAGCAAGACCTGGAAGGGGACAGGGACAGATGAGAGGGATGCGCTGGCTCCCTCTTCGGGACTCTGGCCACTGAGCTGCAGGGCAACAGCTACCAGAAATGCGTGGCAGCAGCTGCTCAGTCTCTGCAGACTGTCTTGTTACGGGACGTTCGTGCATGTGTGTGCACATGTGTGCGTGTGTGTGCGTGTGTGCACACGCGCACACACATGCACGTGCACACACACACCCCAGGTCAGCTGGAGCACGAGGCTGCCAGCTGCACCTTTGTGAGGAAGGAGATGCCACTGATGTGCGTCCCAACACAGGGCCTAGTTTGCAGAGTCGGCTCTGAAGGACGACAGGACGCCTGCTGCTCCCTTGGAGGAGAATCAAATTCGCCACCCCTGTTTTCTGCGACTCAAAAGGTACTTTAATAAGCAAAGTTTTCTCCAGGGTGGACTAAACCGGACTTGAACAACATCCCAGGCACCCCCAGCGCACATGTGTGTGGCCCTCCTCCCCGTGAAGGCCCCGCCCCGCAGCCGTAGCCCTGTACTCACACTCACCATCTAGCAGGTGGCCGCTGCAGCCTGCCTGGGGTAACTGCAGTGAGCACAGGGCAATAAAAGGGAAATCCTACTTCAGCGCAGATCGTGGCCATGAAGGTTGGCTATAAACATATGAAAACTGCCTAGAATTTCCGCTCCAAACTAGGGAGCTTATTTTATTGTTCATAAAAAGCACCCACTTTTCTGCTTTATCACATGCTACCCGTGAACTGGAGAGGCCATGAAATCATATTAACTAGTCAAGAACAAACTGGCGTGCACCCAGAGTAAGTGCCCTACAGCTCACAGTCTCAGAGAAAACCAGAAAAGGTGCTTTTTTGGGTGTAAATAAGCTCAAATAAAACACCGACACTTCCCGGGCATCAGCAAGGACCGAGGTAGTGGGCGGTGGGTCCACCTTGGCAGCTCTCGTGCTGACGCAACACGCTCTTCTCAGGTCACGGTTCCAGAATGAGCGGGGAGCACGCAGAACTGGCACCAGACGTGAGAACAGCTCAAAGGACACTCAGGAATGCTCATCTTGGAGTTAATTTAAACTCACATCATTTATGGGTCTCTGCAGCCATCGAGGTGGGGAGTGGGGTACTAACAGTGCCCACAGGCTGGCCCCTACGAGGGAAGAAAGCACCGGGCACCACCCACAGGGGGCTGTGGCAGACCATGAGGGTCAGCAGGCATCAAGCTGCCCTGGCCGAGGAAAGGGAGAGCTGTACCAGGTGACTGTGTCGCCAGGAAGGAGAGCACGCTGGACGCCAGTCAGATCGCTGAGAAGCTCTTCATGAGAAGAGTGAAGTGAGTTGTTTGTCCTCCCACACAGCTCCTCTCAGAATGTGGATTCTGAAATCTGGGTAATAATTTCTTCCTGGTCAAAAGCAGGTCGGGTTTGCTTCTTGGGGTAGACATGGACCCCTGTACTGCCCCCTCACCCTCCACCAGAGCACAGCTGGGCACAGGGGCCACCACACCCTGTCCTCTGGCCAGGCCAGGCTAAGGGGCGGAGCCAAGCTCAGGAGGCCTCTGAAAGATGAATTCCCGCTAGACGGTTAAGACTCTTGGTGACCCAGGGGCCTCCCCTGGTGGCGCAGTGGGTTAAGCAACGCACTATGAAGCAGACCACAGCCACTGCAGTGCGAGTTCGATCCCTGCTGCCGGCCAGGGGGGGACACCCACATGGTGCGGCAGACCTCTCCTGTTGTGCCCGCTGCTCCCCTCAACAGTGTACTTCTGTTGATCTGCCTGTTCTGCTCCCCGCTCTCTGTGGTGAATCCTCTCACCC
>JAGFMF010011799.1:10685712-10852986 GCA_019455555.1 Galemys pyrenaicus | reverse complement strand
ATGGTGCAGCAGACCTCTCCTGCTGTGCCCGCTGCTGCCCTCAGCAGTGTACTTCTGTTGATCTGCCTGTTCTGCTCCCTGCTCTCTGTGGTGAATCCTTTCACCCTCCCACACCTCTGACCTGTACCCCAGTGCTTGTATGCATAAATAAATAAATCTTTAAAAAAAAAAGATGTATGTGACACCAATAAGTGTGAGAGAGAGGCTGCTGCATCTGATGCATTTAGACCGGGACATCAGAGACCCCACACACAGGCCCAGACACAATCCGCCAACCAGAGCTTGAATCAGCTACAGATGTGAAGGCAGAGCCAGAATCCACTGACCTCAGGCTAATCATTTCGTCCACAAACAGCAAACGCTGACTGGAGTAGCAAACCAACAGGAAGTAAGTTAAAAGAGGAAGCCTTATTATCTCTCCTATAAAGCATAATTTATTTATATTTGTCATCCAAAAGGACTAACATTGTCATGTGCAAACATCCTCAAAATTTACCCTGATGAAAATGTTTATATCCCCAGCATCTGAAACAACTCCCAAGTCACAGCATGATGACCATAAATGGCTCCTTCTGTTCATTCATCTGGGAGGCATTTTTTGGACGAATTGTGGCATTGTAGGGTCAGACTGTCTAGCTATAAATCCCAGTTAACCCACCGAAGAATGAGTAAGCCTGGCTGCACTCTCTTTCCTCTCTCTGGATCACAGATATCTGCACAAAAAGGACAGCAACAGTCGCTGCTTTCTGGGATCATTGTGCAAAAATACTAGGTGATTCAGAGGCCTGCCTGGTTCACAGATGAGGATTGGCATGGCTATTGTGCCTGCAGTCTTTGCTTATCTGGAATGCTGATGCCTTGTGCCACGCACTGTCCTTGGTTCTGAGAGCATGGTCTAGGACAAACAGGGTGTCTGCTGGGGGCCGTCCTTGGTGCTAAGAGCATGGGCTGTACTGACAGGGTGTCTGTTGGACGCTGTCCTTGGTGCTGGCAGAGCAGGCGGCACTGACAGTGTCTGTTGGGCGCTGTCCTTGGTGCTGAGAGAGAGTGGTCTGTGCTGACAGAGTGTCTGCTGGGCGCTGTCCTTGGTGATGGCGAAGCATGCTTGTGCAGGCAGGGAGTCCAGCTGGGCGCTGTCCTTGGTGTTAAAGTAAAGTCTGAGCTGACAGGACATATGCTGATTGCAGGGCACTGTCCTTGGTGCTAAGGGTGCAACATGTGCGGGTGGGGATGCCTGCTGAGCGCTCTCCTTGGTGCTGAGTGAATAGCAGGGATGCCCTTTGTGTGTTGGCGCTCTTTGGTACTGATGGTACAATCTATGGCTGGGATGCCAGCTTGGTGCTGTCACCAGTGCTAAGGGTACTGTCTAACAGAGACCCAATGTGTGTTGTCCTCGGCACCCGGGTTCAGCCTATATTGATAGGGAGCATCTGCTGTGTGCAGGCTGGGGGTACAGCCAGTCCAACATCCCCTGAAAGCAGCTCAGTCTTCACAGAAAAACACAAAAGCAAGAAGGCAGACAGGGGAGTGTCAGGTGGTGATAACTACAATTAGGATAAAACTGGGTAAAATGAGAGGCAAGCCTGGATGAGGTGGGCGATGATTCTTTTTGAAAAGATGCTAGAAAGGCATGTTAGGTCAAAAAGCTGAAGCACATTAATGGACACAGGAAGCTAAGTGCCACAGTGATAGGACAGCCCCCTAAGCTCAGCATGAACCTGAGATCCACACTGAAGACCTCAGAAAAGCAGGTTCAGGAGAGAACTGAAGGGCACTCCATGCCAAGAGCATCAGTACCTTACACTTAGTATGGACCCCAGCAAACATAGTAAGCACCACATTCCCAGAGAGCTGGCCACAGGACCATCAGAACAACTGTGGAGAACGACTTCATTCTAAGAATGAAGATATGATTGAGAAACATGATCTAGTGACTTTGAATGACCTGCAACTACCTTAGAGCAGGAAAACACAAAGACCCGACTTGTAACCCCAGGCCAGTGCTCCCTGGTCTCTATGGGAATCTGTAGCATGACTACTAGTGCCAAATCCAGTAGCACAGATCTTTAGAACCTCTTCCCACCCCCTCTACTCTTTCCTAACAGAGTCCAAGAGGGCTCACCTGGCACACACTGCCCCACCTGTGTGCTGATATGGTGGTCACGACATGAGACTGCAGGCAGTCCTGGAACAAACAGTAGCCTAGGAAGCCTCACACTGCTGTCTGCAGGCTGCAGCAACAACTCGAGCACAATGGAAATTGTGTGGCATTCCCAGATGCTCCCTAGGACCAGCAGCAGACCCTTGGTATGAAAACTTCCAGGAGGGAGCAGACTGATGATGGTGGGCAAGGCAAATTTCCTCCTCTGAGCTCACCCCATCTTTATACCCACCAATGGCACTGATTCAAATTGTACAGGTCGACCTCTGCCTGCACTGTGTCATGCTTACCTGCTCCCCTAGTACAGAGCATCTTCTGGAACACATATGCATATGCACACATACCCAGGCACACATGCATGTGCATACATGCAACTGTCTGCTGGGGTGTGTGGTGGTTGCTGGCACTGTGGGACTCCCAATGGTGCTGTCATTTGCAGAGACTTGCTCTGCACTCAGCAGACAGGAGCTAAAGTCTTGGGCACTGTAGGATTCCTCAGTGTCCGACTCTGCAGGAGAGAGTATGACAGCCCCACAGGGAACCTCTGGCCTGGTGGCCTGGTTATTCCCCAACAGTCATGGAATAAACCCCCATGGTTTATTGCACAGAAGGCTCCAGAGTCACTCACTGCAATAACCCTTACCTCTGCCCCCGTCACGGTAGTGAGACCTGCAGCTGGCAACGGGACCCAAGGTCAGCCCTTAGCCCCAGCTCCAAATGCCACCTGCTGAGCACATCCCTCTTCTACTCCCCAAGTAATAATTAATGACTCCTTTCTCGGGATCCCGGGGCACACAGCTGATCATGGCTTCAGTGTACATACTGCCTGCCTTGTGTCTGGTTAGACGTTTACCTGGCAGGTCTCTCCCAGGAGGCCAGGACCCCTGACCCATCACCTTGGTGTGCCTGGACCCTGACAGGTATGTGTAGCAAGTGATTAATAAAGGATTTGAATGAAATTTAGCTATGCAGTAGGGATCCCATATAGACTTGACCATGGTTCTTTCACACACACGGAAGTGTAACTGTAGTAAGTAAAACAATAATTACTGTTATTATTGTAAACACCCAAACATTGTTAGGTTCCCGCAGTGTCTTCTAGAAAGCATGGCTTCTCAAATCTGCGGAGGTGCAGTGTCCTTGAAGATGAGTAGGCCCTGAGCCTCCACAGCACACAAGATTAACCCTCATTACAACAAAGGGGCAATGACCACAGGGTGCCCCACTGCAAGGCAAAGGCGTCTCTCCACCCCGACACTCAGGGAAATGAACATGAGGATGAAGACAGGACTGGGGGCTGTAGGCAGCAAGCACCAGAGTGCCCACATGCAGCCCACAGAAGAAACTGCAGCCCTCCCCCAGGGCGCGGCTGATTCTGGCCAGGCAGCTATGTGTGTCATGAGCAGCACAAGGTGGGGGCACTGCGGTGCCCACCGTGCCACAGGGTTATGAGAGGCGGCACGGAAGTGGACCAGGAGGAGATGGGCTTTCACACACATGCCCAATCTAGAAAACAACTGGGACCACAAGAGCAGGAAAGGAAGCAGGGGAGCAGGGTGGGCGGCCCTGAGCGCATGCGCACTTGCTTCTAGCCGCAGGCAAGCTCCCGAAGCCTGAAATATGCAGAACCTACCAGGCCGAGCTGCCGTGGGCCGCGTTGTCAAGGTGACAGAGCAGCTCCAGGGTGTGCGCAGTGCTTGATGAATCGTCAGGGGACTCGTGGCTGCCTGGTTCCAGTCCCTTCGGCATCCTCCACACGGCTGCACACGTCAGGACTCTGCTGTCTGAAGCTAAGCAACAGAGGACAGGGTCAGCAGGGTGGGGGCCCCTCGCTCAGCAGACACCCGCATGCAGAGCAGACCCTGCAGAGGCTGCAGCACAGACACGGCTGGTGCCCCCGGCTGGCTTCACCTGCTACTTGCTGTGAAACCACCATTCTCTTGTAGAAGAAAATTTAATTTCCTCAAAATCAATTTCCTTCCATTCGACAGTTCTTCAAAAATGGGAGCCCTGCGGGGAGGGTGCCCTAAAGACACGACCACCGAGAAAGCCACTGGCATCTCAGACTGGCACTGGGAGGGCCTCCCTCACAGCTTTGCCAGAGCAGGGCCGAGGCCCCTGGCTGTATGCCACATGGAAGCAGAGTCCTTGGGGAGGTGGGTGGGGAGCAAAGCCCAGGCCGGCACAGTGTTTGTGCCATGCCTGGCACCCCTGGCAAGGGGCAGCCCCTACTGCACCACATAGGCACAGCCACTGCCACCCCCACGCCCCACATGCTCCTGCTGGCGGCTGCTTGGCCTCTCTGCCACCTGGTGCCGTGATTCCACACGTTCCTACGGCACCACAGAAGCTGCTTTGTGGATAAAGAAAATAACTTACATGAAAGAATTAGGCTGATGTGGTTGCAGGGGAGGAACCCACATCTACAGTTCTGCTCTTTTAGACAATTTTTTCATAAAGAAACAGACAAATCACACCAAAAAGCAGATTTACAATGATGTGATAAAATGTAATATTAAATCCCTAAATTAATCCTTTCAAAATTTTCTTTCCTCTTAGTTCTAAACCCCACATGTGCTAAAGTGTTTCCTTTTCAACACAGCCTTTAAAAGATGATGATAAAACAATGAACCGGTCTCAACATTAAATCATTGATCAGTACGAAATAAATATTAAAAATTGACATTAGAACAAGAAAGAACGCCCCCATCAGTGGTCTTTCCTGTACCAGGAGTAAGAGAAAAGCAAGGGCCGTGAGATACCATGGCCCTCTAGTCTAAATATCAACCAACCACCACAGAAATACCACAGTGAGCACAGTGGGCACAATGTCAATCATGCAGGTATCACTATTTTCATTGCCATTACTGCCTGGGAATAAAAAATAAATAGAAAGATCACGGTTTCAATTAAGTTTTTCTGATTTCAAACCCAGTCTCATTTTTTATGCTTCATTGGGACTCTAAGAATATGGAATTGTGCTTAAAAAGAATCAGGTATGACATGCACACGCATGCATCTGCTGCAGATGTGTGTGTGCAGGCATAGATGTACACATATGTGTCTATGTGTGTATACATATATATATATATACATGCATGGGCATATACAATGCTAACATTTCCATGTGTAATTACGAAAATGTACTGGCTGATAGATTTCTATCCATATGAAAAATGAACCTTTTTGCTAAAATTTCCATTACAGTTGTTTTGTAGAGCCTGTGATATTGGCGATGGCATGACTGAAAACAAGAAGAGAGAGAGAGGACAACTATGGGAGTAAGAAATGAATGCCTGAAACATTCATCCAAAGGAGGCAGAGATTATATAATCTTCCTAAATGACAAGAAGCAAAACAAAACAAAAAAAATGCTAATCTAAGGAGTGATAGAAATAATATGAGAATGCAATTGTGGCTGACTGCAAAATAAGTGAAACTCACAAATGACAGAAGGTATGTGACAGTGCAAATAACTATTATAGGGGAGAAATGACTTATGGCAAATTCCCCACTGAACAAATTCCTTCTTGAAGAATTCTGTTCAGGTGTCAGGAAAAGAACTCTCTTTCTGGTACGGCCTACTCCTCACTCCTCAACCAGGCCTATGATAATTAAACCTTGAACAAGACCAACATGACACTATGAAATGAAATTACCCCCTCTTCAACAAGCGCTTCACTGCTACACCCCATGTGGTTTAAATGCATAAACAGGACCCCTGATTTCCAATAACCTCCCTCTTTCAGCTGGCACCATTAATTGGCAGCACCAGAGTCAAGGAACTTGACACACAGAGAAAGTAATGGAGGAACTTCCAGAAAATACAGTTAACCAAATAGTCACTCATCTCAACTTTCATTCCATCCTCCTAATTTTATTACACAATAATTTTATTATGTTTTCTCTCAGAAAACATAAACCCACAAGGACAGGGAAAAGAGAATAGATTCTAAAAGCTGGAAAGCAAATGGACAGTGCTAACTGATTCCTGTACAACATGAAATCCGAAGACAGCAGCAGGCAAAGGGGAAGCAGCCTCATCGACACAACCCCAGAGGGCTCGGGGGCCAAAGCACTGGGGAAGAAGTGGTCACAAATGAGGAGAGCTGCTTAAAAAGAAAAATTGGTTGAATATTTTTTCCAAAAGCAGTGCAAAGATGGCATAGACAACATCAGGAAAAAGGGGAACACTGTGACAGATCACACAAGCACTAAAACCATCACATGACAATGTTATGAATAACTTTATATTCAAAATGTTTAAAATTCAGACAAAATGGTACAATCCCAGAAAAATCAAAACCGAACAGAACTGATGCTAGAAGAAATAAAAGCTCAGAATAGACTCATACCTATTAAATAAATTGAGTCTAATATAAAAATCTCTTCCAAAGAAACCACTAGGCCCAGATGACTACATCAATGAGCTTTTCCAAGCATTTAAAGAAAAATAACACCAATCACACAATTCTTCGAGAAAAGGAACATGGGACTCATTCCCCTGATAAAAAGATATGAGGAACATATTAAAAGAAGGGAAAAATCACCGTTCATTCCATGAATATAGAAGTAAAAGTCCCAAACAAAATATTAGCAAATTAAATCCAACAACTTGTAAAAGTAACACTACATCACTAACAAATTATGCCTATGCAAAGCATATAAAGTTATTTACCATTTGAAAATCAGACAATTTATGATATTAACAAACTAAAAAAAAGTGATTATCACAAAAGATGTAAAAAAAAAAATTGATAGAATTCAATGCCCATTCCTGATAATACTCTTGGCAGGCCAAAAAAAAAAAAAAACATAACTTACTCTGATAAAGAAATCTACCGGGGTCTCCCTGGTTGAGCGCTACACTGTGAAGCTTCTGTGGCACAGTAACACGAGTTCAGTCCCCAGTGAGGGAGGGGTCCCACATGGTGCAGATCTCTCCCGCCTTGCCCACTGCTCCCCTCAGCAGTGTATTTCAGTCAATCTGCCTATACTGCTCCCCGCTCTGTCTCTGGTGAATCCTTTCACCTCCCGCAACTCTGGCCTATACCCCAGCTCTTGTGTGCATAAAAAAATAAATCTTTAAAAAAAAAGAAAGAAAGAAAGAAATCTGCCAATAAAAAAAGAAGCAAACAAAAGAGGAAGAAGTCTGTGGTACACATAATAGTTGGGTGGGGGTTAAATGTCTCCCCAAGAAGAGGAACGAGACAAGGACGCTTCACCAATAGTAATATTACCATTAGTCAACATTATGTTAGCATTCCTAACTACTTCAGCATGGCAAGAATAAAACTAAGGCATGAGAATAGGAAAAGAAGACATAAAGTTATTGTTACTTGTTAATGACCATGTGAAAGAAAATTAAAAAGAAGCTACATTACACTATTAGATATAAAACCAAATTTAGAAAAATGACTGAACACAGAGATGGTTAGCAACAAAATCTTAGAAAAATTAAATTTAAAAAAATATTAATAATAATATTAAATCAAATATCTAATATCATAAACTAAAGATATAAAAGACCTATAAATAGCAAAACCAAAAATATTCCTGAGGAAATTAAAGGCCTAAACAGAGAGCTATGCCATGTTCATGGACTATTAGTTTCCATGTTGTAAAGAGTCCATAAGTCTCAAAGTTCTAGATGCCTTTTTTTTTTTTTGTAGTGGGAATCAAAAATCTGTTTCTGAGGTCCTAAAATTGTCATGAAACTGTAAGCTGCCAAGACAGCCGTGAAGGACAAAATAAATGGGTGATTTACAAATCAGATAGCAGTCTTATATTTGTACACAGATAGAAAAACTGTCCAAAGAAAGAAAATGCAACCCAGAAATGGGCCTTACAAAGAAGGTCACACAATTCACACCCAAGATGTGTCCAGGATGGGCAGAGGATGGCTTCTTCAATAAAAATGTTGGGTCAGGGGCCTCCCTGGTGGTGCAGCAGGTTGAGCGCTGCACAGTGAAGCATCTGCTGCACAGCAGCGCAAGTTCAATCCCCTGACAGGGAGGGAACCCACACGGTGCAGCAGACCTCTCCTGCCTCACCCACTGCTCCCCTCAGCAGTGTATTCAGTGGAGCTGCCTGTTCTGCTCCCCACTCTGTCTCTGGTGAATCCTCTCACCTCCTGCAACTGGCCTGTACCCCAGCTCTTACATGCATAAATAATCTTTTAAAAAAAGTATGGGTCAACTGCATGTCCACAGGAAAAATGAACTTGTATCCTGCCTCAGAACACACTCAAAATGGATTCAAGATAGACTGAAAATGAAAATGTGAAAGATAAAATGCTAAAAATCTTTTCCAGAATACAGAGTAGAATATCCTCACAACCTAAGGAGAAGCACAGATTTCTTAAAGAGAGCAGAAAAAAACTTAACCATAAAGGAACACACTAAGAACATACTCATTAAAATTGAGACCTTCTTTTCACCAAAGCACACTATACTTAAATCAAAATGAAAAACTTACTTTCTTGGAAAGGCACTGTTAAAAAAATAAAGCAAAATTGGGAGAAAATATTCGTAATACATACATCTGACAAAGTGTTTGTATCCAAACTATATAAAGATCTCTTAAAATTTTTTTTAAAGATTTATTTATTTATGCATACAAGCACTTGGGTACAGGCCAGAGGTGTGGGGGTGGCGAGAGAATCCACCAGATAGAGCAGGATGCAGAACAGGTCGATTGACAGAAACACACTGCTGAGGGGAGCAGCGGGCACAGCAGGAGAGGTCTGCTACACCGTGTGGGTCACCTCCCTGGCCGGTGGCAGGGATCGAAATCGTGCTACAGTGGCTGCGGTTTGCCTCACAGTGCATTGCTTAACCCACTGCGCCACCAGGGCGGGCCCAGATCTCTTGGAATTTAATAAGACAAACAACCCAATTTTTTTAATGGGCAGCAGACTGAATGAGAAGAAAACCCAGGGACAGTTGGCACATACCAGAAAAGATGCTCACCTTCGTTAGTAACTGGAGAAATAGAAAATGAGATACAATATACCACTACTAGAATGACTACAGTTTAGCTTTCAAAAGGTCAACAATACTAAGTGTTGGCAAAAATGCAGAGCAACTGGATCACACACAGATGGCAGGAAAGAACGGAAAATAGGACAACATTCTGGAAAATACTTTGGCAGGGGGACAGTCACTTCAGTGACCTGCCAGCTCCACTCTCAGGAGAGGCTATCTCAGGCATGGCTTGTTAATGCAGGCCCCAACCAACAATGCCTGGCCCTTGATGGGGTGTAGCTGCCAGAAGCTGGGGGGACAGCAATAATCCTAATG
This sequence comes from Galemys pyrenaicus, assembly GCA_019455555.1. Lineage (NCBI taxonomy): Eukaryota > Metazoa > Chordata > Mammalia > Eulipotyphla > Talpidae > Galemys > Galemys pyrenaicus. The sequence continues at coordinate 10,843,524 of JAGFMF010011799.1, read as the reverse complement.
ACCATCAAGGCCAGGGTGCTAGCCAAGGCAGGCCAGGGAGGCACACGAGTAAGGGAATAATACAGCATGCGTGTAAGCAAAACTGACAGGCTGCCGCAGAACATTGCCTGCCTAGTGCACACAGGCATGAATCCTCATATTCAACAGGAAACAGGAGGCCAAGGAGGTGACCCCACTGAAAGTTATGATCCCTGACCCTGTTCCAGTCTGAGCCAGGCCCCAGAATGAGGGACCCACCTACTAGAGCAAGTGTGAACTGCAGGGATGGCCCCAGGCTGTGCCCAGAGGTGCCCTGCTGCTGCTACCTGCTTGCACATGGGCAATCAAGTTACTACTACTTGGTCAGACATTTCCAGGTCTGCTGAACACAAGGTCTGGGAGCCCACAGTGACGAGCAACCACTGAGCGCTGACAACGATGCCTGTGTGTGTGCTGGCCTCCACGTGGGCATGGAAACGCTGAGCGATTCGAACATGGACACTGCCCACACCCACAGAACCAAATAGTTAAGAAAGGTCAAGATCATCCAGTGGCCAAGGAGAAAGCCAGGTAAAGTGCTATAAGAACGCAGATGCCTTTAGGAAACTGGGTCTAGAAGAAGTGTTTAGCTTGATCCCTGGGGGTGGGGGGGGGGTAGGGGACGGGCAGGGGAGACGGGGGGAGATTTGGGCAGGTGGAAGGCACACAAAGGACTTTCAGAAGCAGGATGAAGGCTCCAGAGACCTGTGTAGATACAGAACCACCTAGAGTTGAATTTGGGGTGTGGAAAAGCAAAATCAAGCCATGAGGAAAGAGGATGGAAGCCCAGCTAGGGCCAGAGAGGATGGGACTGCGGCAGGTCCACAGTAGATAATGGGTAGAGGCTGATATTTCTGCCCACAGAGAATAAAAACCCAATCAGTCAACATGCATGGTGCATGCACACCCCACATGCACACACACACAACATGACTGAGCACCACACCTAAGAGGAAGGATCTGGGGTCAGCATAAGTGGGACCAGTCGGGAGCCTGCAAAGTTTATCTTCAGGGCGCACTGAACACAGGAAGGCATGAGCGCCATCACACTGCAAGGCTCCACTAAAGGGCACAGTCCCGCACTTGCGCACTGAGTCCCGAGTGCACACCATGGCCCCAGGGACACACAGCTGACTCTGGTATTTGTTCAGAGGGGCCACAGAGAGCCAAGAGAACCACAGCATCTCAGGACTTCCTTTGAGGGAGGCACAAGGCCACAAGATGGGGACCCCAGGTCCCTCACACATGGCAGGATGAAGATGCTTCAGAGCCACCGGGAGCAAGGCCCACAGGCAGGGCAGGGCCACTGGGCAGGGGTCAGGACAGGCAGCAGCAGCAGCACTGCGAGCCTCACCTCGTAAACATGGGTTCGTGGAGCACAAGAAGAAACCTCACTGCACACCCTGGCGAATGCTACCAAACCAGCACACGTTTCTGAAAATTGTTAGACAAAAGGAAAAAGGTTTACGGGTGTTTCTGAGAAGGAAAATTTATTTGGGTTTTGGGAAAGATTATAAAATTTCCTTTCCAGAACTTAATCTAGAAATTGGGGGGAAGGGGGTGTCAGGTGGGCTTCAATCCCCTTACTGGAAAACATGAACAGTAGAAACCATCCTGAGGAGGCCAGGATGTGGGTCAGGCGCTGTGAGCAGCGGCCAATCTCCTGCCCAGAGAAACACAGGGCCACAAAGGGCGTGCAGCAGCTGCGCATCAAGTCCAAGGAATACGGTAGGCATGATCCGGAGCTCTCCAAATCCTCGGAGCAGATGAAATTGAAGGTAAACATCACTAAATAAGAAGGGCTGAGGCACACCCATGGAGACATGCAAATGGGCTCTGGAGCGCCCAGGGCCCCACCTCTGCGTGAATCTCAGCAGAGCATCCAGCCTGCCAGCTGCCATCAGAGAAGGGAAGGCGCTTTTGAGAAGAGAACTGATCTTTAATAGGAAAATGCCGCATCGCCAGCCGAGCATGCTCCTTTTATCTGTTTTTAAGGCTGCCCTGAACTTAGATCCTGTCATGGAGCCCAGGGCAGGACTGACACACAAGGACTGGAGCCAGAGGCAGCCCCTGCCTGGACTTCTCCAGAAAACCCAGGCGCCAGGACCTCAGACACCGGAGCCAGAGGGAGCCCCGCCCCTTCACTCTGCCCTTGAGGAAACTTAGGCCAGTGAGGTGACCGCCTCCCCAAGCTCAAGGGGCCCTGAGCACCAAAGCCGAAAATGGAAGGGAGGGCAGTGAGGCCCCCAGACCCGGAGGCATCCACCACATTGAAGGGACCAACCAGTCTTTCAGGCTCCTCTGATGCCACCGTCTATCTCACATGTGACACCAGAGCTAGAGCGCTAGGCAGTTAATGAGATAAAAAGATAATCAGGGCGGATGAATGGCGGAGGCTGACTCGCTGCGGTCCCCTGGAGTGTGCCTCTGCTGCTGTGGATTAGCAGGTCCACAGCTTAGAGGAACTCAAAGGAGATTAGAGCCTTTGTAAACCTGAATAGCAGCTCCAGTGGCTCTGCTAAAGGGCTGACAGTGCCCTGGCTGGGGCATAATCTGATCCCCAGCTGGAGAGGAGGTGGCGAGACAGTGGGGATCCAGGGCTATTTTTAGCCCAGACTGAGCAGGACAAACAAGAAGACCTGGGCTTCTCTCTCAGTCACCTGACACTGGGTTCCTTGGGGGCACAACAGGAGCCTGGAGAGATGTTCCGAGAGCACTTTCCTGCACGCTGGCTTTGAAATGTTCTCAGGGCATCATGTGTAAATTACACAGCCTGGAGGCGGCATGGGGACCTCCAGTTAGGGAACAAAGGCAAGCGGTTTGCACAGAGTTCCTGTGGTGCCTAGGCCTGGTGCTAGGTGGGAGTCCCTGCACCCTAGGGTGCTGGGGTGCCGACTGTGAGGAGAATGGACGATAGGGGTGGGGCCCACCACGCTGTCCAGAGGCCAGTGGTCAGACATCATTCAACCGCAACACTGCAGCCCAGAGGCTAAAGGAGCAGAAGCCCAGAGGTGAGGCCTCAGCACCCCCAAGCAGCCCACAGTGCAGCTGGGGGCAGAGCTTGCCAGTGCATTCAGGGTCTGGGGCACATCTTGTGCTTTTTCAGTGAGTGACTACTGAGGTGACGCTGATCTACAACACTGTATGTGACCTAGGGGTGCAGGCTCACCCCTCTCCACACTAGCTCACCACCCAAACCCCAACACCTTCTGGCACTGTCCATCAGGCCTGGCCCCACCCCCGTTGGCAGTCTCAGTTCTGCAGGGAATTCCCAGGGTGTGTTTCTCATTCAGTTCTCCACCTAAGACAGTGATTCACAGAGGCGGCGCCCCCGATTGTCGGGGAACCCAGTTCCTCAGGGAAGAGGACCTGTAACACTGCCCCCACAACATGCCAAACCTTCTCAAGGGCATGGCTGTACCACGGAGAAAGGGAAAGTTGGACGCCAGTTGCAGGGAGCTCAGCGCTACCCCCCTCCTACTCCCTTGCGGCATGAATTGGGGCCCCAGAGGACCTCAGAGAGGACGCGGGTCCAATCCCGCTTCTCCCCAGTTCCTGAGGGCGGGGGTGGGGGAGAGGCAGATGTGACACAGGGAGACTCCCCATGCACATCCTCTCCACAGACAGCACCACCCATGACAGGGAGGCTGGTGGAAGGCCCAGAACCGCCTGACTCTGCAAATACAACCACAGGCTGCTGTGTGGGTGTGTAACCAGGGGGGTCTCCAGGAAAAGGAAAAGTTCCAGGTTCCCTGCCCCACCCAAGGGAGCTGAGCAGGGAGGAGAAGCAGCTGGAGAGGAGACTGGGGAAGGACGGAAGCAGGATGGGGAAAAAGGAGAGCGGGAGGAGGCACGTGGAGCACGGACGTGAAGGAACTGCGCTGGCTTCTTGGTCCTGGGCTGGTTGGAACAGATGCGGGTGAGAGACGCATGGGGAGGTGGCAACGGCAGCTTTCATCTTGATGTTGATTTTGCTCTTTTCCTCCCAGACTTGTCTGTCTCTTTCTGACCCTTTTCTATGGGTCTCCACCAAAAGGTGCTTTAGACTTGGGGTTGGCTTTTGGGCCTTGCTTTGGGCCAATCCTGTTTGCCTAGACTTTTGCCCACAAGAGGATGGGTAACTTAGGGTGCTTAATTTAGTAACTATATTCTTTGTCTTTTCTGTATTGTTTATAAATTGTATTAAAGTTCCTTTCCATTAAAGGTCTTATATATTTGTCTTGATGTGGTGGATGGCAGAACCCATTCAGAGTGGGCAGGTTTGGGGGTTCTGGGTGCCCCTCTCCCTGCCCTGTAATAGGTGGAGGCCAGAATGGAGGCCAGAATGGCCACTCCTGCCACCAGTTTGCCCCGCTGACCCAGGCATGCAGGTGGGTGTTCACAGCTTCCAAGCAGGGGAGCCAGGGCCGAGGCTGCTCCACACACTGTTGTCATGGAGGTGTCAAAGCCGCTGACACGGGCCAGCATTTCTAACCACACCAGGAGAGGGTCCCTGGCCATGCGGCAGCCCCAGCAGCAGGGATAGGAGGCCCAGGCCTGGCCAGAATCTTCCCAGTCCCTCCCAACACCGAAGCCAGCACCCAAGGCCACCTGCCCACAGCAGCTCAAGGTCTCATGCCCAGATGGGCCATTCTGGTTCTTCCCACAGGCCCCTGCGTGGGCCGTCTGCACTCTGCCCCAGCTCAGGAGTTCTTGACCCCCCCACACTCCCAGAACACCACGCCCCCACCATGACCTCTATGACCCTCAAGGACCCCCTCCTGCCTGTCCAGCCACTGTAGACCAGCTCTGACCTGGCCAGGGCTGCAGTTTCTCTGTGCCCAGAGGGCTAGAGCCCCATTCTCCCAGGAGAAACCTCTTCTCTGGGCCCAGGAGAGGAACAACGCCCAGACCTAGACCCCACAAAGGGCTGTGCGCAGGCACTGGCAGGGACAAGCCCCAAGCACAGACCCAGTGGCCACATTTCCAGGCAGGGAGACTGTCAGAGGTGTGGCCTATTTTCCTGTATGGCCTCTTGCCTGGTGTTGGCCATCACCCCAGGTCCCTCCTCACAGCTCTAGGACCCAGGGACAGCACCCAGACCTCTGCCCCTCTGGAGGGTAAGGGAGTCACTTCTTTGGAAACCAAGATCCGGACACGGCCCTTCTGCCTGCATCCCGATTCCTGCATCAAACTCCCTCCTTCCACAACACTTGCTATGGTTCTGGCCCCAACTGCCAAGCTCACCATGCTACTGTAAAGGAAGGCAGGCCCCCCCTGCACGTGAGTGAGCCGGAGGAAATCACAGCGTAGATGGTACTGTTCTTGGGACACGCCAGGGATTCGGCGAAGTGGCTGCCAGAGCTAAACATTTATATGAAGCCCAGGATGGAAGTACACAAACCCAGGGCGGGGACGGCGGGACAGCAGGATGCTGGGACAGCAGTACGGCGGATGGCAGACCGCGAGACGGGGGGCTACCTCCTGTTCAAGTGGGGCCTGGAGGCTTCCACAGAACAGCCAGCGAGGTGGCAGGCTACCCAAAGCAGCTCTTGGAACAGAGACCTGGGCAAAGACCAGGCTCCTGAGGGCCACGTTCTTGCAGAGAGAGAGCTGCGGAGATGACTCCGCTGGCACAGGGACACCTCCAGGGGGCGTGCTCACCTCCAGCGCAGGCTTGGACGTCTGGCCTGCAGACCAGCACCCCGGTCCTCACTGCTAGGCTCAGACTACAGTTCTGTACAGCCCAGGAAGCCTTCGCCAGGAATTTCACTGAAAGGAGTCCTGGGTTGCTGGCAGTCCGGGCATATTCCAGATGGCGAACTGCTGCCTCGCCTCTGGAACAGCAGGCCCACAGGCCAGCCCCCCGAGGATGCTGGGCTCAGGGCAGCCAGCAGGACACAAGTGTCAGACCAAGCCACAGTCGGAATCCCAGTGATTTCAGCTACTGAAATCTCTAGCTGTTTCAAAAAAATAAAAGCTGGAATGAAAAATCTGAACAAGCAACAAGACTATCAAAATTGACCACAACTATTTTAAAAAGAACCAAATAAGGTCCCCAGGAATAAAAATTTTGATGGCTGAAATAAATAGCTCAGCTGGCCATGGAACAGCAGATTAGAAATAGCCGTTGGGGTAAACCATTTGGAATGGAGATGTTGAGAAAGCACCAGAAGGCTGGGCACAGAGACAAAGGGCGGGAGGGGACGCAGACAGCCCTCTTCCCCGCACCGGGCACAGGCACAGGCAGTAGCCCCACGCCGGCTGCTCCACAGGGGGCTTCCAGTTCCTTCTCCAAAGACGGAGTCTAAAACTAGAAAGTGTGGGAGCCGCTTTGTGGCAGCATTTTATGTAAGCAGGGAGCAGGAAACAGCCCCCGCTGGCCTGGACCCGCAGCCCAGGAGGGCAGCTCGTGGGCTTCAGGCACAGAGGTGGCCTAAGGAGGCAGCCACCCACTCCCCGTCACCGACCCCATGCTTCATGGAGGCGAGCTATGGCTGCCAACTGCAGGGCACCAGCACCCCACCCTGCTGGGGTGCTGTACGGTTCTTCCCCTTAAGAGACTAAGGTGCAAGCGCAGGTGGGCAGGAGTCACTGGGCACTGAGGGACCTGTACAGAGTCCTTGGGGTACAGGTCCCCCACAGTACAGCCTAGGGCACGAGACTGCCAGCGCTGTGGGTCTTGGGGCTGAGGAAGACTGGTGAACACACTTAGGAAGCACCCCCAGAGTGCGGGCTCCCTCTCTCTCATCCTGGCTCTGAATCAAGACTTGATGCCAACTCAATAGGGCAGGCAGAGCCAACAGGATGGAAGCAGGAAGAAGACGTGGACCCTGACCCACCCCGCAGCGCACTCCCCCATTATTCCTGCAAACACTAGTGCTGGACTTCAGAACCTCATGACTATCCCAAGGCCACTATCTGGGCCCCAGGCTTCACCCCAAGGGCAAGTAGAGTCCCTAGAGCATCTACACCGCCAAGGCCCCATCCACTGCGACCACCCACACCCCACGCAGGCTGCTAGAACTACAGGCCACCAGGAGCCAAACACCTGGGCAGCCCTGTGAGCAGCTGCAGGTGGACAGACAGACAGATGAGAGCGCAGCACAGTGGTGCCCACAGGCTATCATTAGAGCCGCACCCTGAACACTTCTCTGCAGCAGGACAGCATGCCCCAAGGGCACCTGGTACTGTGCTCCTCGACCCCCAGCCGCTGGGCACTGGCATGCTAGCAACAGAGTGCTCAAGAGACAGGCAGGCGGCCTAGATCCCCTTGGCTAGTACACCAAGGCTTTCTTGTATCCTCTCATTAGGGGGTGCCGGACTCCCCCAGCCAGGCCAGTCTCTGACCACAAGCGAGTCTGCCCTCGATGTAAGCCCACCGTAACAGGGCTGACTGTTTCCAGGGACCCAGCACTCTAAAGCCGCCACTACTCCCTGCTGGCACCCCAGCTCCCAGGACAGAGCTGGGGCCACCCGTGCCAAGAGTGCATGGGCCCGTGGCAGACCCAGCCTCCGGAGCGCCGCAGCCTGCACCAGCACACCATCTTTTGAAATCAGTGACATTTGCTTGGCACGCGGTTTCTCGCTGGATGGCGGCCCACCCCGCTCTTGTGAACAGAGCGAGCACCAGTTACAGACAGAGCCGCAGGGCGCATCCCCAGAGACAGCGCAGACATCACGTGAGAACAGCCCCGTCGCCCACACACGTCAGAAATAATCAATACCACCCCCTAGCCATCCATGATGTCATCCTCCATGATCTCATTACCTGCACCCCTAATTGGCGAGTCTGGTGTCTCCACGAATGGGAGTGGCCCCCACCGTTTCAGAGGCTACTCTCTGGCTGAGCCAGCAGCACTGGGGGCCGCAGACTCACCGTCCATGTCTCTGGAAGAGACACAGAAAATTGAGCTACTTTATTTTGGCATCAGACTTCAACATAGAATTTTAACCTGGGGTGGCCAGACAGGTAGGAACGGGAATGAGCCGACCTTAGGTGTTATAACCCAATGGATTAAATTGGTACGTGGTGGCTGTCTTAAGAACCAGGGCACCCCCTGAAGGCAGCTGGCGTGAGTCTGGATGGCAATGGTGGCTTTGGGGAGCAGCCGGTAAACTGCTGTCCCTTTCTTCACCTTTTCAGTCCTGTCACTTGAACCGCTTCTTCCCTGGGGCCTCCTGGACCATCTGGCCGAGACCTGCATTTCCCTGGTAATAGGGCCACGACAGTGGGGGAAACCTGCCGTCCTGGGAATTGCCTTCCCGCCTCCTTTCTCAGGCCTACTACTCTGCCAGGCATGGTCCCAGCCGCCACCCCCCCAGGAGGGGCACTCAGCACAAGCCAAGGCCAAGTACAGAAATTCGATTTCCTGTGTTTTTAAGTAGAGTGGATTTTCTTTTCTTTTTTTTTTTTTCAAAGATTTATTTATTCATGCATACAAGAGCTGGGGTATAGGCCAGAGTCACAGGAGGTGAGAGGAGTCACCAGAGACAAAGTGGGGAGCAGAGCAGGAGGACTGACTGAAACACACTGCTGAGGGGAGCAGCGGGTGAGGCAGGAGAGGTCTGCTGCGCCATGTGGGTCCCCTCCCTGGCCGGGGATCGAACTCGCGGTGCTGTGCCACGGATGCTTCACAGTGCGGAGCTCAACCTGCTGTGCCACCAGGGAGGCCCTCGGTAGAGTGGACTTTCATGTTAATCAGCAAAAGCTGAGCACTTCTGCAAAGAGTTGGGTCACACATCCCAGGAGAGGGCACCTCAGCACTCAGGTGGAATGGACACTTTTAGCCCTGGGTACGGTGCTGCTCACTGTCCCACCCTTGCTGGGCTCCTCATGCAGGAAGCTCAGGAAGCACCCCACAGCGGGGCAGCCTCTGGCAAGAAGGTGGTAACAGAGGGGCTGAACCCAGCAGGACAGGGCAGCCCCACAGCAGCATGTCAGGCTGAGCTGGGGTGCGCAGTGGGGACACAGTGACCAGGAAGCCAGTAGAGGACAGGTGGACAGCACTCGCCAGCAGCTCTTAGAGGCGGCTCGGGGTGGGGCCAGTTGGCAGCACCGGCTGACTGGGATGCAGCCCATCCCCGGGGTACACATCCTCACTCAAGGTCCTGCCCCAGCCCAAGAGGCCTGCGTCCACAGCACAGTCCTGCCCAAAGCCCAGGAAGCCCACGGAGGTGAGATGTCTGCAAACGGATGTTTTATATTCAGCGTTGCAAAAAAAGAGAACCAGTGAAGGCGGAAGCTCAGCCCACCGAGAGGAATCCCAGCAAGTGAGGAGCTCACAGGGTTTAGGAGGAAGCGCAGGATGCTGGGCTGGCCAGGCTGGGCAAAAGGCACTGTTACCCAGGCCACACCCAGGCGCAGCCATGATCAGCCCCCAAGCCCGGAGCCCAGAAGCGGCTAGCACTGCTGGGAGGGAAGGGGAGCACGCACCAATCCCCCTGTAGGCTCCCACTCGTGGCGTCGGCCCCGCTGCCTTGTGCACAGGGGAGCTGGGACACATCATTGTCCTCCTGTCCACCCCCTAATGTTCAACCTTGAAGCCTGACCGTAGACACACTGCCAACAGACCTCGGAGGCTGCAGCCTGCCTCGCCTGGCTCCTGGTGGGTGCGCTCTGATGGGCTGGGGGCAGAGCCAGCTGGCTGCGCCACCCGTTGCCCGGGGAACAGCCACTGAAGTGTGAGCTCGTCCCGCACGGAGGCCTCCATGCCCGCCACACTGCCGCTGTGCACGGGGAAGCCCAGCTGGTGCCCATTAGTGCTCGCGGCGTGGCAGGGCCTGAGCCAGTTCCGGAGCCTTCTGCATGCTACCAACGTGCTCCTCCAGGGCAGGCTGATGAGCGGCCCCCCACCCCACCGCAGAGGACGGGGGGCGTCGGCAGAAGGAGGCTCAAGGACACCTCTCTGGCCTCAGGCAGTGCCTGCTGGACCCAAGAGAGCTGCAGTCCCAGACTCTGGCCTCTCCTTCCTGAAAACCTGACCAGGACCCCTCCCTCCTTATTTCACCCAAAATGGCTCAAAATGCAAGAAGTGGGGCAGATTCTGAAGATACCAGAGTACAGACAGATTTTAAGCATGCCTGTGTGATCGTCAATCTTTTAACAATAAAATAAAAGGTGCTGGGGATGGAGGGAGACCACGTTGCACCCACCTACAGCCCTTTCGCCGGCAGCCCAGCACTCTTCCCAACACGAGGCGGCTGCGGGGCCTCACCCCCTATGCCTGACCACCACAGCCAGGCCCAGCGCTCACAGCCTGGCGCCCAGACGCAGAGGAATCGAGGCGCAGCACAACGGAGGCAGCTGACTTTGGCGCTTAATAGAGTGGCTGTGGCCCTGCGGCTTCTCCTCCACAGAAAGGAACACGACCTGGGGAGGCACGAGCTGGGGAGGCAGAGGGCTGCCACGCAGGGGAGGCAGCATGCGTGTGCTCCGCCACCCACGGGCGCTGGTCTGGGGAACCGGGCAGTATGCCATTCCCATGCCAGCTCTGGGTGCTGGAGCTGGCCTGCCTCTTTCTTTCTCTCGATCTTTCTGAGGACCCCGTTCTGCCCAGAGCTATGCTGGGTCCTAGGGACCCATGGGCCCTGTGTCACCCACACCTGCTCCCTCTCCACCTTCGCTGGTCCTCCTGTTTCTCTTTCTCCCTCTCCTCCAGAGGCACGCTCCCAGAAGCGGCTCTCCTTCCCCTAGCGCCCTCTTGAGTTGAGGAGAGCCAGCTAACACCTGGGACTTGGTGCCACAGGCCACCTCTGGGAAGGGACACCTCAGCTCTGCCCCCTTTTGGGAGGTGACACCTGGCAGCAATAGGAGGGGCCAGCCTGCACAGGTGGTAAGGGAGGGCCATCGAGGGAAGGGCATGGAGACTCTTCCACCACCACCCCCGCCCCAGGCCGCATGCAGAGACTGGAGCACCCTTCTTTCCAAAGTTACCCGGGAAACAAGGACTCCACGAAGAGCAAAATCTCAATGCAGCTTTATTTATAAGAGCAGGACCTGTATGTGACCTGAAGAGGAAAGGACACCAGTCAGGACCCTTCTGCTGCCACTGACGATGAGCACGTGCTCCCGAGCCCAGCAGCTGCCTCCTGGGGCTGCGGTCGCCATGCCTCCACGGCATGTGTCTCCGACTGAGCTAGAGACCTCAGACCTCAGGCTGGGGAGAGAGGACGGGGGCTTGGGGCAAAGGGTCCAGAAGTGGGGCCAAGTCCGTTCTACACAGGCAGCATCCCCCAACCACCACCCCCACCACCCCCAGACCTCAGACCTGATGCTGCCTCTGGGGCAACAGGAGGCAGGTAGAGATGGTCCACACTCCGCTGTGTCACAAGAGCTACAAGGCACAATTCTTACAAGCCCAAGGCTCCTTGGGGTATCTCCACAGAGCCAACGCCCCTGAGACCCCAGCAGGAGCTCTGGTGCCAGCATCGAAACACCCAGCCCGTGAGCATGAGGGGCTTCCACCAGCCCCTGGAACAGCAGAGACCCCAGTCCCACCGTCCCCTGCCCACTGCCCACCAAGGAGCACGTGCCACACTTAATCACATGCAAGGGCACCCCATGACTGCATCACCCTTCGTGGACAGCTGCATGGAGCCCCACGGGCACTCTGCCGCACTGCCAGGCTGTCCCGGGAGCATGGGCAGGCCTGGGCATAGACCCTTGCTGGAAGCTCCCAGCTCGCATCTCAGGAGACCAAATCTCCACCTCGGGAACTTGGGGAGCACTTCAGGAGGCCCACTTAAAAAGCCATGCACTAGGGGTGCCTGGGGGAGAACCGGCCCTGGAGCCCACAGAAAAACATGCCCACAGAGCCGTGCCCTTGTATCTGTCTGTTCAGAGCCCTCACCAGGCTGGCTACCTGCTGTGCCCAGGAGGAGCTAGAGGCCAGGCCACGCGCACAGTGAGAGGCCAGCCTAACCCCAACCCCAGGGATGCCAGGGATGCTCATACCGGGCCTGCTGAGTGAGGTCACGTGAGATCCATGGGGCAGGGGCAGGTGACTGCTCATTTCCCAACCTCAAAAGACCTGCCGGCAGGTGACCAGTACAGAACAACGCTTGCTGAGTGAAGGGGTGGACACGTCCAGCTGGGAGCCACTTATTCCGTGAAGTCATGGCTCACAGACCCCGTCCCTGCTAAGATGGGGCGGAAGCTGGCCCTCCCGCAGACAGCCATGCTGGGTGGTGTGCAGGACTCTGCTGGCCATGGCTGCCCAGCTGTCTCTGCCCCACATCACCCCCACCCCTCCACAATGCTCTCTCCTGCTGCATCTTTTTTCTCTCACAGATTTGGGGGAGATTTGACCCTGTGAAATTACCAAGGGATTTAATCAGAGGAGATATTGGTAGGAAGCCCCTGGGGAAAGCAGGCGCCTCTGGGTCCCTGTGGGTGTGGTGCCACCAGGGCTGGAAGGAAGCGCTGCCCCCCAGGTGGGTGGCAAGTCTGTGCCCAGCGGGGGGCAGTGAGGCTGAGCCCTGGGGCCTCAGTAGCTGTTCCCTGCCACAGGGCACTTGGTCTCGTCCTGTGCGACCTACATACGTGGATTCAAGTCAGGTGGCTGCCCCTGACACTGAACAGGTCTGTGCTGGACACATGAGGAGCCCAGGAGGGAGGGAGGCCAGCCTTGTTGCTTAGTAACAGAGGTCTCTCATCCTCACCCAGCCAGGCTAGCCAGGGAGTATGGACGCTGGCAAGCAGCCTCATGAAGCCACAAGGCCACCTCCACCAGGAGAGAGCGTGCCCTTGCTGACCACAGACCACAGTCCTGGTGTTTGCTGCCCACTCTGCTTTCTGGGGCTCTTGGGGCCCACTTTGCTCCCCTCCCCCCACCCGAGGCAACACCCTGGGCTCTTAGCATTCCTTTCCCTCTACCTGCACTGCCCTACTCCCTTCTTCCCTGACCCCTGGGTTCAGGTGACCCCTGGGTTCACTGATGCTGCCTCTTTCTCAACCCTGCTGTCGTCTTCAATCTGGGGGAGCCCCCAAACTCTACAACACAGAACAGCGGCTTCAGAACACCCCTGTGTGCAGGGGACAGCATGACCAGAGGCCCAAGCAGGGACGTATCCCACTGAGAACCTCCCACCACACCGAGCAGCTCTGCATGAGGTCCAAGAACACTGCCCACCCCTGCTTGCCGCCTCCACTCCCCACACTTGGTCAGAGGTTCCCCAAAGTCACTGAGCTGAACTGATCTTCAGACCCCGCCAGCCATCTGGCCATGCACCAAGCTCAGTGCCCCGGGCAATCCCAAAGAAGTGGTGGGCACCAGAGGGAGGGGGCAATCCTGGAGCCCCTGGTGGGACATGCTGTGACGGGGAGGCGGGACTGTGGAGCTGCACCACTTGGGGTCCCTCTCTCGTGAATCTGGCAGACTGGCAGACATGCTTCTGCTGCTGCCAGCGCAGACACTCAGAGAAGACCCAGCCAGCGCCTGCAGCCTCAGCAGGTTCTGCACATAGCTCTGATCAGGGTCTAAACTCTGACCAGACTCAAACCAGCTCAGTTGCGCGCCTGAGGAGGACACTCAGCAGACCTGAAGCTCCCCGCTGAGGAACACACCTCAGCCAGGCGTGACCTCCAGCGCCCCAGCAGGGTGGAGTCACGGTCACACCCAGCACAATTCTGCAGGGACCAGAGGTCACACGTTCAAACGCATCTGCGATTGGGGTCACGTGGAGCACAACAGGGTGGGGTGCCTTCTCGGTGCCCTGTGCCCCTGGCTCTGATGCCGTCATCTATGCTCTGATCTAGCCTTCTGGGGCGGCTTCTTGCCGAGAGCATCATGGTGGAGGTGTGCGCCTCTGGAGCAAGAGACGGGCCACTCTCAGCGGTGCCTCGCGGAGGGCGGCACAGGCCTCCTGACAGTCATCTAAGAAGTGCGTGTGGCCACTCAGGAAGCAATGCATCTAAATGCATGGGGGCAAGCCAGGGAACGTGGGCACACACCTCACCAGGCAAGCAGGGCTTGCCACACGCTCTTCTGGTTAATCGCTATGGAGCTGCAAGTTACCAGTGACTATGACACAGACAACAGGCTGTAAGGTCTTAAGTAGGGGACAGGTGGCCACTCTCGGGCTCTCACAGGAACACTAGGGAGTATCACATGGAGCTGGTTGAAGGGCTCAGCCCCTCGGCTAGGCCCTGGCCCGACAGCTGGGAGGGGCCACTCAAGGCCAGTGTGTGCTGGGACACCGATCAGGCACTGCTGGGTGGCATGCAACCCCAACCCGCTGTGCCCACTCTGAAGATGACAGTCCCCATGCTGGCGACCGCTAGTCACTTGGCTGGGTTGAAACTCCAAATGCCTAGACCCTCTTGCCAATTATTCTGATTCAAGAGGCAAAGTGACCTGGGCTTTACCAGGAAGCCAGCAACACTGCTAGACACCAGCTGAGAACTTGTCCTTCACCTAATGCGAATGGCCCGCACCCTCAGGCGCACCCCAGAAAGGACGCACCCGCAAGGCTGTGTCTACAGCTGGCCTACTGTGCACACTGGTGTATCTCCTCTATCCCACAGCAATCTGTGCAAACAGGCATCCCCCTCCTTTGACAATTCGGGGTGTTAGGCCTCAGAGAACCTAAGAAACACCCCCATTCCCAGTCACACAGCACCGTGAAGAGCTGGGCCCAAGGTGATGAGTGTGCGACTCTGAAGTGGAAGCTGTGCACCCCAGGGCCCAGGCCGCAGGGCCAGCACGGCAGCTCTGCAGGCAGCTGGACAGACGCCTGCGGCCACAAGCTAGGCAGGGTAGAGGGGTGTGCCTCCCCCAGGCTCACATGTGGGCCTCCTCACCACCAGGTGATGGGATAGAAGGCTTCAGGGCCCTTGTGAGGAGGCTGGGACACCCCTGTGCAGGAAGGGCCTCCGCAGACAGAGGCGGGTCTGAGCCCGGGCTCTGTAGGGAGGCCCCACGTGCCTGCCCTCTGTGGTGTCTGTTTCAGCAGCGCCAACGGATTAAGGATTCTAGTGTTGCTGAGAACAACAGAATAGGAGGCCAAGGCAGAAGCAAAACATTTGGCCAAAAATTTTAAATTAAATACAGTGCTTTGAGGCCAAAAGCAGAAAGGAGTCATTGGTAGGAGGAGGAAAAAACAGAGCAGGTCTAGGTCTCCACATGAAACCAGAGGAGCCATTCTCGACTGAGAACACAAAGTCAGTTTCAGCCCACGGCAGCCCTAGGCTAGTGGGAACCCGCCCCTCGGCACTGCACTCCTGCGCCTTGCCCCCTCACAGCCTTCGGGGTCCCCCACAGACACACGGACTGCTGAAGGGTGCTGCGTCGTGCCAACCTGCCAATCCAGACCTGGGCCCGCCTTGCACCCGGCAGCCCTCAAGGCTCCAGATCAGGCCTCTCCATGTAGAAGGAAAGTATTGCCTGGAGGGAGTGACAGGCCCACTTCCTCTTCCTCCTGGAGAGCTCTGTGCCAGGACCCCAACCCTTCTGTGTCTCCAGACACCCTGTGATAAGAGGTCAGCAGACACCACACACAGACCCACAGGAAGGGCCCTACTTAAGATGAACGACCAATTGAAATGTCAAACCTTAATCATTCCCTGATGATATCCAAGCATAAATACAAGAATTTTCTTGTATAATGGTAACTGCTTTCTCAGAACCTTCCAGCAACAACACAGGGGGCCATCAGGGCCCATGGTGGCCTTCATCATTGCAGCCGACCTTGCCGACAGCCTCATGCTCACAGCCGACTTCATCGCATGGGGCTTCCAAACACTGGACACCAGGTTCCGCCAGCGCCGATGGCGGGCCAGGCTGGCAGGGGTGGAGTGCTGTCCTGCCCCCTGCGGCTTCAGCCCATGGGCAGTGCGAGCACCACGAGCTAAGCACACCACAGGAGTGGCCATGTGGGAACGAGTGGGTGGCAGGTGGAGCAGAGCCTGTGGAGGGAAGTCCATGGGGAGGGGGCGTACAAACACAGATGCCTGAGGATGAGAGTCCATGGGGGGGTCGGGGAGAGGGTTGTGCAGACACCCAGGGCTGACAGCCAGAGCCACAAGGGCTGGCCCTGTCCCCGAGGGTGTTGAGACTTTCTGAGCCTCGCCTGCCATCCAGAACTCGGGAGGCCACTGCTTTCGCCACACACAGGCCCAGGGCACAGCTGGGCCCCCAATGTGGGCATCTGGGATCCACCTCCCAGGTCAGCTCCACACAGGAGACTGCCAAGCTTCCTTGTACTGTAGGCCAGGAGCCAAAAAGTTAATGCTCTGACTTGGATGCCCACACTCCTTTCACAGCGACTTAACTCCACCCTGGCACCTGGAAGCAGTCAGGGTGCTACAGAGAGCAGGGGTGGCGTATGCCAATAAAACTTTATTGACAAGATGGGGCCGCACCAGATTTGGCCACTTGCTGACTGGGCTTGGCGGGCGGGGGGGGACATTTGCCGGATCATGAAAAAGTTTTGTTTTGTTCTATTTTTTTAAGTAGACCCAGGCAAACCCCTCACTCGTTAGCCCATTCGTTCAGTCAACAACACTTGGTCAGTTCCTACTACGTTCCAGTGCAGGGACTTCAATGCAGGGCAGAGCTGCGTCTCCAGGGCAGTGACCCAGAAGGGATGCCCGAGGTCTGCACGGGGGCAGATGGGCCCGGTGCCTGCTGTGCGGGCAGTTTTAGGATGGTCGCCCCAACACAGGATGCCTCTCTCTTCCTCCCCTGCATCCCAGATCCCCTCTGGAGTCAGGAAGGGAGCCCATCCCCCTCTGCAGCCAGCCCAGTCACTCAAACACGGTGAACACAAGGCGGGACGCCTGGGGCCAGGAGACTGGGCAGCACACCGAGTCCGGGTGACATCATCGCTGGCACAGCCATGGACGTCTACAACACTCAGACACAGCTGTATCTCCTTAACCTCAGTCCCATGACCCTCCCTGCGTGAGCCGCCCCTCCACATGGTGCTGCCTGAGCTTCAGGGTTCTTCTCGGCGGGCTCTGTGCCAGGGTCTCTACAGACCACACAGGCACAGTTCTCTGACCAGTGGTGTGCTGGAGTCAGAACAGGAAGGAACTGGCTGGACCTTGGCCCAGCATGTGTTTGTCATGACCACAGGACCTCAGAAGGTGGAAGCCCAGGGCCTGCAGTGAACAGGTGAGATGCTATGGCCGTCATAGGGTCCTTCCCCAGACCGCTCAACTCACTGCACACCCCAGAAGGAAGTCCAGCTGGGTCAGACTGAAGTCTGAGCCATGGCTGCTGCCTGTCCTGGGTCAGAAACGGCACAGGTCAGCAATGCCACAGGCCTCAGCCTGACAGACACCGTGAGACTCCGGCTCCACATGTACAGTGGGTGTCCCGGTCATGCTGGGGAGGCTGGAGAATCTGATGCCCAGACAGCCTTCCCACAGCAGGTGTGACCGCTGTTCGCCCTTGACAGTAGGGGAGCAGTGCGAAGGTCTGACCCGGGAAGTTCTGCCTGAGATTTTCCTGCCGTCCAGCCTCCCTCCAGCCCTTCCCCTCGACGTGACACCTGCGTTCTCCTCTGCGCATGTGGGGCTCCAGTGTCTCCCCAGTGTGGGAGATGGTTTGGGGCTGTGTCCTCCCTCGGACTCTACGATGCCTGTGTCTATACCCCAGGGAGGGGCCAGCGAACTCCAGACTTAGCTGAGTGTCCCGGCACAGCCGGTTTCCAACAAAATCAAGCCGGAAACCACACCAGCCACTTCTCCGAGAACCGACAAGGGCTGGAAGCAGATGCTGCCCAGAAAAACCTCTGGGTCAGAGGTCACAGTTGAGCAGGGACCAAACCTGCAAACCCAGAGCAGGAGTTCCAGGAGAACCCCAGAACAGTCTTCAGAGTGCTTCACCCTAAAGAATTCTGTTCTCAGGGGACATCTGTGCTTTCAAGTGCATCAACCTCTGAGTCCAGTCTACTGGCAAGAGGGGCAACAAGTGGGCCTCACTGCTGAGACAGACCACATGCCAGGGGGTTTCTGAGATGTGGTGAAGCAGAGTGCTAAGCCAACTCCCAAGAGGAGCCCCAAAACTGTCCTGGGACCAACACTTCCTGGATTGAGCAGAGGTCAGCACCGCGGGTAAGGGTCAGCTCTGCAGATGGAGGCCACGCAACCCACCTTGATTTAGGCACCCCTTCTGGGCTAGAGCTCGGTCCCGGCCAGATGCTGTGGAGGAGGGTGGAGACCAGCCTCTTCCAGTTCCCACTCAGCAGATGGAGGAGGGGCCCTCAGACCTGGGGAGAACTGGCCTTTGCCCCCAAGCCGGCCACCAGGCAGTCGGATTAGGGAGCATTGAGCTGAGCAGATGTGAGAGAAGGCACTTCTCCTGCCAGCCAGCCACCCGTCACTCAGCAGCCAGTGTCAGGGTTCACACAGCCCATCATTGAGGGGGACCGCGTCCCAGGTCTGTCACTGAACGGTTGGGTCTGGGGCTCGAGCAAGCATGTCACTCCAGTCAGCTGGAGAAAAGAGCAGCCCCAGGGACAGGTCTCTGATCTCTGGGACTGGCTGGTGAGCCGAAGTCCTCACTCTCCACTCGGAGGCTGACCAGACTATCAGCTCAGAGTGACACAAGGATGAAGTTAAAGTCACATGTGGCAAGGAAGGACCAGGTGCTGGCTGTGCTGTGTTGGGCTTGAGGTCACACTGCTTGGCAGCTGCCATGATCAGAGGCGCCATGTGCTCCAGCCACCCCATCAGCCCCGAGATCGCGGGCACTCAGATTCACCCTCTGAAGCATCTTGGGAGTTGGATGTGACAGATGCTTCCTTGGAAACGTGCGGGAATAAAGACAAATTTAGAAAGTCAAGTCTGAATGCCCTCTGAAACCAGGGTCAAGAGGCCAGGAGGCAGGGTGGCACCTCTGAGGGCTCACCAGGACCGCCAAGGCACCCCAGGGCAGAGAGGAGGCCAGCAGCCAGCAAGCAGAGCCCGCGGGGCCTCCTAATGGGGCTCCTGAGCCCACATGGTGGCAGCAGCCTCCAGAGGGAAAGTGAACTCAAAACACCCCACATGGATATTCCCCCCATGACCAGAGCTTCCAGACGGGCCATCTGAAGACTTGCCAACACGCCACAAGAGGAACCAATTTCCCTCATGCCAACCACAGGGAGTCTGACAGGGGTGCCCGGGGACCCAAACCTGAGGAGAGCCTCTGCCAGCTCTCAGAGACGCCTGGAGAGCACACAGCATGGGTGCCTAGATCAAAGAGAAAGCTGATTTCAAAAGTAGAGAAGTTACAATTAAAATGTGGGAATTTTTCCCTTGGTTATTTCTAGAAGGATCTTCTTATATAAGTTATTCATGGCACGGTGGTTTTAAAACATGTTGGTAAGTGGAAAGCTGCAGCCTGCAAAGTTTCAGAGACAGTGAAAGGTCCCTCCTGTGAAGGGGAGGCCTGCAGTGTGGTCAGGCCAGCTCAACACCCCCACACACACAGATACATGTGCATATACATACACATGGGCACACATGCATGTGTAGGCACGTGCACTCAGTGTGCATACGCACAAATACCTGTGTGCACACACCAGTGTTTGTGCATAGGTTTGTGTCTGTACAACTATGTGTGAGCACACATGAACATGCACAAACACCATGTGTGCGCAAGGGGCTGTGAGTGCATGTACATGTGTACATAGTGCAAGCCCTGGTGGCGGCTCTCCTCATAGCACAAGCACGTGACATAAGCTGTACAGGGCAGCACTGTCACAGAGCCTGGCTGGAGTAAGCGCAGCCGGCTTCAGCACCAGCGGGCCCGGTTCTCCCCCAGGGCGCCCCATCCCACAGACCTCCTTGACCGAGGCAATGGTTTAGGGCTCCTTTGTGGTTTCCTCTTTCCACTTCTTTCTATCTCTCCCTCCCTCTAATGCTCACTCTCGTGTTTTAAATGCACAATAAAGAGGGTGTCCTAGAAACGCCAGGCTCCCTCTCTCAACCAAATAAGAGCTGGACCCTCAGTCACAGGCTCTCCCCTGCCTCTCAGGGAGGCCTAGGGGTGGGTGCAGCTCCAGGACTTCCAAGCAATAAGCCTGAGGCTCTCAATTTCATGATGGTTGCCGCTGCCGGGTGTCTTGCAATCCCAGTAAGAACCAGGATAGGCACTGCCATAGTACCAGTTACTGACCAGCTGCAACCTGGCACAGACATGATGGCTGTGCACACAGAGAAGACACTTGAGTGAGTCTGTCTAAGTGGCGAGGGCAGAGGGACTGAAGGGAAGGGAGCCTTCTGGCTTTTCTCAAAGTGGACGTGACATTCTATGCACACACATTGGGATGCCAGAGCAAACGCTCAGAAGACCTAATAAAGACACTGAAAAACACTGTGCTTTACATAGCATTCACGTACCCCACAGGAAGACAAGAAAAGAGAAAAAGAACAAAGAGAAACCAAATGATCAAGGGCATACTTAAGCCCTAGCTCAGGGCTTTAACCGTAGATGGCCTAAGCACACAACCAAAGCCAGCCACCGGTGGTGGATGAACACACACCCCAACTACACACTGTCTACGGAAAAACTCATTCCCAAGCAGGAGCACCCTGGCCAACAGCAGTGGGGTGGGGGCACCCTAGAGGCTGCCCAGGGCCAGGACAGGACACCAGGGCACCTGCTCCTAGTAGGCATGAAGATTTTGTTTACTGCTCACCTGCTAACACCCCTGCTGTTTAACAGGAGGTAAACCTTGACGGAAGCCACCCAGGACCGAAGTGGGAGACACCACAAGCGGGCCTGTGATGCAGGGCAGCTTTAGGAAAGTGCTGCCTGGCGGCAACTGGGAAGATACACCTGGCGGTGCTGGGCCGCAGATTGCAAGCAGGAGTGGGTCAAGTTCCAGAACCCTTCCAAATGGACTCATCCCCTGGGCACAGGAGGAAGACCCAGCCACCACCCCTGAGGGGCAAGGGTGCCCACTGAAAATGAGTGCTGAGAGTGGGCTGCCGTGCTCTGTCAGAGGGGCGAGAGGCCTTCAGCTGTCAGGGGCACGTACTCACTGAGAAGGGAGGCCAGAAACCACACTCAGGGCTCCCTCAAGATGCCATAGCACGGGGCCTCCCTGGTGGCGCAGCGGGTTGAGTTCGATCCCCGGCCAGGGAGGGGACCCACATGGCGCAGCAGACCTCTCCTGCTTCGCCCGCTGCTCCCCTCAGCAGTGTGTTTCAGTGGATCTGCCTGTTCTGCTCTCCACTCTGCTTCTGGTGAATCCTCTCACCTCCCGCGACTCTGTATTGTACCCCAGCTCATGTGTGCATACAAATAAATTTTTTTTAAAAATCTTTAAAAAATAAAATAAAATAAAAAAGAGATGCCATAGCAAATGGTGTCTGCGAGGTTTTCTTCCCTACAAGTTGAAAAACACAAGCAGTTTCCAATGAATAATGTACCTATGACATTGTACAAACCTTCCATTTTTACAGTTTTGTAAGAAACAGCAGTCATGCCAATAAGTCCTCAGATGCTTTGAAGAGTCTTAACAATTTAAAATTGAAAGATACATGTAACACATAAAAATATCTCAGGTACAGCTACACTTGGGAGTGCCATCTCTCATAGGTGTACACATTTTTTTAATTATTTCTATTTAGTAAAGTTCAATGCACTGCTAAATGTTATGACTCTTCCCACCCCCCAAAAAAATTAGATTTTTTTCAAATTAACAAATTTGTCTAGTTTTCTATCACTCAGGAAATCATCTCAGGCAAACAACAGATTATCTCATGCCAAGCGCTGAAGCAGGGAGTCCTCTGGCTCCTGTCCGACTGAGGCTGGGCGTGTGGAGGGGCCCTATTGTCACACCCAGGGAGCCGTAGCACCCCCCACCCTGCACAGGCATTGGGACAGCACCTGATGAGGAAGCCAGGGTCTTGGTCAGTGGAAACCTTGATCTCATGTGCTTTCATCTCTGACAGACAAGGGGAAAAACAGATTTTATTCCCCTTGACCTTGAGTTACACACTCTCAAATTAATCTGATTTTCAAAAATAATGTAGGATTTTCTAAAGCACCCCGATGACTAATTCTGCATCTTTCAGTAACTCTTCCCTACATGCTACTTGTCGTCCGATGAAAAATCTGGGCTGTGCAATGTACAGACATTTCTAGAGATAATTTATATAGGATCTGGAAATCTCTATAGATCGTATCCTGATGCCATTCCATTTAAGATCAGTCCAAGTATCTCATTAATGAGATTATAAAGCAAAATTCTTTATGGCTCCCTCTTTTGAAATCAAACGGGAAGGTCACGCAGTGACCCCAAGTCCTGAATTCCCCAGTCACCCACTTCACATGGAAGCGACCCGGCCGCTTGCAGTGAGACCCAGTGATGTGGTCATGAGTACGTAGACTCAGCTGCTTCCCACAAGCCTGGGGCTAGGGCATCTCTTTTTACTTAAGAAAAAAGGAGACATTGGGGCCTCCCTGGTGGCGCAGTGGAGCAACGTACTACTATGAAGCAAACTGCAGCCATTGCAACACGAGTTCAATCCCTGCCGCCGGCCAGGGAGGGGACCCACATGGTGCAGCAGACCTCTCCTGTCTCGCCCGCTGCTCCCCTCAGCAGTGTGTGTTTCAGTCAATCTGTCTGTTCTGCTCCCTACTCTGTCTCTGGTGGATTCTCTCACCCCCCACACCTCTGGCCTGTAACTTAGCTCTTGTATGCATAAATAAATAAATCTTTAAAAAAAGAAAAAAGGAGACATTGACTCTAGACATGTGTGGGTTCTTGGGGGGCAGGTCACAGCAAACAGACCCAGGAGAGTAAGGCTCTTGCTTCGTCCACACTGAGACGACACAGGAGGGAGGTTCTGACACGCGGAAACAAGCAGCTCCTGTTCTCTCTCCCAGTCACCAAGTTCAACGCACTGAAATGTGTGTGGGAGAGAGAAACCACGGGTCTCCCACCCCTCGGGGCTCCCCATCACCCTCGTACAGGACTGGGACACTGACAAGGAGCTGAGATCAACACAGGGCTGGACAGGAGCAGAGGGCCTTTGCCGGTGGGCGAGGCCTCAGGGCCTGCTGGCCTCTCCAGGCACTGAGACCTGACTTTTCAGTCCTAGTCAGCTCTGGTCCAGCTGACCAACTCCTGGATGACACCGCTGGTTCCTCCATCTGCAGCTCTACTGGCCTGGCTGACCTGAGAGGCCTTGCCCTGGGCTACAAAATGGCTATTCCCATTTTCAAGTATCTGAGGCCCACTCAGGACACTTCCCACTCTCCAGCAGCAGTCCCTCGGCTGTCAGTCATCCCTCCGTATGACCCCCTAGTGCCTGGCTCCCTCCCCCTGCTGGCCTGGCACACACAACAGGGCGCCTGGCCAGGGTCGGGGTAGCGACTGTGCACACTGGCCACAGGTGGGTGTGGCATGAAGTGGAGCTCCCTGGGACAGAACAACCCATGGTCTGTGCTGCTCACTCCTAGGGGTGCAGCTCAGGTTTTGGAGCCCATTTTGGACCCTCTCAGACTAACTCTGACCTTGAACACAATTTACTATGGCCCTGGGGGGCAACAGTGCTTGCCTAAGAAGGGCAAGTCAGGGACTGGAGGGTAGGGTAGAGGGAGATCTAATTTCTCTTACGTTACCTCCTGGGCCAATTGAGTAGTCAAGCAGATCCATGATCACTTACAACACAGCCATCTATGTAAAACAACATTCAAACCAAGATTCCCAGTCGCTAAGGGCCCTCCCGGGGCTGCAGGCCTGTCCTGTACAACTGAAGCCCACGCTGCTCCTCCCATGACCCCGCCCTGCATGTGAGGGCCTGCCCCTGCAGGTAAAGCCTGAGACCTCACACCCCCGGGGGCAGGCAGGAGGCTCAGAGCTGTGGCTTCCAGGAGGAGACGCTGGAATGAGACAGGGACGCAGCACGCAGTCACTGCGCCTTGGGAACGTGGAACTTGAGCGGGTTATTTCAGGACTCTCTGAGCCCACAGGCTTAGCACCTTTGCCTACTAGGAGGAGGCGGGGACTCTCCCCTGGCAGGTTGGCCTGTGGGAGCCTGAGTCTGGGCCAGCCTTCTCCCTCGGTCACCAGGTCAGATGACATGAGCCCAGGCACTAGCACCGATCCAGGAATGACTCCTGGCGCATCTGTACTTTCTCCAGTGACCCCCACTTCCAAAGAGCATGCCCATCTTAGTGTCATAAATCAGGGGGGAGGTGAACACGGGACTCGGCACAGCGACACAGGTGGCAGGGAGTCCTGGCACTCGGAGAGCAGGAGTAGGCAAGCACCTCTCCTTGGAGTCTCCGAGCAAGGGCAGGGCTGGGGGGCTCCACCTGCTGACACACACGTGCACGTACACACACACACACACACACACACCAGTGCATGAGGAAGGCAGATGGGGTGTGGAGCAGAGGCTTGGGCTGACCCCTGAGGGTGAGACAGACATGACAGATTGAGACCCGGAGGTGGAGCAGCTACAACAGAGAGATTGGCAGGAACAGCAGCCTGAGAGGTAGAAAGCAGCAGGGGGCCTGGGGGCAATGAAGACCTCGGAGCCAGGCCAGAGGGACGAGGGTGGAAGAGGACAGAGGACACAGTGCCTGCGCCGAACACACGAAGTTGGCAGCTTCCAGAACCCGGCCCAGTTTCTGAGGCCTGCGTGGAGCCAGAGCCTGGCTGAGCTTGAGCACAGGGATGCAAGGCCAGCTTCCAGGCGTCTCAGCTGCTCGGCCACAGAGCTGGTGATGCCAGCCAGGACAGGGTCCTGCCACCCACGGTGCCAGGCAGAGTGCCGTCACTGAGGGCAGGAGCGGGCTTTGTTGCCCGCCACAGGAATGGAGCCAGCATGAACGCCAGAGCTGAGCATCTGGGTTTGAGCTTCAGTGGATGAGCAGAGAGAAGGGAGGGCGCGAGGGTGGGGCAGAGGTCAGGAAGGAGTCCTGGGGGGTCTCCAACCTTCACCCCCCATCAGCAAGGACACAGAGCCTCCAGCCAACGAGCCCCCCCACAACCACAGCCCACCAGGAGCTGGGTCAGTGCCCTGAGCTCCTGGGACCCAGGAGGGGTCTGAGGGTGGCTCTGTCCTTTGCCCCTGGGAGCACATCTCAGCCACAGGCTGCTCTGTCAGCGCTCACTGTTCTAATTTCCCAGGACCCCGCGTCGGCATCATCTACAGTCTTCCTGACATTTCACCTTCCTCTGCTGAAAAATTCATTGCAGCCGGCATGCGGCTGCTCTCTCTGAGGTGGAGGCCGGAGATTGATTCTGCTGCCGGTAACCAGCTGCCACTCGCCCACCCTTGCTGGGTCAGGATGAGCTGAGCAAGTCGCCAATTACACAGACGTCTGAAAACCTTAATTCATCAACCCTCATGCCACATCTCTTTACCATTACTCTCCAGCTTGGGCTTACAGTTATTATGTTTTAATTTTAAAGACCCTCTTCTGGTCTTCCTGAAATTTCACCAGCATGTTGAGAAGGTTCTCTCATTTTCACAGCACTTGCAGCTTTTTTTAAAAGACTATTTCTGCCTAGTTTTAAGTCTGGTGAGTCACAGGGTGACATGAAAGACACTGATCAGCAGGGGTGAAGCTGCTGCAAACTGTGAGCACAGCCTCCAGGTCCCAGTGTCCTACCCCCAAGCTCAGCCCCAGGTCAGTGGGGGATCCCCCCTTCCATACCCGGCCCTCAGAGATGGATGATGTGAAACCGCCCTGGCTCTGGGGCTGGAGCTCACTCGACCTGTCCTCAGAGTCTCGGCTCCCCAGTTTCGGCTCACACGGAAGGGAACCAGCCCTCACCAGGCTTGGACCGCCCCCCCCAAGAAGTCCTGCTCTTCCTGGGAACCTAGCACACAAGTGCCCTGCCCTGCTGTTCAGCTGCTGCCCCACCGCCCTCTCCTGGGCTAGCTGGCTCAGATGCCCAACACCCAAATGCCACCTGCCACCAAGGTGCAGTTCTACCCTGGAGGCCCCTGTACCTGCCTCAACACCTCCTCCAGAGGGAGCCAGAATCCTCCCTGTGGTTTTCTCAAGCCACACCTCCAGGTCACGACCCACCCAGGGGAAGCCCCATCCAAGCCCCACCTGCTGGCCACTCCTCATCCAAGCCATGCCCCATCCATGACCCACCTCCAGGCCATGCCCCACCCACACTATGCTCCCCAGGCCATGCCCCATCAAGGCCACCCCCACCCCCCCACCCCATCCCCAAGGCAATGCCTTCCAGGTCAATGCACAGTCTAAACAGTGTGCAACAACAATGTCCCAGCAAAGCAGACCTTTTCAAGGTCTCACTCAGAGTCAAAAACACAAAAGCAAACCACATGCCAGCCCCAGCCGGTGGTGCTGCCTTATGGGTAGACCACACACAGAAACACTAAGCACATATCACCAAGTAACATTCACTCTGAAAACCCAATCAGATGCAAACCCCAGCACCCCCAGCTCCCCCATAAATAATGGAATGTTAGAATCCAGCAAGAGTGGTGAAGGCCTCTTGTTTAACCAGCTGGCTGCAGGGCGCTCTGAACAGCCATGGAAGCTGCTCAGAAATCACGGGGAGGCTCCACTCCCTGCGCCAGGCCTGGCCACACAGGGCCCTGCAGCTAACTGCTTCTGCATCCCCCCAAAAGAACGGCTGGGCACAGGGCACAGGGCAGATCACGATCCGTGGAAGAACACGGCAAACAACACATCTGGGGCTGCAGGCAGAGTCTGGCTCGGGGCTTTTTACAGTCTTGCTGGAAAAATTAATTCAAATTGGGCTTTGTCTAAGCACCCCCTCGTGGACTGAAACCTGGAGGAAAGGCCATAAAGAAGCAGCGCTGATAAACGGCAGGGCATACAGCTGCAAGGGGGTGTCCAGTGGGCACTCTGGGGACCAAGTTTTATTTAACATCTTCATTAGTGATCTAGAAGGAGCAGTAAACAGCACATTAATTAAATTTCCAGATGATGCTACATTTGGAGGTGCTACAGAAAGTCAAAGAGGACAGAGGAATGATACAGATGGGCTCCAAAGAGGTTACAGGAGTGTGAGAAACAACACTGGATTCAGTCTCTGAAACACAGAACTAGCCATAACACCCCCACGTTCCAGGACGCCATTACTTCTCTCCGTCGCCTGCTGGCCACGGTGCTGCATCCTGCCGCCTGAGTGCTCGGGCCCAAGCCCACAGATTCAGAGGGTCAGCAATTGCCATGGCAATCACAATTCTCCCTGCCTGCTCTCAGGACTCGAAAGTCAAAAGAGATTCTGAGAGTGGGGCACCCCAAACTAGTAACCCAAATCAGGAAGGCTGCCTGTACAGATAAACCCCCAACTTTCATCCGCAGCTCACACACCCAGGGTGTCTACAGAGACAGTCACAGCACTCTGTGCCTACGCAAGACCCGCGAGGGACTCAGACTCGGGGCTATGCGCCCACGCAACAAGACGCCCAGGTCTAGACAGGACCAGGCCACTCGAGATGGAGGAGACGGCACTCGAGGCCTGACTCACTGGGCCGCCCTTCCAACATCAGTGTGAGGACACGTGTCTCAGCGGCGCCAACGATCTCATCTCTGTCCATCACCATCAAGGTTGAGAAGAAGAAAACATTTTTATAGCAAGGTATCTCTACGAAACTCCTGCCCCAGAAAAACAGCCTTGAAGCCTGGAGGCCGGGCATCTGCGTTGAGCGTAAGCGTGCACCAGACTCGTGGCCACCTGGCGAGTGACTAGGAGAGACACCCGTTTCAGCCACAGAGGCTGGAGCTGGACAGTCTGTGGCCCCTCTCGGCGCACCGTTCACAACACAACAAGGACAGCGGACAGTCCACTCCGGAGGACAGACACAGAAGCTGTGGCGCACACGCACGCATACGCACACATACACAAAGGAATGTCATTCTGCCACAAACAAGGAGCAAGTCTGCCACGTGCGACAGGGGTGGCATCCAAGGGCCAGTGTGCTTGGTGAAGGGATCAGACGGAGACAAATGCCATCGGCCTCGCTCACGCAGTGCCTGAAGCAACGAGCTCACAAACAGCACACGCAGGAGGTGAGCAGAGGCCATGGTGACGAGGTGCCACGCTCTTCCCCGCTGTCAGATGGCCCGTAAGCTCCTGCCATGATGACAGCTGAGCGTGCAGGACTGACAGCTGCCGAGAGGATCTCAAGGCTCTGTCTCGAGAGAAAACACTTGTAGCCACGTGAGATCACGGATGGCAGCTGAGCTCTGGGGCAGCCAGTGCATGTCGTACACGCCTCACACCATGACGTCATCCCCTAAAGTAACAGGATGGTACATGACGATTGCAGCTCGGTAAGCAGGGGACAACTCAATAAATCAGACTGGTGCTTGACGGAAGCAAGGCCCCCGCAGGCACAGCATCACTGGACAGCGGGTGTCAGCGTCGCCCGCCCCATGTCTCCTCACATGTCAAACGGGGCACAGCAGGGGAAAGCCACCAGCCCCACGCCAGCCCTGGAATGGCCACCTGCCTGCCCAGCCCTCTCCTGTCCCCTCTCCCTGCCCCGCCCATGCCCTTGTGGGCTCCATCCTGGCTGACGTGGCACATGTACCCCACACCTGGGGCCAGAGCAGAGCCCAAGCCAGGGTGTCCACGGGGCAGTGGAGGACACAGCAGAGCAGGAGAGAGAACATGTTTTCTCGCCAGCGACCTTTGTCACTGACACATCAAGTTAACTGGAACAGGCGGCAATGAAACTGGCAGTTTATGGCTAATCAGTTACACATCTTCACGCCCTCAAGGAAATGTCTCTGAGTAGAATGGCCACGTGATCTCCAAATCACAGCGCAGGCACAGCTCCTGTAGGTGCCGACACTCCCTCCACAGTGACCCAGCGGTTCCCAGCGAGTCCCCAGCTGAGGGCACTGCTGGGTTCAGGTGGCACACATGAAACTGGGCACACTCAGAGCACACCAGGCGCAGTCAGAGCACACCTGAAGCAGCCCCAACAGACATGTCACCTGAGAAAGCCACTTAACCTCAATGTCTTGGTTTCTTCCCCAGTGAAACAGGGACCCAAATAAAGACGGACAGAGACATCCAGAAAGAAGCCAGCACGTGGCTCCCATCCCCGCAGCCTTCACCTGATAGGATCAGATAGGCAGCAGCTGTGGGTACCTGTCAGGACCTACGCCCCTGCATTGGTCCTCCCTGAGGGCGGACAGGCGAGACAGCCCACTGGGTGTATGGTCTGATCTGGAAAAGAACTTGAGTGTTCCGCAGCTTGACCTCCCACCAACTTGCTGTGGCTCCCCAGGACAGTGGAGGGGACAGCCTGTAGGCAGTGGTTTCCCAGCCAGCAGTTACCAGTGGGCTGTGCAGGGGCAATACAACAGGGTCTCAGTCACAAAGACACACAGAGGGAGGGTTTCTCATCTAGATTCTAAAAAGCAAGCTAGGTGTTAAGTCAGTACTCTGCATTGACTGACAAGGCTGTGGTGGTGTCTACTAAGAGAGGAGAGGTTCATGTGGTGGGACATCCACTAATTTGCCTGTTACAATGAATGGGCACTTTTTTAAAAGATTTATTCATTTATGCATATAAGCACTGGGGTATAGGCCAGAGGTGTGGGGGGGTGGTGAGAGGATTCACCACAGAAAGCAGGGAGCAGAACAGGCAGATCAACGTTAGTACACTGCTGAGGGGAGCAGCGGGCACAGCAGGAGAGGTCTGCTGCGCCATGTGGGTCCCTTCCCTGGCCGGCAGCAGCGATCGAAATGGGCACTTTTTTAAAATGTCAAAACCAAGATCCCTCATAGCCCGCTCTTCTATCTTCTGCCCAACAGGGCACACGGGCACTTCAGCTTAAGAGGACAGACCCCTGCTGGCAGCTGCCCTCTTTAAAGCTTGAGGCCCTGGGGCCTTCTTCATGCACGTCCTCCACCTGCAGCCCCCCCAGGGCAGGACACGGAGTGTGAGACCTTCCCTGAGGCCTCTTGATGAAAAGGTGCAGCCACAACTCACTGGCAGAGATGACACCGGTGCAGTGGCAGAGCAGGGACACAGGAGGCATGTAGGGCAAACAACAGATGAGGGATAGGCCTCACGGCACATCACGCACCCCAGTAAGAAAGCACAGGGGCTGTGAAGGGCTGATTTACATGGCCCTAGGCTGCTGGGGGCATAGAGAGCAAGTATGAAGGGGCCATGCACAGACCCCATGGCCCCCATGGCCCCAGAGCGGGTGACAGCACAGTGGGACCACTTAGCCCACCATGATGCTTGGGGACAGGACGCCAGTATCAGCTCTGGGTGGAGAATTCTTGGGCCATGTGTGCTAGCCACAAGGTGTAGCTCCAGGTGCATGCAATTCTGAGGCCACACCCCTATTGGTGGTGTCTGAGCCAGAGCACTCTGGAGCACAAGCCTGCACTGAGGACTCCCACTACAAGGCTGCTGCAGATTGGGGAGCACCTGGGGCTTCAGGGTACAGCTCTGGATGGTGCAGTCAGGCAGAGCCCTTCAGGTTAGAGGGTGAGATACACACGGCCTCTTCGCTGGAAAGCTGCCCAAGGTGAGGAGATGAGGTCCTAGCCTCAGTCTGCTAGGAAAGAACAGACACGGGCGCAGAACCTCAGGCCTTCCTTGCAGAGGGGAACAGATGCAGCACATGTGCAGCAGGCAGCAGGTTGGCTCCAGGGCCATTGGGGAGGTGATGGAAGATGCCTGCCTGGGAGAAGCCAAGCACCCAGAAGGAGGCCCCTGTGCCCAAGAGCAGACAGCACCAGTGCCATGCACCAGGCCTCCAGCCAGAGCCTGGAGTAAGGCCCAGCCACCAGGGCAGCCTTGACCGCCAGAGTCCCCAGAGGCTACCATTGGGTGCCCCTGACCCATGCCCAACCTGGCTAGGTGGCAGATGCAGGTGATGAGTTGAGCACCATGTCTGCAGCTTTTACTCTAGCACTGAACCCCTACCTGGAGCTATATCCCCATCCCAAATCGGCTGGTCAGAGTGGGCCAGCTGGATGGGGATGTGGTGACCAGGAAGAAACTGCCTCAGGCCAGCAAAAGGACAAGAGCTGCGCCCTAAACTACAGATAGGCCGGTGGTACTGGAGCAATGGGCACAGGCCTGGCCTGTGAGCAAACCCATCTGTCATGGCAAGACCCCAGGTAGGGAGACCACACTGCCATGCTGGATGCCTGTCCACGGAAGGCTCATCTCCTCTTACAAGGGCAGCAGGAGCAATGGCCAGCTGCTGGCCAGCAGAGCCTGGTAAGGCGACAGGATGCCACGCCCCAGTCCGGCAGCTGACACCGCAAGGGGAGGTGTCAGGGACAGTGGCAGTCGGCCACCTGCAGTTTACCAAAAGGAAGTCGGCCCACAAAGCTGGACAGTGTTTGCTAGTAGCCACTTCTACTTTCATATATAGAAACATCTGGCTATCCCCCACCAGGACAGCTGCCAAGCTCCTCAAATGGGGCAGAGGAGCAGATGCTGGCTTGAGGCAAGTGGAGCAGCAGTAGGGTGGGGTGGGAAGAGTGAGGCAGGTGGGCAGGGGCCTTCCAGAGGCAGAGGACAGGAGGGGAAAGCCATGGACTCAGGGGCAGGGGAGGCACACACTGCTCCTAGTCGCTGAACAAAACAGCTTTTATACAAAAGTGGGAAGGTCTAGCCCCATCCCAAATCGGCGGGTGAGAGTGGGCGGGCTGGATGGGGATACAGTGACCAAGAAGAAACTGCCCAGCAGGAAAGCT
Organism: Galemys pyrenaicus; assembly: GCA_019455555.1. Taxonomy (NCBI): domain Eukaryota; kingdom Metazoa; phylum Chordata; class Mammalia; order Eulipotyphla; family Talpidae; genus Galemys; species Galemys pyrenaicus. Next base: position 10,811,880 of record JAGFMF010011799.1, on the reverse strand, counting down.
GGCTCAGAGGGTGGCCAGGAGGGCGGGGCCGCTCTGGTGAGCAGGAAATCAATTCCAAGCTAAAAATAAGAGAGGGAGAACACAGGGGAAGACCTTTCAGAAATAAATGTTTCACCCTAAAGGAGAAGTGCTAAAAAAAAAAACAGATGTGAAGTCAAAGTAGAAAGAAGCCACCGGGATTCTCACAAAGAAGAGCCTAATCTCAGAACCCCAGGAATGGGCTAGCAGACCACTAGGCAGAGGGAGCAGCCCTTCCCCGCAGCCCGGAGAGGGTGCAAGACGGGGCCTGCGCAAGAGCATAGCTCAGGAGCTTCTGGAGAGTGGACAAGGAAGAAAACGATTTTGTGGCCTCTTAGCCAAAGACATAAAACCTCCTCCCAGCTTACATCCAAGCTGAGCGGGAGCCCTCCACCCAGGCTAGGAAGAGGAGAACTGAGAAGGGGGCGGCCGGTCTGGGGTGACAGGTGTTGGCAAAGACACAGGCGAGGAGGCCCCAGATGTGGCAGGTCACGGGGCCAGGAAGCTTGTTCGCACAGAGCACACGTTGCAGACAGGGCACCTGCAGGAAGGCCTCAAAGCCTCTCCACCGCCACTGACCACTGCCAGGTTGCAGAGTCGGCTGCTGCCCCTGGGGCAGTGAGTGAGGACAGGATCCTGGCCCTCTCAGCCCCTTCTTTGGCTCCCCTGCCGCAAACACCACCCCAGGACCAGCCAGAGCTCAGCTTCCACGCCTCACTCTGGGCACAGAGAGCCAAGCTGGCTGCCCCCTGCATGCACGCGCATGTACACACACACACACACACCCTGCTCAGGAGCCTGGGCCAGGCGCCAGCAGGAAAGCAAGGCCCAGAGGTTCCCCTAGACCAGGCACCCCCCAGACCAGACTTACTCTTGCTGTAGCAGGTGGCCAGCACCCCCTTATCCGCCGGACTCGCGCTGATGTGCCAGATTTCACCCACTTGATGGAGGAGGACATTTTTATTTATGATGTTGTTTTCGTCATCAAAGTCTATGATGTGGATCTACAGACACAATGAGACAGCTGGTCAGGACTGCGACCCCAGGCCCTAACTAGACACAGAGACGACAAGGAGCAGTCACCTTGCTTGCTGCCCTGCTGCCACCCTCCCCACACCTGCAGCAGATGCTCTCTACTCGCTGTTCCTCTCAAGGACGAAGCCCCGGACAGGATTCTAAGAGAGCAGGTCTGAAGCAGGCCAGACCACATCAGCCCTGGACTGCAAAGGCTCTATCCCCAGGGCCGGGCAAGGCCAGCTGGGTCAGGGCCCCGCCATTCAGGGCCAGACACCTGCAGAACTGTGTATGCCCACAGGGAGGTGCAGGCCAGACAGCTGTGATAGGCACGGCCCTGAGTAGGCCTGCCCACCCCACAGATGCGGGGCCAGGGTGACTGGGGCAGAAAGCGTGAGACGGGGCACACACTGGCACATTCTAACTTTTCAGAAAAGGGTGAGTGAGCTGCTGCCAGCACTCCAGTCTTAACACTAATGATAACAGAATGACATTTTAGCCACTAACTGAAAAGCTAAATATACCATTTCTGTGCTTCTCTGCATAATTTCTCAAGAAATTAGAGCAAACCTCACATTCCCTCCCTTATCGATGCCAGTCAATGAGAAAAAATTTTTACAAAGTATTTTTAAAATAAATTTATGTTAAGAAAGCTACCAAGAGTCAGAACAAAGATTTAGATTCAAGAATGTTTGGCATGGAACTGATTATCGTAGTGGAGATGCAGAAGGCACATAAGTGTGTGGCAACAGGGAGTTACTCGAATGAAGCGCAGTGACCAAACAGTGCCCAGCCCTGCTGGCATTCTGCAGGACGGGCCAGTACCTGGGAAGGCGCAGCCTTGTCCCCAAGGCAGGTAAGCGGAGCCACACCAATGCCGCGTGGCCCCGTGGGCCAGGGTGCAGGAGTGAGATGCGGGGAGCCCTGAGGGTGGCTGGCGTCTTCGAATGTTGAGGTTTGGGGTTTGGTTGTGTTTTTAACATGTTTTCATGATTACTACCACCAATTTGCAATCATAACAAATAGTAAATGTTATTTTCAACAATGTTCCCATGATCCCTAATAGCGCCTTCACTCTGACGAGTCTGGGGTCACCTGCTCCATTCCTGACAGTCCGCCGAATGCTGCGTCCCCAGGCTTGGACAGCGCTGCCCCAAAGAAGTCATTCAGACTCAGGAGAGGGGAATGGCCCCTCTGTCACTGAGAACCGCCTGGCCTGAGCCTGGGTGTCCCAAGCCTGGGTGCGACGGAGATGGGGGTGCGAGGAGCCAGCATGTACACCAGGGTGAGATCGGCCTGCACCAGCATGCTCTCTTCCGAGGGGAATCAGCACTCACCACTCATCACTGTTATTTTCACCTTACACTGTTTCAGAGAGCATCCCCTGGGCGTGTAGTCCAGTGCAGTTTCACAGCGAGTTCAGAGATACCTGGGTGGAGCTAAGTGGCACATCCCAGAACTAGAACAATTGCCATGTGGTGCTTTTGTTCAGGTGAAGGTGTTTGGTGCTTTTTTTTTTTTTTTTTTTTCCTATCCACACCCAGAGGATTTTCCTGAAAATACTTTATCCCACCATGGACATGGTATACATTTTAGTACCTATGGGTAGTTCCTCATGAATGATTACCATCAAGAAGCATTTTTTTTAAAACATTTACTTTTATTTATGCATATGAGAACTGGGTTATAGGCCAGATATGCAGGGGGTGAGAGAATTCACCAGAGACAGAGTGGGGAGCAGAACAGGCAGATCTACTGAAATCCACTGCTAAGGGGAGCAGCGGGGAGGCAGGAGAGGTCTGCTGCGCTATGTGGGTCCCCTCCCTGGCGGGGATCAAACTCATGTTGCAATGACTGGCAATAGCTTGATTGCGCTGAGACTTAACCCCTTGTGCCACCAGGGAGGCTGTAAGAAGTATCTGACAGTGCTCACTGATGCTGAGCCCGCACGTGGCCTGCAGTGCAGTCATTTTACTGCTGAGCATGCCGCCAGGACACGCCAGCACGAAACCCTGTGCTATACACATGCCCTCCACATGAGCACAAATTCTAGACCAGAAGGCACGTCAGGTCACGCAGCGCTCCCTGCTCACTGTCCGAATGGCCCACAGCCTGCTGCCCACCACAGCAGAACAGGTGAGTGGCGTGAGGCACAGCAGTAAAATGGACAGCTGACAATCAAAATTGAAAAACTAGACTCATTCATAGGAACATGGATGGAACTGGAAGAGATGATGCTCACTGAAGTAAGTCAGAAGGCAAAAGAAAAATACCAGATGGTTCCTCCCTTAGGAGGAATATAAGGGAACCAAATAAGGATCAAGGAAAGCAATAAGAACAATAATAAGAAGAATAACAACAATAAAGACACAAAAAACAAAAATGAAAAGACGAGGACAAATTGGGGACACTTGGTGGGGAGGGGGGAGGGGGGAGGGGGAAGGTTGAGGGCAGACGGGAGCACAGGGGACTGAGGTGATGGTGCACTGGTGAGATGGTGATGGGGAATACATGGGAATTACAATTGATGTCAAATATATGTAAATTAAAAAAAACATTTTATACTAATAAAAAAAAAAGAGAAAAACAAAAAACAAAACGGACAGCTGACAATACTGAAAACCAAGTCCAGGGACGCAAAACAGCAGTGAGAAGCCAGAGGGGAGCCACGCACAGGCGAGTCCTCCTGTGTGAGGCTTACAGGCGGCAGAACAGGTGCAAGTGAGAAGCAGGTGACCGGGCTGGGGGTGGGGGGTGGGGGCAGGCGCTGGAGAAGATGCTGCTGTGGTTACATGGTACAGGCTGTGTGGTACCATGGACATGAGAGGACACGTGCCATGAGTACGAGACTCTGTGGTCACCAGTTTCTGCCTGTCCTACTGGCCAGCATTCCCACGCAGTGACAGCCAGCGCTGGCAAGGCAGCTAAAATTGGAGCAGATTGTAAAGCGGAGGAATTCATTTGGAAGATTTATTCTAACATGTAAATAATACCGAAGCGTTGATTTCTTCAAACTTGTCCCAAAGACTAAATGAACCAAAAAATGGAGGATTAATAACTTCGATGCCACGACTATGAACAATCACAAATGCCAGAGCACTGTGAGCACGCCCCTTCCCCAGAGTGCAGTGCGGCCTGCAGGCGTGCCAGGCTGCGAAGACATGGACCAAAGGCGTGACAGAATCAAGGGTCATCTGTGGGTTGTCAGGGAACAAGAAGCGTTTTTCTTCAGTGTTTGGCACATTTCCCACTTGACAGGAAATTCACCAGCACTGACGGTGTGTCGAAAAGTATCCCCTTTCCTCTCCCCAGATCTAGCCACTCCAGCATGAGGACTGGCTGGGACAGGGCTGGGGGGCTCAGACTGTTACAACGAGCACCCTGAACTGGGCTCGGGCCATAAGGGGGTCTGGGACAGGGCACACCTGCCTGGGCTCTGGCAAGAGCCCAGGAGCTGGCAAACCCTGGTCCTTCACCCCAGGCTGTCTCTGCTGACCCCACCCTCCAAGAAGAAACCTTTTCTCAGGAAGGACAGCCCAGAAGGAGCAGAGACTCCACAGCACAGGCAAGTCCCTGCAGGGCTCAGTCGTGCTGCCCACAAAGATAGGTCAGCAGCTGGGCGGCTCTGAGACCACAGGGACAGCAGTCCCTGACCAAGCACTCAGGATGCTCTGGCTTTCTAGGGCATCTGTGGCTGCCTAGAGCAGCTGAGCCTAGAGCTGAGCCAGGGGCCACTAACCCACAGCCAGTCAGGGGGCTCTGCCTTTGCACCCTACTCCTCAGGAAGGGAGCCAACTTGTCACAGAGTTGGCGAGGGGCAGGGGCTGCAGGTAGATTGTCAGACAGAGGGGCTCAGAGTGGGCTCGAGGCCCCCCTGCTCAGAGAGTGGTAGTTTCTGGTAAAGCAAACCTGGGGGAACAACCTCGGGCACTTCACCTCAGCGTCTCGTGTACACGCATGTACATGGAGCGTGTGCACATGGTGTGCACGCAGTGAGCCTGGAGGACGTGGCCCTGTCTGTCTACTCCAGCTGGAGCTGCTTTCTGGGCAGTTCTGAGCCTTCTAGTTGGGGCACCTGGGGTGTGTGGTGGCTGATTAGGACCAACCTCCTATTCGGAAGTGGCTCAGAAGCATGTGATCCACCTGCTGGGGCAGCGGATATGGGGACTACCTGGCTCCCTAGCCAGCTCCCCCTTCTGACCCTCAGCCAATGGGGAGCTCCTGGGAGGGCCAGGACTCACTTTACCATCACTGTCGGACACCTGGCTCCAACGTGGGTTCAAGAGAAGGCTGTAGAGAATCCACAGTAAGAGCAGGGACTGGGATGACATCTCTTGGCCAAGTCCCCCAAAGCCATCCGAACCTGGGAGGAATGAAAAGCTGAGCTCACATCCCAGTGAAGCAGGTGGCAGACTCAACCATGTCACAGCTCTGCCGGGAAACAGACGTAGGAGCCAGCAGGCTGACCGTGCGTTCCAGAACAGATAGAGGCAGGGAGGCTCTGGCTTTTGGGGGGGTCCACCAGTGCTCTAGATGGGGAGCCAGCAGCAGGGTCTCACTCAGCGGTGCAGGGCAGTAGCCCAGTGCCTGTCCCATGCCTGTACCGAGGGCCAAGCCCGAGCTCACAGGGGCCAGCTGCAGACAGCTCGCATCTGGAAACCAGGCCTGTCCGCGCCAAGAAGTTTCATTTGCTGAGATGGACACCAGAGTTCACACCACATTGTCCCAGGAGGCTGATCCCCTGCCACCTGGATAATTATAACTCACTATAGGCTGCCATAGCAGAGGGCCTGCCCAGCCTTGAGAAATGCAAATTCTTGGGCCCAACCCTCGGACTCAAGGCCAGACCTGGAGCAGGGAGCCTGCACCACCTCATCAGGCATCTCAGCATGTTGGAGGTGTGGAGAGAAGCATGCCACTGCCCCGGCCTCCTCCCCACAGTCTGCTCTTAGGAACCCGAGGAAGAGGCCCTTCCACAGGGTGCTCGAAACCAGAGCACGGAGACTTGGTCTAGTTAGGCAGGGATGCAACCCCAGACGGCCGGCCAGAGATGGACAGGCCTGACCTGTGCGGTCACCTGAGTGCGCTCCACCTGCACCTGTGGGCCCAAACCCACGGGTTCCATGCCCAGCGCTGTCGGGGGCTACATGGACACCTGGGGGACACAAAGCAAAGACTCAAGGCTGTGCCCAGACACCAGACTGCTGGGGTCAGCAGCCCAGCCCCGCTTGTTCAAGGTCTGCCCTGATGGGAGAGAAACAACCTGGCTCCCCTGTGAGGCCCTGCTGTGCCGGCTGCACACACGTGGTCCACTCCCGCCCACGGCCTCATCTGCTGCCTGTGCCTGGCCGCTGGCATCCAGGGACACATTCGGGACTCCAGAGGGCCTGACTGGGTGCAGGGCAGCTGCCCTGGTGGCTTGACAGTTGCTGCGTCGCTGACCTCCAGTGGGGAGCCCAGGGTCGGGGCAGGGGGGTGTCAGAGGGTCAACGCCAGGCTGTGCTCCCACAGCAGCACCCCGCCCATATGCGACCTTGACGTGGCAGAATGGCCTGACAGTCCTCAGGCTGTGACCTTTGGGGGAGTTGCTGACTTCTGAGAACAGTGAGTGCACATGAATCCAGCCTCCAAGTGCTCGCTCGATGCTGGCACAGCATGCTGATGTCACATAGCAGCTACATGTGTCATTACAGAGTGTTCTGCTGTGTCAAGCTTTTCTATGTGGGCATAGAGGACTTACAGGTTAAACGGTGTGACCGTTATCTCCACAGCTCTGGATGATTCACCAAATCAGCTACCAAGTGACGATGCTGACATCAAACCCCTCATCAACATGAGGGGGCGATCTCATCTCGCCCTCCCAAGCCCTGCGCACCTGTCAGCCAAGCCAGCGCCAAGTCCCACTGTCGCGGTGGCTGAGCAGGCCCGCCCCATCCACAAGCCCAGGCACACTTCCCAGGGCCACGTCCCTGGCATGGGGTGAGGGGTCGCTCATGAAGTACTTTCATCTCTGCTGCAGTGATGCAGAAAGTAAGACGCAGCAGGTCAAGCGAGAGCTCAAGGTCACGCGGTCAAGCAAGGATCCGAGCCCTGACCCCCAGCACCCAATGCCCTGGCCGTGGCCACACAGCCAGCACTGCACACAGTCACCTCCCATGTCCCCTGGTGTGGCTGGCAGATACGACAGCTCAGCAACAAGTCAGGAGATGGCCTCACCCGGGCTCAGCTGGGAAGAGTGTGGGAGCAATTAATTAGAGGTCACCCTGCAGCCTGGGAGAACAGGAGGTACTGGCCACCAGAGAATGGACCCCAATAGAGTGTCAGCCACTCACGCAGCCCACAAAGTCCCACGGCAGCCGGCGTGCAGAGGCCAGAGTGCACTGTAACAGCTCAGGGCTCTAAATCCTGGCAGTTTTAGTTTGTGCCATGAAGTTTTTTCTCAAGAGTTGCTTGAAAAAGCAATAGCAAAGTGACCATAAAACTAGAAACAGGCTTAGCAATTAACATGTATACACTTGTCAAAAATAGTTACCTGATTATCATATTTGAGAGACTGCGTCCCCACCAAGAACCGGATGGCGTCTGTCTCCGCGGTCTGCGGCGTGAGCGCGCGAGCCTGCGGGGGGAAGTGTACAAGTTCAGAGCCAGGCACAGGAGCGCGGGGCACAGGGGCATGGGGCCATGCATGGCATGTCTGCAGGCAGCATGAGATAGGCCAAGAAGGGATGCAGACACGACACTGCTTCAAACTAAACCCGCAAGCACCACGAACCACACAAACACGCAGCAGGAAGCTACACTAAGTTGTGGCTTTAATATAAGGCACCACTCTCCGCATTGCTTGCTCCTCAGCAGCAGAACTGGCTGCTGGCAACAGCAGAACAGGAGGGCCCAACCCACGTCTCCTGAAAGGCAATCAGGAAGACAGATTCTCTCAGAGATGCCATGCCATAAAGACTGGATCTGGGTAAGGAGAAGTGCAGGCAGGGGTCTCCGCCTCCTCTTCGCCCACAGCACCTGTGGTTGTGGTAGGCAAGGCTGATGCTGAGGAGAGCTCCCCAGAAACTCCCAGGACTGAGGGCCAGGTGGCCCCCATATGTGCCAGAGGAGGCCACACCAGAATCAGATCACGGTACAGACTAGAGCCCAACACCTCTCCCCTGGTGGGCTTTCAGGAGGTCTGGTGCCTGGCCTGAGCTGCCAGCACCAAGTGACGATGAGGCCCCTGCATGCAGAAAGAAAACACATCTCAGGTCTCGATTTTCAGTTGCACCGTCTGACATGTGCCAAACAACAGGGCAGAGCCAGGTGATCAGAACCCAAACAACAGCGCAAGCCCGCAGAGTGTGAGGCGCACGGATCCCTGGGAAAAGACTCACACTCTGAGGCTGAGCAGGAGCACCCCAGGAGCTAGAACGTGGCTTCGAAGCCCACACCCAGCTATGCTAGGTCAGCCAGTGCCTGGGGCGAGAGCCAGTCCCTATAGCTCAGACTTTGAAGCGTGGGGAAGGCAGGATAATGTCCCCCAAAAGATCTGCATCCTAACCACAGAACCTGGGAACCCAATTACTTATATGGGTCTAGAAGTGGTTAAGTGAAGGACCTGGGGTGGAATGGCTATCCCAGACAACCATAGGGCCACCTCGAATCAGAAAGCCTTTCCAGGCCGTAGGCAGACATGTGATAACAGGAGGAAGGAGGAGGCCGCAGGAGAAAGACGCAGGCACAGGGGCTGGCTTGAAGATGAAGGAGGCGTGTGAGAGCCAAAGAATCAGGAGGCTTCTGGAAACTGGAAATGGCTAGTACCAGACACCCCAGCTTCCAGAAAGGTACAAAGCCTTCCAGTGCCTGCATTGCAGCCCTGAGGCCAGTTGGGCTGCTGACCAGAGCCGCAGGGGTGACGAGCTGCTCGGTACAAAAATCAAGATGGTGCCAAGTGGTGGCATCAGCAACAGCCCTTGCTCACAGCTCACCCCTGGCCTCTGGCCACAGCTCATCTCCTTACACACTCCCCACACAGGCCCCACATGCAGGGCCACACTTCTCCATCCATCCAGCTCCCACACAGCCTTCAGCCTTCTCAGTTCTTCATTCAGCTTTTATAACAGGGTCAGAAGAACCGGCTCACAGTGTCATCTCATTGAATGTGGCTTAGACCTGACGCCACGCTGTGGTGAACATCAAGGTCTTCTGGGGTGCCTCTGCCAGGAGGCGTGCAGGTACAATCCATGCACCACTCTCAGAAAGATGCCCAGGCACCCACCCGCCTCAGCAGCCTGGCACAGAGCATCGACTGCTGAACTGAAGCACAGTCCTGCAGTGCTGCGGGCTGCATGCCTAAGCCGGGACTCGCCTTATTGGACACGTGGAGGGAAAATTGTCATTTAAGCCAATTCAACTATTTTCTTGTAATTCACGTACTTAAGGCACCTGTAAGGTACCTGGCCTCAGTTTTCTCTCTTCCTCTTCAGCAAAGCCTAACTGAACAACTTTGGAGTCTGAGATCTCTGCAAATTCATGAATTCTTTGTGAAGCTACAGGTCAGGTTTTCTGCTAGAAGTGTGCGCACATGCACATAAAACTGCACATGACACGAGCCAGCCCTGAGTCCAGCCAAGGTGAAGGCCCAGACCACCCCCTGCCATTCCCAAGACACAAGACCCCAAGAGCTCCAGAGCTGGCCCCAGGCACCAGACTGCTCCACCTTCAGCAGGAACACTGAGGCTCAAGTGGAGGAACAGGTCCATTTATCCCTTCATCCTGGATGAAGCAAGCCCAAAGCCCCCAAAACAGGGCCTAGCAGCGGCTGATTCTGTGAGGGATGGCCATGTGTGCTCCCAGACATTTCTGGGCCTCGAATCAGTGGTGAGGGGCTGGCCCTCTGCCCCAAGGGTGGTAGTACAGAAGCAGGGGGCAGAAGGGCCCTCGCAGGAAACAGAGGGCACAGGAGCAAAGACAGGATGGCAATGACCAAGTGTCCACATCGCCAGCTCCAGCCCCACCATGACAAATTAATACGTTATCGAAATGCACCCAAGAGGATTAAATACCAGTGCCTTAAAAGAGAGGGAACCAAAGGACTCCTCTGATTAGTGAGAGGCCCAGAGAAAGGAGGATAACACAGGGAGTACGGCTCCTGGTGGCCGTGACGACCGGCATACAGCGGGCTCCATCCAGGGAGCTAACGGCACACCCCAAGAAGATCTGGGTCAATGGGCGAAAGGGCCAAACAGACCAGGGCCTCAGGAGCAGAGCCCCAGGCTTAGGCAACCCAGCAACGACTCATTACAACCCTGCAACGACCTTGTTCTGGCTCATACCCGCATAAAGATACTCTGTAAGAAAGAGGAAAACAATCCTATTGTAAAAAGTCTACAATGCCTCTTTCCGAACTGCAGTAAGCTCACAAAGCCTACGTCCTCTGGGGTGCACTCCTGGGAGAAACCACATGCAGGCTCTGGCCCGTGGGCAGCAGGCCCAGGTCTGGCCGCCCCCTAGGTCAGGCAAATGATGCAGCCGCTGTTCAGATCGTGGTGGTGGCGCTGAAGACTCCTGGTGACCTGCTAAATCTAAGCCCCACACATTTTCAGCCACAAAATATTTCTGTGTATTTTATCTCAGTTCTTCTTCGTGATGTAACGAAGGAGACAGGAAGACTCGTGTCATTCCCACTGAGAAGACGGAAAGAAGGAGCGGAGACGCTGGGTAGGGGTCCCGGTCTTAAGGCTTGGAGAGGATGAGCAGCCCCAGCTGTCAGGGCAAGTCGGATGTTGAGGTATTTGGCTGAAAGCTGTCATAATAACTTCTGATTGTTTGTTACTTGTAATATATATAGTTACAGTCCCATGTGTTTCCCTCAGTCTCAAAGATAAAGGCAAGAATTCTGCTTGCAGTGCAGTCTCGGTCGCCCGTCACCACCGAAGGCCCAGACCGGGGACACAGCAAGAGCAACATGTGGCCAGGTCCTGGAGGCAGCAGTCCCAGGACGCACAAGGGAAGCCAAAACCGCCCTGAGCCGGGATGAGTCCCATGATCACAGGCAAGTGACAGTTCCATCAAGACAGTCCCACAGGCTGCCCTAGGGACCACAGGGCTGAACGGGGAGATGCTGGGCACAGGGGCTTGCGGTTTGAAGCAGCAGAGACAAGACAAGCTGAGTTTGGCCTGGAGTGAAAAGCAGTCCTGCTCCCAGAACAACTCTTGCCAAGAGCATCAGCCTGGAAACCATGCCCCATTCCTTCACCCACACACTGGTCACTTCCCCCAAGTCCAGGCCAGCTCTCAACAGGACCCAATCTCCTGCCCCCCCCCATCCTTCCCAAAGTGCACACATGGCCTCTCCTCTGCCACAGGCAGGCCCAGACCTCTGTCAGCAGCCTGCAGCCCAGCCTCTCACCTCCCTCAGGCCCTAGGGGAAAGGGTCAGCCCTCCCTCTGCACTCTCCCCTCTTCTCTACTTCTCCCTCCCTGGGAAGAATAGTTGCCAAGACCCATCCTCCCACCCACCCACCCCCACCCCGGCCTCTGACAAACTCACCTGGACCAACTCCACTGCCAAATCTTCCCCATTGCCTCTGCTCCTACAGTCAGACCCCAACTTGGGGCCCCCCTTCCCCTCTGCCCCAGGGGCCTCCCCCTCCAGCACTCCGTCCACCTTTCCCAGGCTCCCCACCCCCGCAAAAGGATGACCCCCCCACACTGCTAACCGGGCTCTTCTCTGTGCATTGTCCCCTTGGCCATGGCAGTGGCCCTTCCCAAGGCAGTCATCTCCTGCCCACTAAGCAGCTCTGATGTACAGGGTCTGGGGTGGGAGGAGTCTTTACTCTCCTCTCCCAACCAGTCCCCCTGTTTCTTGCACTGCTACCCCCAGCCCTGCTGCCTCCCTCCTCAGTCCTTGTTAAGTTGTATTGAGCAACCTCTTAGCTGTGTGTCTGGGCTGAATCTCTATAACCCACTCAGCCAGTCAGATATGGACCTGGGGTGTCAAACTTCAGTCCTCTCTTTGGAAACTCTCAAAACTCAAACTAAAGAAAGAGAATGAAAAAGGAAAGAAACTTTGTTCAGTGAAACTTGGAAACACCCACAATCCAAAAGCACAACACAAGAAAGAAGGCCCCAGAAGCAAGCAGACACAAGAGGTGCCTGCTGCTGGGAGAAGGGACCCCAGACACAGTGAGTAAGTACCCAAGGGAGGGCACGCCTGCAGGGGACACCAGTTGTACAGAGCTGGTGGCAAGGGCTCCCCACACACACAGTGGAAGAGAGCAGGGGGAGGAGGATGAAATCACTGGTGTCCCCTGGGGAAGCAGCCTGCCGGCAGGGCAAATACAAAAATTGCACTGTGGACAGCCAGCCCACAGTGCCAGCTTCCTAGGCTGGGGTCAAAGTCAATTCCAGAATTGACTCACAAACCAAACCCTCCATGGCAAGAATTCCTGTCAGCCTGGCATGGGCCTGTTCAGACCCCAGACAGAGCTGGACAGAATGGCTCACAGAAGAGAGAGACAGAAGGAGGCAGAACATGAGGAATGCAAAGGCACTGTAGAGGAGAGGTAGGAGACAGAACACAAGACAAACTAACTGGAAGATGTTGCCCAAAGGAGCAGAAATCGGGATTGTAATGTCCATGTGCATTTCTAAAACTCAGTGGAGCAATCGCCTCTCCCCAAAAGAGAGAAAAGGATAGGGGATAAGTAAAACACAGTCTAGACAGCAGGCAAGACCACCCAAGGGACCACAGCCGAGCTGACGCACACATGGATGGGGAGAAGGAAGCTGCAGTATCAGGGTCACAAGATAGACACCCCGCAAAAACACAGCATGGAGTGGTGTGGATGTGAGAAAGAGCTCTTAAGGAAGTTTCAGGTGACACAGAAATCAAAGTCAAACTTGCAAGATATCCAGAAAACTGTAAAATCACGAATTTCATTAGAAAATTCACTGGGTCTAAAAGCTTGTGTGCATAAGAAAAGAATGAACGCAAATAAATCAAGCACCCAACTGACATTTATAAAAGAGCCACTTACAAGAGAGCTCTTCCCAGGTGGAGCAACCCCACTCTGCACATCCAGGGAGTGGTAGTAGTAGGAGGGCTTAGTCACTTTCTCCCACAGGCCCAGAGCAGCATACACTGCAGACAGTAGCACATCAACTGGACAAAGGAAGGACTTTCCCAAGGAAACCCACATCACCAAAACCAAGCTCAAAGCAAAGTCAGCAGCCAGGGGCTGAGAGCACCTATAACACCACACTCAGGCCTGGAACTCTGGCCATTTCAGGCATGGAAACAGAGGCTCCCAAAGCTGAACACACAGCCAGCCTGGACGAGGCAACAAAGTTCCAGCTGTAAAAGACACAGAAAACTTAACTGTGAGTAGCAAACAAGCCAAGCAAACAGCAGAACCTGGCAGACTCCTTCCAAGCTCAAAAGTGTCCCACATGAGAAAGTTGGGGGCAGTAAGCAAAAAGAACCAAAGGGGGGTAAAAGTCAGAGGATCATAGGCTCAAGCCCATGGGCATTGAAAGCTTGAAAAATAGAATCTCCATCTTGGACTCCAGCGCTCCTACCTGGTCAAATTGTGCCCTCCTGGGGAAGGCCAGGTACCCTGGACCACTGAGCTAGCATTCAGCAGGCGGGCAGGGCCAGCGGCCTGGAAACAGAAGTCATCCCCGGCTGCTGATCAAGGGCTGGGGGCTTCTCTGGGCCCCAGGGAAGCCGCCCCTTCACTAGCCTGTCCACCGGCGGCCATCCTTGGCTTGACTGGCCAACACGTCTACCTAAATTCGCGCGGTCAAGGGCGGCAAGCTCAGGCATTCCTTTGGAAGCAGCAAAACCCATCTCCTATGTGAGCAGTCACCGTCCGCCCCGCACAATCACTCCCACACTGAGCGTAGGCGCAGCGACGCTCCGCTAGGGGCTGGCAGCCCTGCTTGTCCTGTGGACCGGCCCTCACTCTGGTCAGGGGCTCTGTCAGAGTCCACGCGCCCGGAACACCGACGCCTGAGGAAATGGAAGCGGGCACTCAGCGCGAGGGACTGATAGGTGACGGAGCCCGAGTCCCGCGGCTCCCAGGACCGCGGCCCGGTAGCCCCACTGCCTCGGCGTCCTCGGATGCACAGAGGCCGGGGCACCGGGGACGCCGCGGGGCCTTCCTGGGACCCACCTGGAACTCTAGGCCGTAGATGACCGGCGCGTCGTCCTCCATGCTGCGGTCGCTCACCCAAAGGCAGGTGCCTCGGTGTCCAGCTCACCACCCATTCATTCCCTCCTACCCAAGAGGAGCCGAGCTGAATCTTTTTGGCTCAGGCCGGTTCCCGTAGCGCTCACTTCCTGTGTTTTCGTAATGTGTCATCAATACGCTCCATTCCGGCAGCCAATGGCAGAGGTGCCGAATTTGTGCGCATGCCTATTTGGCCCCCATCCCGGCGGGAAGGGAGGAGTCGGAGTTGGGAGGAGCCTATTATCGCTCCGCCCCAGCACTCTTTACCCTGCCGCCCAAAGGCCTCTGGGAGCTCCACCTGTTCCTTCTTGCCTGGGGCTGTGACACTGACCCTTGTCGTCGGTTATATGAATACTTTCCCCGAGCACCAGGACTAAAGCCTCACGTGCACTGTTCTTTGCACCATTCTCAGGTTCTTTGCAGCAATCTAGCTATCCCATGTTCATTGTGCGGATAAGCAAAATCTAGGAATCTGCGGGCACACAGGTGTAAGGTGGTGCACTGGGACACATGAGAGCCTGGTGTGCCAGACTCAGCCAGCGTCGCTAAAGTCAGAGGTGAGGTGGATTTATGTCCACAGGCACCCAGGACTGAGTGTCCATGCTGAGGTCCTGAACCATGATGGGCGCCACACCACTGGCATTGTTTGACTCACATTTGCTTCTGAGTGGAGAGCTGCAGGAGAGAATCTCCTGTGTCCAAGATGGTGAAGAGTTTGCCTCTGTTAGGAAGCGCTTCCAGACTACCTGATTTGACATTAATGCCCTTGGCACACAGGAATGATAGTGCATGGAATTTCAAGATGCTACAGCTAAACCCCATTCATGAACATGTGTTCCACTGTGATTTTTTTTCACTTTTCCCAAAACGTCCAGAGGTACATTTTAGAAACAAATGTTTCTAAAGTACATCATGTATGGCAATCAAGGCCCTATTAGCCTCAGGAAAAACTGTTACCATACCTTAAAAAATACAAATTAGTTAGATTTAAGGATGACTACAGAAATTATCTTTTTACCTGAGAAGTTTATCATAAGACAACCTCTAGCAAGGTTTTGTCATCCCCCCTACCCCATCTCCTTGGAAACCCTGGGGTCCTAACCCATTCCTTAGCTCAGAGTACAAACTGCTTTATACCATTCACTTCAGAATTTACAACCTTGTAAATTTTCCACATGTATATAGTAAATTCAGTCTTTTTTGCCTACTAATCTGTCTGATGTTAATTTGTTTGCTCATGCACCTGCATATAAAAACCCAGCGGGGTAAGGAAATATTCTCCCCCCACCCCCGCCCCATGTAGCAGGATGCAGAATAAAGGGAACCCTTGAGCACTGGTGGTAGCGTATGAACTGTTACCACCACTATGGAAAGTGGTGTGGAAATGCCTCCAAAAATTAGACAGGCTTATTACATAATCTAGCTTTTGGGATTCAAAGGAAATAAAATCACTATCTCAAAGAGATAGCTGTGTTCCTATGTTTCTTACAGCATTGTCATGGTAGCTAAGACATAGATATAACCTAAGTGTCCAACAACAGGTTAGTGGACAAGATGTGCTATATATACAGTTTATGAGAGTAGAATGGTCTGTACCAGAGGTTGACAGGTGGACAAAGGTTAGATATTGTTAAGGGATACAACTTTCAATTTTAAAAATATTATGTGCAACATGGTGTCTACAGTTAATAAGACATCCCATAGGTGAAATTTTTTTGAGAATAGATCTCAAGTTGTCTCAAAACACAAATATAAAATGGTGACTGAGGTGAAGGTTGTAACTTACCGCGATTGTGATAAACATTTCACTAAGTGTACACTTCAACAGCACATCTTATGCCGTAGATATATATTGCTCTTATTTTTCAAAAATGAATTTCTAATTTTAAATTGTTCCAAAAAAAGAAAGAAAGAAAGGTCCAGGGGTGGTTTTGCTCAGTGGGTCCTAGTGCTATTCCAGTAAACAACCAAGACTCCAGGGGTAATTGTTGGATGAACACGACCTGGGTGATTGACAGCAAGGAGAACTGAACCAGAAGGCTTTCAAAGGCTCTCTTGCCCAAAATAAACTCATGCAGCTGTAAAAGGATGGTCTCCAGGAAAAAGGGAGGTTCCAGGTTCCCTGATCCACCCAAGACGGAGGTGACAACAGCAGCTTTTATTTTGATTTTGAATTTGTTCTTTTCCTTCCAAAGTTGTCTAACTGTTTCTGACCCTTTTCTTAATGCTTCCCCACTGGAACACGCTTTAGACCAGTGGCAGGCTTTCAGGACTTGATTTGGGCCAACGCTGTTTGGCTGAACACTTGTTCACAAGGGGATGGGTAACTTCAGGACCTAGATTTGGAAACTATATTATGTTCTCTCCATATTGCACACTATTTGTATTAAAGTTCCTTTCCAATAAAGGTCTTATATGTTTTGTCTTAATGCAATGACTGGCAGAACCTATTTAGAGTGGGCAGATTTGAGGGTTTTAGAGTGTCCCTCTCCCAGTCCTATAACACAGTTAAGAGAAAGGGGGGTCTTCAGACTTCTGAACTGAAACTTCCCACCTAGCATGGTCATTGTTATCATTAACATCTTTATTGTGAACATTATGACTCAAGTCCTACCAGATGCAAAACAGGTATTTCCAAGGCCACTCTGATGGCCTCCCTCCCAAGTCTGGACCTCCTCCATAGGGTTGCCTAAGGCCTGGCAGAGTCAAATAACCCCTCCCCAACCCCAGCTCTGGGCTCCCAAGGCTCCGCCCCCTAGACCCCAGGCGCTCCGCCCCTTAAACCCCAGGCGCCCGCCCTGCGCATGCGCCCAAGTATCTCGGCAGATACCCAGCGCACGCAGGCGCAGAAGCCTCCGCGGGCCCTGCGACCTGTGCTCCCTCCCGGCTTCTTCGCCTTCCCGGATCTGGTCGCGGCGGCAGGTGACCCCTTCCCCACCCAGCTGGCAGGCGGCAGGTGAGGAGCAGGGCGCCGGCCGCTTATAAAAGGATCGCCCGTCCCTAACCGCCACCCGCAGCCTCATCCCCAGCCCCCGGGTCTCTGCAGGCCGCTCCTGTAGTTGGGGGACCCTCGTCCGCGGAGGGCGCCCCCTCAGAGCCCTCTGCCTCGGGACCCTCTCCGGCCTCTGGTCCCCGGGGGGTGGCTCCTCCCCCTGGGCTGTTACCTACGGGGCACCTCCGGGGTGCATTGGCACCCTGGGGCTCCTGACTGGGATGTCTGGTGCCTGGGGCTCCTCTCGGGGTCCTCCCACCCCAGACTACTCCTGCTCTGGGAGCCTCAGCTCCAACCTATCCTGAGGGTCACCGCCCCGCCGACGTCCCCAGCCCTCCCTGCGGTGCCTCCACCATGTAGCCCTCCGGGCCTGGCTGAGCAGTGTCCTGGGCCACCAGGTGTAGGGGAAGGAGCTGCCTCACCACTTTGCCTCACAGCAGAGGGGTCTGTGGGCCAGGGCCCAGCCTGGCGCCCCAGCATTCCTCCTCTTACCCACCTCGGGTGGAAGGACCAATACCGAGCCTGTCCCACCAAGCTCTCAGTAATGTTAGGGCCACGCCACCGTGTCTGTAAAGGCATTTAAGTCACTGCGTAGGTGTTGACTGTTGTCACACACCCTGGTCCCCCAACACCGACAGGATGGGTGGCTACAGTGTGTACACTGTGGAGTGGCCTGAGGATGTGTTCTAGCCTCGTCTTTTTTCTCACTGGTGACCACAAAAGTGTTTAATCCCAAGGAGATGTTCCTTCAGACCTACAGTTTTTCTCTTTTGCTGGCTTCTTGAAGACAGGCTGCCTTTTCATTCAAATACTTCTTGCTGCTTTTCATAAAGTCGAGACAGTCTTGGGAGGCTGAAAGTAAGTGGTCCACCGCCAGGGCCTGCACATAAGACGACTCAGCTGCAAACTCATTCACTCCAGTGGACGTTCTGCGATTCCTCGCAGGATCCTCTCAAGAAAGTGTGCTGCCTCTGTGTTCCATCTTTAGAATTATAATTATATATGTGCAGCTCCTCACAGCTTACCAAGTGCCTTGGGTCAGTTTCTGCTTGATCCTCACTATCCCGGCTGACAGATGAGGAACCCAGACTGAAAGATTAAATCACCACCAAAGGTGGCTTTACTTAGTAGTGACCTTGAGGGGTCAGCAGTTCCTTACCCCTGCATCCAGGGGCCTTCTGCCTCCCCCAGAGGCTGGACTCCTGGGCCATAGCAGCAACCTTGCGAGGAGAGTGGAGGCAGGAAAACCTGTGCTGGATCCTGTCAGCATTGAGCACTGCCAGTGTGACTAGGTAAATCACTTGGCTCTCCTTTGTGACGAACAATAACATTGTTGATCCAGAGGAGTAAATGAGACAATACATGTAAAAGGCTTAGTGTGATATACCTGGAGACATCTATAAATATATATTAATTAGATTTCCACTCCGTGACATTGTACTTTCATAGAAATAGCTTCCATTTATTGCAACCTGATAAAGGATGTCTAATTCTCCAGTCTTATATGCAGAAAGGAGCCTGAGCAAACTGCAGTTTTATTATTCTTAGTGAATTTAAATGACTTCAAGTTAGTACTTCCCTTTCTAAGGCACAGCTAAGCACTCACTAGACAGTCAGACTTGTGCACCAGTGTGTTGATGCTGGCACAAACTCAGTCATGTCCATGGTTTAGTAAAAAGTACTGAGCTGGTAATGAGGAGTAAAGACGTGGTGTCATACATACCCCATGCTCACTCCTTTCCGCTTTTTAGATCTGAAATGTAAAGATTACACATAGCACATGTAGAATGTTCAAGAAAGTGCAAACCCAGCCCACTAGCACAGGATGGGTGGTTGCCATGGCCTTGAAACTCTGTTCCTCCCTTCCCCTGCTTGCACCTCTTGCAGCCCATTCACAGCTGAATTGGGCATTATCACCTGACTTGTGTGATGTGATACGGAAATAGCTTAATGCTTTTCTGCTGATTATTTGTGCAAAATTAGATCTGTAAGTTTCAAACATTGATGCATTAGATATGGGATGGCTCATTTGTTTTCACTGCTGTTTAATGTTCCAGTTTTAAAAATCAGCACGTGGCAGGTTTATTTGGGAAAAAAGGAAAAGGAGAGCGACACCCATGCATACACAGGTGGGCGAGGAGCTAGTTTTCCATTTGTGACTACTCCACTATTACTCTGTCTGTGGACCATGGGTGCTTCTAGGTTTTTGGGGATGGAGGACTTGGGAAGGAAGGGGCTTTTTTTGTTTGTATTTGCTATTATTGATAAACATCCGTGGTCAGAGTACAGGTGCTATGTACGGGGTCCCCTGTGGTGGCTGGGTGGGCATGGGACTGGATGTCAGGCCGTGGGCCCGGCACTATCTCAGCCAAGACAGTTGAGAAGAAAAGAGGTGCTTCATTTTACAGCAACTGTGGACACTAGGTGGGATTGTTCTGGAAAAGCCAAGACACCTGGCCACTGAAGTCACAGGGTGAATATTTGTGCCATGTGCCCCTTCAGCCTGCTCAATCATTAGCCTGTTTTTCTATTGGGTGACTTATTGTAAGTCTGACCCATATCAGATGTGTGTGAGTTGGGAATAACAAGAATATGATAAGCAGCTAAGTGTGCCCATTGGCATGACCACTTAGTACAGTAACTTGGCAATATGTAGTAAAGCTAAAGAAGTGGCTTCTCTAGACCCAAAACACATGCTTCGTAGCATTTGCATACATATACCAGGAGATGTGTGCAAGAGTACTAATTGCAGCATCCTTTGTAGTAGCATAGACCTAGTAACACCCCAAACGCTGCAACACTCAGCAGCGAAGCAGATGGATGAATCTCCAGGCTAAAAGTGGAAAATTAAGTGAAAATCTGGAGAAAGTCTAAGTAACATGTTTGGGAAAATACATGTGGAATACTAGAGAAAGAAGAGCAGTGTAAATTTCAGAACATCACCTCTGGAAAGGAAAGAGATAGAGGCGAGGGTGTGTTAACCTCATCATAACTATCGTTTTGTATCCGCTAGATATTTCATTGACATTATAGAAATTGTACTTGACGAGAGAAGGAGGAGTAACAAGAACTTTCTAAGCTCTTCTCCTGAAGGAAGTAGGGAGACTTCAATGAACATGGACCCCAGGGCCCCACGCCCCTGGGCTCAGGGAGCACTCACGCTGGGGATGCCGCGGCTGCTCTGGGGAAATTTCTTGGTGTACAGGAAATTCCAGCCCCAGTTAGTGACCATGTGGCTTCTATTTCGGAAGATGAACAGCACATTTCACCCTGGATGGGACACCGGGGAGCAGGCTGGATCAGAAACAAGTCTGAAAAGACTCAAAGTGTAGCTACAGACTCAGCTGGCTGGAAAGATTGCCTTTTATTTAGCTTTTCTCTCTCAGGAGAATGTTTTAAAAGCAAGTTAGTAAACAGAATTGCTTTGTGAGAGTCCACATTCCGCCAGCCCCTTCTTCGGGAAGGTTTGCTCACATTATCGACAAGTGAGCCCCACCCCCAGTGCCTTAGGAGCGAAGACCCTGCTCCAGGCCCAGCTGCATCACCTGCGCTGCCCACAGTGGCCACTGAAGGGGACACTGGTTTCTGCCACTGCGCAGGGACTAGGAACTCTCCTGCCTGCTCCCTGAGTCCCCTGGGGTGTCTGTGCAGCTGTATCAGTGGCAGCACCTGTCTCACAGCAGAACTGTGGTCTCACTCCAGAGTGCTCTAGTTGGTGCTGAGGCAGTGGTTTTTGCTGTAACTCCCCAGCCCAAATCACTGATGGGTCTGGCTCTGCGATCCGCCTCCATCCAGTGTCTTAAAGGGGTTGCATGCGGCCCTCCCTGGGGCCTGCTACCCCGTCTTTCTCTCCAGTACCTGCCAGTGCACAATGGCCCCCCCTGCAGTTACTGCTGCTTGTTTTAAGAACAGAATTTTCTCCATTCCCCCCCGACGTAGAAGGACGCACCTGTGCCCTTCCCCATGATGGGCTGTGTCCACATGTTCTAACCTTGTCAGCTACTGCGATACTGGAGGTTTGGCATGACACCCCAAGCCCTTTGGGGGTGGTCTTGGCCACCAGGGAACCAGAGGTAGTTCCCACATCTCGGCACGTCTGTCCTGCGCGGGGTGGTCAGGGCTGGACTCCACACCTGCTGGTCACTCACCAGCAGAGTTCTGGGGCCATCACATCTCTGATTCCCATGCCCTCATGTGTGTGTGGTGGGGGCCTGGCCCCCCCTTCACCTATTGTGAGGGTTGAATCTTGTTTCTGTCACTTGAGCCCAGCCCCAGCCGACCTGGGGACAGCTACCCAAGGGAAACACCCCTGCCTAACGTTCCTCAGGTCTCAGGCTCTGGAATGCTGGGAAGCATTGTGAGGGAAATGGACTTTTATTCCTTTTTGTTGTATTTTTGGCTCATCTGTAACTACTAGGTGACCATGGAGAGGAATCAGTAGCTGCCTGTGCTGGACAAGAAATGTCCACAGAGACTTCACTCTTAGGATCCACTTGAAAGCCTTGCTGTTGGGCCTCAGGGCGAGCCAGGCTGTAAGAGGGAAGACGGGCTCAGTCATGAGTGTTGATGTGAGAAGAAAGCAGCCTTGTCCAGCCGTCATCTAAATAGTTTCAAAGGCATTTTTTTTCCTGGAAACATCCTCATCTTTTCTCATATGCTAACTCGAATGTGTTCATTATGACAGTGGCTCTATGCGTGGTGGCTTTTACTCAAAAACGTTCAAGAGGAGCAACTGCTTTTTTGAGAGGTCAGAGTTTCTCCCGTCGCCCCCAGAGCAGTCCATGTCCCCACTTCGGGTGGCTCCCGCCCTGCTAGCGTGCGACTGAGCAATGGACGTGATCTCTCTGTGCCTTGGTTTCCTCGCCTACAAAACAAAGGAAATAACAGGGTTGTTCTGAGGACCAGAAAATGACACGCAGAACAGCTTGGTGCCACTGAGGGCAGCAGGCCACCGTGTGCTGACGCCTGCCCACTGCCTTGCATGCAGTGCAGACTGACAGGCTGGGTGGATTGAGTGATAAGGGCCTCCTGCCCCGCGCCTCCCAACCTGGTGAACTCTGGGGATGCTAGCCTAGAAAGAGTCGAGTTCTGTGGTTCCTTTTGGAACCAGGATGACCTAGGAGTCATCCTGCAGTGCCTGGAAGACAGTTTTGACTCATACTCATATAGTGAGTATAGAGGGGCTCGGGGGATGGTGGGAGGGAGGCCGGTGTAAAGCCTGGGTTTTGCAGGATGAGTTGTGGGTGCTGGCAGGTGGCGGTCATCATTGAGTGACTGAATGTTCTCCTACCACCAACCTGGAAAAAATGATTGAGGTTGCAGGTTTTAGCTTGTGTTTTTTGTCAACAAAAATAAAGAGCTGGACGCACGCACTATGGGGCAAACTGCAGCCACTACAGCATGAGTTCGATCCCTACCTCTGGCCAGGGAGGGGACCCACATGGTGAGGCAGACGCTGCTCCTGCCTCGCCCACTGCTCCCCTCAGCAGCATGTTTTGGTCAGTCTGCCTGTTCTGCTCCCCACTCTGTCTCTGGTGAATCCATCGCCACCCACATCGCTGGCCTGTACCCCAGCTCTTGTACGCATAAATAAATAAATCTTTAAAGATAAATAAAGAGCTGGAGACATGAGATCTTGGATTCTGAGCCACTTGAGCATGGACCTTATAAACCTTTCTTTAATAGACTGCTTCCAGAGTAGCTTTAGTGTCTGCAAAATGAGAGAAGACACAGTCTCCTCCCACGCCCCAACCTGCCTGCACCCCGCCATGTAATGCCTCTCCCAGCCTGACCTGCCTTCTGGTACCCAGGGCCCAGTGCAACCTTAGCCTTGAGCTGTGCATGTTACGGGTTTGAACAAACATCTGATGGTACACTGCTGCCGTCTTTTAAACAGCAACCTTGACAGTGGGAGAAAATCAGCTCCTAATAACTGGAGCAGAAGGTGGGTGAGGCTGACCTGTGTTCGTCCTCATTGCAGCCACTATGGACGATGCTGAGGAGGCCCAGCAGGGTGGTGCCTGTGACCCTGAGGAGCACAGCTCTGGCCAGGTACCCCCAGGAGGCCTGGACCCGCTGCTCTACCATGAGGAGACCATCGACCTGGGCGGGGACGGGTTTGGGCCTGAGGAGGATGAGACCGTCTCTGAAGACTCCGGGCACTTTGCAGACAAGCTCAGCGAGCACTTGATGGAAAGTGTCCTCATCTCCGACTCCCCCAACAACAGCGAGGACGATGCGGGAGACCTGGGTGGTGTGCGGGGTGTGGAGGCCCCAGAGCCCACAGAAGGACACGCTGCCCCCCTGCTGGGCGACAGCACAGAGGCTACGCCGAGCCGCAGCAGTGACAGCGATGGGGATGCCACCCCAAAGGGCGTGTCTGACCTGACCCCTGACGGCATAGTGCCCCTGAAGGGGGACCCAGAGCCAGGAGAGGTCAAAGGCCAGCCCATCCTTGAGAAGGAAGGGGCTGGAGACTCTGGGAGCAAGGATGAGAAAGTGCACCCTGAGGCAGTGCCAGCATCGCAGCTGCCGTCCAGTGTGCCATCCCCAAAGAATGAGCCAGTCCCTGTGTGCACTATCTTCAGCCAGGCAGGGTCTCCCAGCCCACAAGCACCCCTATTCCTGCGCGATGGCTTTGAATCCCAGATGGTGAAGTCCCCCAGCTTTAGCGCTGTCAGTGACGCTCCTGCCCGGACCCCACCGCCAGGAGTCCAGCCCAGCCCCAGTCTCAGCAACTTTTTCGGGGATGCCACCACCACCAACTCTGTGGCTGCTGACTTTTTTGACTCATTCACCTCCTCCTCCTTCATTTCCGTCAGCAACCCCAGCGCAGGTGCTCCTGCTCCAGAAACCTTGTCTCCACTCCTGACCCCCGAGGGGGGGAGCTCCCTAGGCTCTGCAGCACCTTCTGGCTCCCCAGGCGTGGACAGGTCCGAATCTGGTCTCTCTGCAGCTTCTCTGGAGAGCCCTCAGTCTCCTAAACCGTTCTCCCAGATCCAGGCAGTGTTTGCAGGCAGCGAGGACCCGTTTGCCACCGCCCTGAGCATGAGCGAGATGGACCGCAGGAGTGACGCCTGGCTGCCCGGGAGGGCCACCCGTGACATCCTGGTGTCTGTGGCGACCCAACAGTTCAGCACGGTGTTTGTGGGCAAGGAGAACCTCACCATGCCAGGCCTCAAGTTTGACAACATCCAGGTAAGAGTGGTATCTCGAAGAAAGTGCCCCACAGCAAACTTAGTGAAAATGGTGACCCTGTGTCCGCACTCATCCCTCGTCCAGGAAATGCACTGCTGTGAAAACATGCACAGTGCCCGCCAAGGATGGGAGTCCTGCCTCAGCCTCACCAGGGCACAGATGACAAGCGCTGTGTGAGGCCTCACACAGTCCTGTTGCTGGCCCAGTCAGCAGTTGGGGCCCGGCAGCAGAGACAGATCATAGCTCCTGAGTAGCCTAGATGCGGTGTCTTTTTGTGTGACATTTAAACTGCAGTAAATGATAGTCCCCCCTATTTTAATCTGGAAACACATGTTTGTATTACATATAACAAGCTTGATATAGACACATTAAGAAAAATATAAATAGTCCCCCAAAGAAGCAGGTCCCCAAAATACAAAAGTTATACGTAGTCGACAGTGACATAAAAAAAGTCAGCCCCAATATGGTGATGGCCGTTGCTGCTTCACGGCCCTCTGACTCGCCGCTCCATGTCCAGTGCTGGGTGTGAGCAGATCCGTCTCAGCCGCCCTCATGGGACCATGCATTGGTGCCCACTTTCTAAACTTTTTAGATGCATCTGGGAAAGACAGGGTTTTCTTTGTGCTTCCTGCAAGTCATGCTTTTAAAGTTCACGGTGTTGATTTGGAGACCTGGCAAGATGAAATTTGAACAAAGAGTAGTCAAAATGCCTTTGCCCTTCCTATAAGCACACGTGCTGGATGCAAGTCCACACGTCTCCGCCGGGAGCCCTTCCATCCCAGCACAGGAAGGCACAGTTTGCCTTGAGTGCAGCTGCTGTCATTTCTTTACCAGAGCGGGTTTGACAGGTCGGTCTCTCGAGAGCTTTCTGTCCCACGGGGCATAGAGACCCCCCGCCCTTATTGAGGTCACCCTCTGGCATGTGGACCCGCCTGCTGCTGCCCCTGTCCTTTGTACCTGGTTCCAAGCCAGGATTCTGAGACATTTTTGACATTTTTCCCCAATTGCTCACCTACTGGTCCTTCCCTGTGGGGTAAAATTTTCAAATTCTTCATGAAGTGATCTTTATGCCAGTTCAGAGTAGAGACGCCAGGCACATACAGAGCTCGCCAGCTGTGTCAGCATCAAGAACTTGGCCCTTCCAGCCAATCCTGGGTAGCCTGTGATCTCAAAGCAGCACGTGGGAGGTTTGGGGGAAGTAATGGTGCAGGGATTTTTAGAACCAGTAAGGAACAGAGCTGGAGAATTTCCTTGCCCAGTCCGTCCCCAGCTCCCTCGCCTACAAATTCCAGCCCTTTTACCCTCCTCCATGCCCAAGCTTCCCCGCTCTGTGCAGCGAGCACACCAGGCTCTGCCTGGGCCTCTTCCTGCAACGCTCAGAAGGCGCCCTTTAGTGCAGGGGCCAGTAACAATTCCTGGAATCCTTCGGCCCTGCCCTGGGAGTCTGGCCCAGAATCCAGCTGTGAGCAGAAGCCCCTGTCAGGGCCCCTGGAGCCCCTGGCCTGCAACCCGGGGCGGGGCTCCCCTCCCAGAACAAAGTGCACCTCTGAAGTGTGCGCCTGGTCGTGACGTGCCAGTGTCTGGCTGATTGACGCTGCTGTCCTATGCCCGCATTTTAACCTCCACACGCTAATGGAGAAAAGAGATTCTGGAAGTTACGGGTTCTGGTTAGCTGAGTTTGATTAACATTTTATTGTCTTGACATATTTTTCCTACATTCTTTCTAGGGAGACGCAGTTAAAGACTTAATGCTTCGCTTCCTGGGTGAAAAAGCCGCAGCAAAGCGGCAGGTCTTGAATGCCAACTCCGTAGACCAGTCTTTCGTTGGGCTGAAGCAGTTGATCGTAAGTAGCCTTGTCTCACGCCAAGACTGCCTTCTGCTAAGGACATCCCTTCGCGATGCTTCCCAAGAGTGATCGCTCCAAGCACATCTCCCAAAGACTTAAACATGAGCAGAGTCTCGTTTAGGTGCTATCCTGTGCAGTGGAAGACATCACATTTAGATGCTTTTCATTTTAAGTCTGGTTAGGTTAAAAAGCCATTATTTTAAATGGTGAAATTACTCGAAGCAGCAGATATACTTCGATCAAATATGTTTCATCAAATGTAAACGAGACAAGAAATTTTATGTTGATTTTTCCAAATACTGCCTCTTCTCCACTTGACATGGCTGAGGATTGAGAGGGTGGTTTTTGAACACCTCTGGACTTAGCCTTGAGTCCCACAGCAGATATTTGGCTCACGCCTGCTGTCGACCAGTGCTGGGCAGGGTGCACGTGAGCTTTCACAGCATGGCTGGCCCTTCTAGATGATCACAGTCATCCCACGGCCCCTTCGGACACTCAGGTGGCATCTGCATGTGCCCCAGGCAGCCCAGCCCTCTTGTTGCCCTCACACCCAAGCTACGGGACCCCTTGGCCAAGTTCTGTGCTGGGCATCACGCACGGACTCAGCCGAACAGCACTGGTGTCCAAGCCAGGTCTGGGAGGGAGGGCAGCATGGGACGTTCCCAGAAGGCGCTGACAGCGGGACACTCACCTCAGAGATGCTGGGCCCTGGCCCTGGCCCTGGCCCTGGCCAACACTTGCGTCACTCAGATGGCTGTCACGGATCAGTGAAGGAAGGAACGTAGGAATGAACTGAGAGGAGCCCAGGCTCCAAAGGAGACATCTGACCGGATGTCATTCCCAAGGCAGGGGGCACGTCTGCGTCCACGTGAGATAGCAGCTGTGCTGGGGCAGTGAGCTGGCAAGGGCAGGTGCCGGTGGAGCCATCCCCTGTGGAGCCCCGGGCAGATGTGTCTGCAGAGGAGTGGAGTGTGGAGGGGCTAGGCAGGGGCCAGAGTCCAGTTTAGCTGTTTCAGACTGTGGTTCTGGGACCTGGGGCACAGGGAGGAGCCTTAGGGTGACAGCCTTGGACCAAATAGGGGTGAGCTGGTAGGTCCAGGGTGGTGGAGAACCACAGCCAGGTCTGCTTTTTAGTCAGAACCTCACTTAGTCATGGAAAATATGGGCCACGCAGTCCCCTTGCTCCCAGCCCACAGAGTATGCCCTCTGACAGCGTACGCCACTGTCGGCTGCCGTCCCCACTGACGTGCTTCTGTCTCCCCGCAGAGCTGCAAGAACTGGAGAGCTGCCGTCGACCTGTGTGGGCGCCTGCTCACGTCCCATGGCCAAGGCTACGGCAAGAGTGGGCTGCCCACCAGCCACACGGCAGACTCCCTGCAGGTGCGGCCTGGCAGGCGTCTAGGGTGCTGTCTGGGGTGCGGGAGGGACTGTGGCCGTCTTGCCAGCGAGAACAAAGCAAGAACAGAACCGGTTTCCCACTCTGGACATCTCTCCGGAGCCACCACCAAGTGGCCACATCAGCAGTGCTCAGCCTGCATGGTCCTGACCCGGAGCCCACAGTGGGGCTGCCTGCTCCTCGCGCCCAGCGAGCCGTCCCAGGAGGGTCTGACAGCCTCAGACCCATGACCAGCCCCCATCACCCCATGCAGCCTCCTTGGTGACAGACCCCAAGAGGCCTCACCCCAGAGGGGGCTTGAAGAGGAGGCTGGCTCATGCAGGCTCCCGCTTCCAGCTCTTCCTAACGGTCTGGCAGAGCCGCTTAGTCTTGAACTTCCTTTTTCTCAGTCAGGTGAGACTAAGTGAGGTCATCTCTAAAGTGCCTTTTAAATTCACAAAGCCTCTGACTGGATCCTCACCCCCTGCCATCTTCTGCAGCCCCTCCCCGCCCCGCCACCCCACCCCACACCTCTGAGCCCCTGCTGGCCTCCATACTGCCCCAGCTGGCCCCACACACCTGGCCTCCCCACTCAGCTGTGTCACCACCACCACCTGGCCATGCTGGTCTCTGGGCTAGGTCGCGTTTCTGTCTCGAACCCAACGCTGTGCTTCCACACACACCCAGGTAGCCTCAGATTAAGTGGAATCAAATAAAATCACTTGCTTTATTGTTAAGCTCAAGTATTTTTATGAACATGTAGCAATGTAAACGTGCAAAAAAGGAAGCTTGCTCAGCCCTTGTTTTAGCGTATCAGCGCTCAAGCTGACCCCATTTGCGAGGGCAGGCGGGGCTGCCGTCCCTGACCTTGCAGTAACCCACTGTTCCATCACACCTGGTTTCAGCTTTGGTTTGTGAGGCTGGCACTGCTGGTGAAGCTGGGCCTTTTCCAGAACGCTGAGATGGAACTGGAGCCCTTCGGGAACCTGGACCAGCCGGACCTCTACTACGAGTACTACCCTCACGTGTACCCGGGGCGCAGGGGTAAGTGGAACCATGGCCCTGGGCTCTGTGGTTCTTGAGGCCAGCCTGCTTACTTCCCTTCCAGCTCCACGCTGCGTGCTCAAGCAGCTCCTGGGGTGGCCTGGTGAGCAGAGGGTGCACCCAGCCCTCTGGTCACTGCTGCGTTCGCCCCATCCGTCCACCAGCCATTTCCCAAGTGCCCGCTGCTGCCACAGGAGGGTTTGTAGGGGCTGGTGCTCATGGCGCTGTGCCTCTCAGGTCGTGGCCTGGCGCACTTGGACGGAGACACAGCCACCTTTGCCCCGTGGCACCCTCATCAGCGTTTAGCTGTGCTCATTGGCACTTTGTCTGTCCTGCTGGTCTGACTTTGTGTCCATCCCAGCCCCACACTGATTTGATCACTGGTGCTGTGTGATGGTGCTTGGATTCAGGATTGTTGTAGCTGTTTGGGGCCTTTTATGGTTCCCTATAAGTTTGATAATTGTTCATTCTATTTCCTTAAAATTCACTGTGATAGGTACTGTGAGGGGCATCGTGCAGGCCTGTAACTTGCCTTAGGCGGCGTGGCATATTTCTGTTATCTAGCACAGAGCTTGGAGCTCACATTCGAGTTGTTGCTCGAGCCCCGGCCAGCACAGTCAGTGCTGTGTGTGCTTGAGTTCTGTCTGTCCTTAATCGTCAGAATACGTGTAGACTTCGGGGGGCTGCGTGGAGAGGCGGTTGGGGAGGCGGTTGGACAGCGGCAGTGCTCAGTGAGCACAGGCTTCAGTGAGGCAGGGCCCAGCACGATCGAAGGTCAGGGCTACGGTAGCAGTTTCCAAAAGTAAATCAGCATCTCTCTTAATTTGGGTGGTCTTAGTAGGTGATGGATGAGATGAAAAACTAGAAGTAAAAACACACGCAGACTCCTTTTTGTATTGTTTTTTTCTTAACGCTCAGCCCCTGTTTCTAGAGGGCGTGGAAGGACAGGATAAGCTCTGTACACTCACAGCCCTTGGCTTTGTCCTTTTCACTGTCCACAAAGTGAGGCTGCTGGGGTTGGGGTGACCTGAGTTTAGCAGGGTTGGGGCAGGTGTATAGCTCAAGCTGCCTGTCCTGTAGCCTCTCACTCTGTGTCTGTCTCTGGCTGAGGAAGCTTGCCCCTTGTAGAAAACAAAAAGGGTCAATTTTAACACCTAAGACTGGGTTGGCTTGATTGGGTCAGGCAGGGTTGGCTAAGCCCTATGACCTGCAGGTGCGGCTTCTGGCCCTATCTGTGATGCTTCCTGCTGTCCAGGGCAGTGAGGGCCGGCCAGCGGCCATGTGTGGAAGCAGGCAGGGCAGTCCACGCCAGCACCCTCAAAAGAATATATCGCCAGCTCGGTGGGGGCTGGTCACGTCCACCTCAGAGTGTGGGGCAAGGCGTTACCATCCTCCTGTCCCCTCATGCAGGCCCCCCAGGTGCAGCAGCTCCGACTGGCCTGCTGGCTCCTCCAGCGTGTAGACTCATAGGCCTCTGACCCAGCACCTTCTTGTCCCATCTGCCCGCAGGCCACTTGAGGTGATTCCTCCATAGAAAGTAGGGAACAGACTTCTCACCACAGTGAGGAGTGCTGTCTGCGGCCATTCCCAGGGGTTCTGCTGGCTAGTTTGCAGGGCTATTCAGGGGGCAGCTCTAGGGCATAGCGGTGTTGCTGAGTTTCTTTGGGAGCTGTGAACACAGGTCCTGCCTGAGGCTGTAAGGATGGCGCCCGAGGGAAGGGCACAGGATGCACTGCCGCTCCTGCGAGGCCACACCACTGGGTCTGTCTGCAGCTCCTGGGCGTTAAGGGAGAGTCAAGACTGGGAAAGCAGACACTTCCCCGAGTGGCCAAGAAGACCTGCAGCCCACATGGCGGGAACACCCAGCCCTGGGAACACTGCCCTGGCAAGCTCTGCCTGGCTATGCCTCTCTCCTCCAGTGCCCATGGGCACCCACTTACCTCCACAGAGAAGGAGCTGATGAGGAGCAGGCTTAGTGTCCTACACAAAGAAGAGCAAAACTCTGGGGTTCAGACCATGAGCTCTGTTGTCCTCCCCTTAATTATGAGGACACACCCTCCTGAGGATGTGCAGGCAGGGACAGGCTTCTGCTTCTGCCTGGAATTCAGTTGCAGTGGAGTGCGGATAGAGGAGACCAGGCTGTGCATCGTTAGGCAGCTAATTTAAATTATGAAATAAACATAAATCATGCGGATATTTTAGCCCAAGTATGTTAGCAGTCATCCACAGTGATGTGCTAGATTTTGCTAATTTTTATTCTCATTTTGTGTCATAACAAGCATAAATGTAAGATTTGATTCATTCATTTCATTTTTGCTTACAATCTATAAGCAAAGCAGCCATTAAAATTTGCTTTGAAAAGGAGGCTGTAATGATACAAACAAATAACTTTTATGAATGAGCGTTAATATATTTAAATATTCATAGCAAGACACGGCAGTGATCATGAGTGAGGACAGCGCCCCCTCCCTCTGGCGTGTGCTGCTCCTTGAGGCCATGCCTACCTCCCCCACAGCAAGGGGAATGTGGGCGTCTGTCTCACCTGCTGTGGGGAGTGCTCCTAATGGTGGGGAGAGAATGAGGCCCTGAACTCACCCAGGCCTGATGCACCATTGCTGAGTTCTGAGTGGTTTGGGGGGACCCACAGAGCCCCGGAAGCTGAGGAGCACCACATGCTTTAACTCTTCTCTTTTCCCTCCTCATTCCTCTGCTGTGCCCCTCTTTTCTCTGCTCTTCTCCCTCCTCCTGCTGCTCCTCCCGTCCTCACCCCATCTCTTGTAAGGCAGGGCTGTTTGTGTAAAGCTCTGGTTCAGACTTCTGGAGTGGGGTGCAAGGAATCACCCAGAGCTCAGATTGGGGATCTAGACGCCACCTGCAGGGAGCTGGGAGATGCCACTGCATCTTCTTGCTGGCACAGGGTCACCCTGGCTGCTCCCCTGGGCTGAGGAGGTCCGGCAGCATCCGCACTCCTCCCTGCTAGTCATAGCAGTGAAAGGGTTGGGCGCTGCGAGGCTGCCTTTCCCCTTTGTGTCCTGCGATTGAGTCGGTCAGGTGCTCTCCTGTGGTCGGGTGGGGTCCTCTGCAGCTTGATGCCACCCTGGGTGGGAGTGCTGGCCAAGGGGGTTGTCAGGCGCGGCTGGGGACGCTTGGCCCTCCTGCATGGCCCACACCTGTTCACCATACTCTGAGCTGCTTTGTCCTTTCTGAGAAGGCCTGCTTTGGGATGCCCCCTGGTTGAATCTACTCTTTGTTCAACAAATACCGACATTTTTAAACACAAATGAAGTTTCATTACATGCTCAGATAATTAGCTAGTATTTACTTCGACCATCTTTATAACAAACGGAAGTAGGTGTTTCTTACACAGCCTGAATCCCTCCGCCATCCCATCCCCCTCATCAGCCACCATTGTGCCTGCTGTGTCCCCCAAATCACTGTACATTCCCTCTGGCTGCATACAGATGTGCGAGCGCACACAGACACACGTGGGTGTGCACACAAGGGGTGCGCACACATGGGCACACACGTGCGCACACACGTGCGCACACACGGCACCACAGGCCCTCAGACAGCGGGCGCACCACCATCGACAACCTCCTGTGACATGCGCTGAGAGGGCAGCCGTGCCGCCCAGTGTTGGGAGACGGGCCTTGTTCAGAGACTGGCTTTTCTTAGACACTGCGCATCAGGTTGCACCTCCCAGAACAGCCGACAGCTGAGCCCAGGTGTCTGCAGAGCGTAGGCGTCGTCCCAGTGTGTGGAGTGTGCGCCAGGAGCTGTCTCTCTTCATTGCGCTGCTTTTCCTGCTTCTGGGTCCAGGTGCTCACAAGGAGGAGCAGCCCGGGCCTCTGCTTCCCCATGGAGCTCCTCCCGGCACGCAGCTGAGGCCCTCTGAGCTGAGACAGGACGTGGGTCTCGTCTTTGCATAGCAGTTTTGTGAGAACGCTAAGATTGCTCTCAGAGTGTGCCGCCCCGCCCGCGCAGGGCCAGTGCTGAAGCCAGGCCCCACAGCTCCATCCTGCCACCGCTGGGTGAGGTCCCGCTTCCCATGCATCTCCTGAGTTTGCGCCGTTGTGGCCTGGCTGGAGGCATTTCCTCACGGCCTTGCTCTTCCTCCGTCCCTGCCTGTCTCCATTGGGCTCTCTTTTTATCGTCTTGTTGTGGTTCTTTAAACATTTTAGGTAAATATTTGGCCCTTAGCTTTTTGAAAGATCACATTCCGCCGGCTTTCACAAAAGACCTGTTTTCACAAACCAAAAGAAATCCCAAGAGCACTTTTGCTCTTACAGCAAAAATAGCTTCAGCTTCTTGGCTTGAGGTTGTCTCGGTTCGCGAGAGTCTCACGGGGCTCTACTTTGGGCCGTGGGGAGACCTGCGTTGCCCTCATCTGTTTCCCTCTCCTTCCTGGGAAATGTTATTTCGAACCCCAGACGTCTCTTTAATAACAAAGTGAACTTTCTGCTGTGCAGCCTGTCTTCCTGCTTCCGTGTGCTGTTGTCAGAGTGATGGCTGCAGGGTGGCCCCTGCCCTTGGGTGGTGCCCACAGGCTAGGGCGAGGGTGTCTGGTGGAGGCGACCAGTGCTGTCTAGGAAACACCGGTGCAGCAGCTCAGGGCACCTCTGCCCCGGATTCCGGGGGGCCCTGGTGAGCCTCACGCACCCTGCCCCTGGAGGTGTTGCCACTCCAGGCAACACCTTCCCCCTCGCTCCTCCCCACACGCTGCCCTAGCTCTCCCATGGGGGCACACTGGGGTATGCAGTCAGCAGAGGTGGTTCTCCAGGCCCCCCCACACACAAAATCTCTGGCCCTGTGACAAGCACCCATCTCTGAAACCTCCCCCACCCCAGGAAATCCAGACCTTTCTGGAGCTCTGGAATCACCTTGCAGCCTCTTCTCAGGATCAGGCTGTCCGTCTCATGTCTTCAGTGCCCCTGGCAGCTGTCTGACCTTGGCCCACCAGGGAAAGCCCCATGGCCTGCCCCAGCCTGTCTTTGTGTCCATAGTGTCACCTTTATTGGCTTCGGGTGAAATTACTTTTGACTTTGCAGTTGTTCCGCCAGGACACATAGCTTCTCCCCATAGGATCTGCGTTCATGGGAAGCATCCGGGAAATCTGTCCACTGACGCGGCCGCGGCCCACTGGTCGCGGCTCCTGCTGACATCCTGCTTTGGCATCGTCTGCCACAGTTGGTGAGCCCGTGTCATACACATCGCTCAGTGTGCGTGGCTTACATTTGGGTGTCTATTGTCAAAACCATAGAATGTCCATCCTGCACCATAGTGTCCATTCCCAATGGACTGCACTTCAGGCTCTTGTGGAACAACAGTCAGGTTGTCCAGAATCCTGCCCTGTTTTCTTTATCTGTTTAGAGTTTTCTTGTTCCAAAGAAAGCACAGCCATGAAGTGAGCGTTCAAGTTCGCACGGTGCCTTGAATGACCAACGTACTCGTCTGCAAACACGTCAGCACTCCACGCAGCTGCGGCAAAGTCTCGGAGCCCAGGAGCTTCTGCCATCGTAGACACACTGCTGCAGGAGCCCGCACCTTGAAGCAGCCCTGCACGCAGGTTTAAGCTGTTAGAGCGATAATGATTCCAGGTGAAATGCTAATTCAGAACTTAGTCCTGGGACCACCACATCAAGCTAGAACTGCTGAGACTAACACTGAAAGCAACACACCGTCCTCACCCCGCCTGCCACGCCCTCCTGTGTGGGCAGAGCGGTGGCCTCCCCGCACGTCTCTCCTTCTCGGACCGGGTTTGGGAGCTTTCGAGCAACACATCCCTGTTCAGCCGGCTCAGAGCAAAGCGCCACATCCTGGCGTAGATGCCTCTGTGTCTACCAGAGGCCATGCTCCTCTCGGTGTCACCAGCCGTGTGCGCAGGTGGCATCCATCACACCCCCGTCGCCTCCCCCAGCAGGCTGGTGGCCTCCTTCTCCACCCTTTCATGGACCCTCGCCTTTCTAGCCTCTCCTTAGGACAGATTCTGAAGACCTCGAAAGTGTACCCCTTCGGGCACCTGAAGGGACAGCCATCTGGTCCTCCCTGCCCTGCACTGGTGACGCAGATAGAGCTGAGATGGCCCTGTGCTGGGGAGCAGGAGTTAACCCCTCCCTTTCAACCTCCCCCAAGCTTCCATGTTGGGGGTCTCAGACTGATAGTCTCCAATCTTCCTGAGAACCCCCATTGAGTTTTCAGGCAGCTGCAGACACCAGTAAGAAAGTCACCTGGAGGGGCCTTCTGCAGAGCCGATGGCCACTTGTCTATCTCCTGATGGGCTGGGACGTGTTTCCAGATGTGCTATAAGGTGCGCATCCTCTGGCCTGGCAGCCAACAGCACGTTTTAAGCTCACGTCAGTGAGGGACTGGGTGGAGCTGTGCTTCCCGACGCTACGCACACCAGCCCACACAGGACTGGCCACACAGAGTCTGGGCAGTTGGTCTCAACGGGGCCGAGGCTGGTCCCCACCAGGCCCAGATCCCATCAGGAGGCAGGCTCTGGGGGCTCCCACTGTCCTTAGCTCACCTTGAATGTCAGACTTTTCCAGAATCTGTGATGTCTTCCTCTACCTGTTTGCATGTTTTTTGTTTTGTTTTTGTTTTCACAATCACTTAAAATACCTTTTTATACAATCACTTAAAATACCTTTCTCTTTTTCATCTCTTTAGGCTCAAAATAAGTATCTCCTTTAAACCTATAAACATTGACGCTACACACACCATATCAAAGTTGCGTTTTATGACATTCATCAAGCTACAGACCCCTTGCTATGGTGCACAGAAACCACACTGTACCCCAGAAACTGTGCAGGTGGTTGGTGCTTGGAAACTAGCACCATAACACCTCATAGTACCTCAGCTCGGCCTATCGCTGCTGTTTACCCATTGGTGGTGCCTCAAATCAGGGTTAATACCACCCTCACAGGTTCAGCTTTCTGCTAGCTTAATAGTTCTCAGAAAAAATAAACATTTTAAGTTCCTCACTGAGGTCCCAAGTGCAGTCTCTTTCCACAAGGAAGGGGCTGATTTTCTTTTCTTGGGGGCATCACATGCCCCAGCACCCCTCTGGCACCCCTCTGGTGCACTGAACGCCACCTCTTGAGAGCTGTTGCATTTGCCAGCTTGTTTTCCTGTTGTTGATTTCTAGGAGCTCTTTTTATAGCTTGGATACAAGTCCTTTATCAGGCAGCTGTTTTGTGAGTGTCATCTCCTTATCTGGGGCTTTATAACCATGTTCTTAGTATCTTTCCCAGGGCAGTTTTTAATTTTAATGAGGTATAGTTTTTCTTTCATGGAATGTGCTTTTGTTGCTATATCTAAAAAGATACCACTTAACCCAGACGATCCAGATTTCTCTCACTTCACATTCTAGAAGTTTGATAATTTTGCATCTTACATTTAGGTGTTGCCCATTTGGGAATGATTTTTATGAATGATAAAAGCTTTCTGCTTAGATACATTTTGCCACACGGTGGTGCAGAGGCCCTGGCTGCCTGTGGACAGGCTCTCCTCTCCACACAAAGTGACCTTGGTCCTGGGCGGAGATCAGCTGGCTGTATCTGTGAGGTCCAGCTCTCAGTCCTCTGTTCATCCATGGGAGCGTTGCCCTATCTTTTGCCCAAACACAAAGTCTTGACCGTGGTGGCCTTGCCCTCGGACAGCTTTGCCCTGCGGCTCTGCTCTCCTGGGTAGCACACTGAGCGCCCGTGATGTTTCGCCTCGCCACATGACCCTTACAGTCAGTGTCAGCCTCCACAGAAAACCAGGGGGTCTTGACTGGGGCTGCACTGGGGGCACGACTTGGGCTGTGCGAGCTGAGGTCTTGGCAGCACCGCACTTGTGTCCACAACATGGTGTTCCTCGGTGTTGCTGGTATCCCTCATTGGAGCTTTCTGGCTGTCCCCGTGGCTCTTGTATGCATCTGGCACACGACAGCTGCATCTTTCATTTCCTCTGTGCTCCTATGGTTCATTGCTGCAATACACAGAACAATTTGACTTTTGTATTTTAAACTTATTTCTTGTGGTCTTTAATTGCTCATTAACTTAGGAGTTTTTCATTAATTCTGGTATTTTCTACATCGTAATCTTGTAATCTGTAAATACAGTTTTATTTCTTCCCTTTTGTTCTTTATAAATTTTATTTCCTTTTCTGGCCTTACTGCATTAGCTGGAACTTCCAATATGATGTCTGACAGGATAGGTAAAAAGGGGAACATTCTTCCCCTTTTCACAATCTCATGGGGAAAGCACCGAGTTTCTCCCCATTAGCCACATAGCTGCTGGAGTTCCTTCAGAGACCATCTTTGTCAAGGCAAAGACATTTCATTCTATTCCTAGTTCTCTGGGAGTTTTTAATCATGAACGGGTGTGGTGTTCTGTCAACTTCTCTGCAGCTATCACTAGGGTCACATGATGTTCCTTCTGCGTCTGGAGAGGCCTTCCCTCCCAAAGCCTGGGAGGTGGAGGCTTCACGGGTGCCTTCAGGACCTCTGAGGCAGAACCTTCATTCCAGAGCCTCACACACGCATGCCCATGCAGCAAATGCACGCGCGCACACACATCGCCCATCCTCAGGACCAGGCGACAGGTGTGCTCTCAGCTCCCTCCCCCGCCCTGCTTCCCCACCCACCCTCACCTGCATGCTCTCCCCTCAGGGTTTTCTTCAGTCCTTATCAACACACTTCCTCATTGGAGAGCCTCCAGCCAGGCTGGCTGCCTGGACACATGTCCTAAGGTAGACGGAACATCCTGCAGGGAAGGTGGTTTCTCAGCCTTAGGTCTATGGCTCTCCTCCCTGCATAGAGCTCTCCTCCCTGGCAGCACTTGGATCACCTGATTGGTTCTTGTTAGCTCATTAGCTAGTTAACTACCCAACTGACTAGTTAGCTAGTTAACTTCCACTTGCTCTTGCCACACCAAAGAAATGTCAGCTGATCCAGAGTGTCGTGTGTGTTTTCTCCTGTTGGAGAGGGCGGCCTCTGGCCTCCTCGCTTTTTATGATGGCTGAGAAGCAGGGCAGCGCCCGCCTGTGTGCCATGAGGTCTGCATGGCCTGCAGCTTGCAGCTCTATGCAGAACTAGTGTGGAGCTGCGCTGGCACCCCTTCCTCTCAGAGGCCCTGCCACTTTCTGCAGCCCTGCGAGCTGGGCTGGCGAGGGAGCCTGCCCACCAGGGTGACCAGCTGACCGGTTCTAATCTCGGTTGCAGGCTCCATGGTGCCCTTTTCCATGCGGATCTTACACGCAGAGCTGCCCCAGTACCTAGGGGACCCCCAGGAATCGCTGGACCGACTGCACAGAGTGAAGGCCATCTGCAGCGAGGTAGGGTGCCCTGGGGAGGGGGGATTCTCTCTGTTCCCTTGGTGACCCTATCACAGCTTCCCCCAGTTCCTGTGTCCCTGGTATTTGCTCTGCTTGCTAAAAAATTTTGGGGTGGTTGATGTTTTTGGGAGTGCTTGGGTCCTGAAGCGTGTGCCTTGTTGCTAGTAGAGAAAAGCTGAGTGTGGAAACCACACATGGGTGTGCCAGGCAACCACGCACTCACCCCCTAGAGTCATGCACCTGCACGCACCGGGTGGCAGTGCCTGGGTGGCCTGTGAGATGACAGCCTCACATGGCATGGGGTGAAAGCAGAGCATGTGTGACAACAGCTGTGGCCATGGTGCTGGCGCCAGGGCTGGGTTCAGAGAGGCCTTTGGGATAACTTGGCTGTGAAGTGACAGCTGTGGATGCCCGTGCTACACAGGCTGCTCTGGCTGCACGTTGTGTCAGTGGGCTCAGAAGGCCCAGCCTCCAGGGAGAGGGCCACTGCCACAGGTGGAGCCAGACGAGCATGCAGAGAACCTCGCTCCTCCTGCGCAGGGGCCACCCACAGAGGGCAGCCAGGCCCTTCCAGGCACTGTCCTTTCCGGGAAGGAGTCGCCTCTGGAGTCGCCTGCCCACGCCCCTGGACAGCAGCTCTAGGTTGCAGCTGGGCTCCTGGAGGCATCCTGGGTTCCCGAGGACTCGGCCCGCCCTGCACAGGCCCAATCTTCCACGGACTAGGCTGGGAAGACACCCCTAGCTCTAGCACCGACCTTGGCTATGAGCAGGAACACAATCCATAGGCCCACATGGCTACTAGGGTAGTGTGTAAAATTTGGGTGGTTCTTTTTTTAAGATTTATTTATGTATGCATACAAGAGCAGGGGTACAGGCCAGAGGCATGGGAGGTGAGAGGATTCACCAGAGACAGAGCAGGGAGCAGAACAGGCAGATCCACTGAAATACACTGCTAAGGGGAGCAGCAGGTGAGGAAGGAGTCTGCTGCACCATGTGGGTCCCCTCCCTGGCCGGGGATCGAACTCATGCTCCTGTACCACGGATGCTTCACAGTGCAGTGCTCAATCCATTGCACCACCAGGGAGACCCTAGTGTGTAAACTTTGAAAGAACTGAGTGTTAACCACAAGTGAACGGAGAAGAAACAGGGAATTTAAAATTCACACACTGTCCCACCGCAGTATGTTCCCACGGTCTGGGAAGACACAAGGTTACCTTGTGATTGAGTAAAGAATCCTGTCCCTCCCTCTCCTGACCCTGGTCCTGCCCATTGACTGGACTCAGCGGTGAGACAACTCCTAGCCAGTGAAGTTTAGCTACAAAATGTCATTCATCCGGGTAAGGCCATCAAGGTAGTGGTCCAGGTCGTGCCTTTGGGCCCCGTGGTGCTCCTTGGGGCCTCTCTGGGCCACACCAAGCAGAATCCCATGCCGTAGGCCAGGCCAGGCCGGGCACCCCTCGTGGCATCTGCACTGGGCAGTGGCCACACCTGTGAGTGGGTCTCGTGGGGCTGCACCGCAGTTGGGTCTTCTCTAGGAGCTTGTGGGACCTCTGGCAAGGTCTTTATTCTTAAGGCCTTATTATTCCACCTGCTCCTCAAAAAACCTCACTCCACCCAGATTACAAGGAACACGAAAAGACAGGCTAAGTAACACCAGGTCACTAACCAAACAGGGACTGCAGAGCAGCAGCCACTTTCATCTGGTTTGCTCCTGACTGAGGGCCACGCTGCTGGCAGGCCTGGGGGAGTGAGGCCCCCACCGCCTGCATGACACTTCCCCACCATGCCTGAGTCTCCGAGCTTTGCAGGCCCTAGCTCCAAGTCCAGCAGGAAGCCCTGAGTGCCCGCACAGCAAGGTTCACCATGCTAGTGAGGCCTCCCTGGCTCCTGGCTTTGCTAGGACGACCCCCTCCTCCATGCATGGTGGCACTGCCAGGAGCTCATGGTGTGGCCTGTGTGACTGCAGATCCTCGCAAACCTGGAGCGGGGCCTGGCCGAAGACGGCAGCACGAGCAGCATCACACCAGAGAATCGGCAAGGTCAGTGCTGGTACCATCTCGGGGTTAGCCCAGTGCAGACCCGGGGGTCCCTTCCCAGCCCCGAGCTCACCCCTGCATGTCCCATCATCCACTCTAGGCCTTTCTCGGGAGCCAGGACTTTGAGTAGCCTGTCGGCACCTGCAGAGTAAGGCTGGAGCTGCGCACTCAGTGCCCGCCATGGAGGCCAGACCCTGGCCTCAGACTCTCTTGTGAGTCTGCCCCTTGCGGTTGTCCTGAGCACAGCTTGTGAGTGCATTGGACAAGATGAGCTCCTGGCTGGGACAGTCCTCCCTGGCAGCCGCCTGGCCACTACTCACTGCTGGGCAGCACCCACAGCACCTGTCCTGCCCTGTCCTATGCTCAGTCCAGGGGCCTGGGGCCTCCCACTCTTCTGCCTGCGTCAGGTTGGGTTCCCAGTGGCCAGTGCCCAGCACGGTTGCCGGCCACCAGCAGGCAGCTCTGAGCAGAGGAGTGTCCCGGCAGCAGGAATGTCTTGGGAGCGGGACCTGAGTCCCAGGGACGAGCACTGCAGCTGGGCCCCACCCCCATTTCCACATTGCTCCTATGAGGCTTGGTTGCGGTGAGGAGAGCAGACACTTGGTGGTCTCAGCAAGCAGCTCCAGGGAAGTCTGAGCCTGTGAGCAGGTTCGTAAGGGGAACCAGAAGAAGCGCAGCTGGAGGATATGCAGAGATGACCAAGACCTGCAGCTCGCCGGCGCGCATGGCTCACGGGCACCAAGAGGGCTGCTAAGAACCTCCCCCTCTAAAAGCAGTGCTGGGGCAAGGGAGACAGGTCACGGCACCGCTGGTGTCTAAGTGCCAGAGGGGAGCGAGTTCTTACCCTGGCGACGAGTGCATGTTCTCCAGCTGCCGCGGCAGCGCCAAGTCCAAGACGGACATTTCATTGAGCACAGTGCACCCTTGGCCGCGAGCGCCGGCTCCTCCAGGAGGAGCCAGCGGAGCTGAGTGGCAGGAGCCTGGACGCGGCCAGGTCACCCAGCGTGGCTGGGCCTCAAAAGCAGAACTTACCCGATAACCCCAATCTGTGCACAGGCAGAGGTCAGCGGGGGTGGGCCGGCCATCATGGGTCGGACTTCCCTTTACCCCAAGACCCCTCCCTGGGCGCTCCTGGCTGCCCACAATCTGGGAGATGAAGCAGGGCCCTGTCAGCGCAGTAGGCACCCCCAAGAAGGCTGTGGTGCTGTTGGGATGTGTGTGGCCTCCATACACCTTCAGCCTCACCTGCAGGATGAGGAGCTTACAGGGTATAGCTATGGGCTGACCAGGTTGTCCCCACAGCCCTGAAAAGCTACATCTACCGAATGAGATGCTGCCAGCCCAGCGAACATTCCAGGGCCCAGGGAGGCCTGGGTAGAGGGCGCCGCACCCCATAGTGGTGGCTGCAGGGCCCTCCTATTCTTGGGGGGGTAGAGGGCTGCTAGAAATTGTGGCCCTGGTTGGATTAGTGACCCTCCATCAGCCATGAAGCCAGGCCACCACCCTCCTGTGGCACTGCTGTTCCTCTGGCCACCCAGGCCGCTCACTCTCTCCCATTTTCAGCCTCCGTTCAGCTGTGGCGCTCCCGTATGGGCCGTGTGTTGTGCTCCATGGCCAACTGCCTGCTTCTCATGAAGGTAGGGCCCGCGGCCTGGGGACACTGGGGCGGGATGAGTGCCTGGTTGCCTGGGGATGCAGGGGGGGAGGGCTCCAGCTACCTGGGGACACTGGGTGGGGGCAGGGACAGGGGTCTGGCTGCCAGGGACACCTGGGGGCAGGGACATACTTGACCAGAGAGCAGTGACTTCTGACTGAATTTACCTTCATTTCTTCTGAAAGAAATGTATAAAGACTGTGAATTACACTGTCGAGCTTATCTGCTCGATGTGGATCTAGATGCTTTGATTAAAACCATCATTCACACTCCTCTTTCTTGGGGTTCCCGTGTTCTCCTGAGTTCCTGAGTCAGTAGAGAGTGTGTTTCTGGTCTTGGTTGGATTTGATGGTGGGTTTGATGAGCCATTAACTTCCCACGTGCCTCCTTCTGGGACTTCTCCCCTAAAGAGGAGCTTCCGAGAACGAGGCTGAAGTAGGACAGGCCGCATGCTGGCCTTGAGCAGCCTTGGTGGGTGGGGGCTGCATGGTGGGCTGGGCTGAGAGCCTCTGTGGGCAGATGGGCAGAGGCAGCAGCCTGTGCCCTGTGCCCTGTGCCGGGAGCCATGGCAGCTCCACAGCCCAGCCCAGGCTGTTGTATGTGGGCAGAGCAGGCCGTGTTCCAAGGCGGTGTGTTGGGGGCTCCCTTCCAACGATACAGGCCTCTCACTACTGGTGGGGACAGCCAAGGGGGTAGGGGTACGGGCTCAGCCCAAGGCCTTCCTGTGGCCCCAAACAGCAGGCCAGCAGGTGCAGACAGGCTAGGCAGGGAGCACTGCCCACCCAGGGGCCTGACACCCCTGTCAAGCCGGATGCAGTGGCTCCTCTGACTAGGGGCACAGCTGACTGTGTGGGCCCCTTTCAGCATACGTAGGGGTGGGGCGCTGAGAGGGGCAGTGTTTTGCTGAGGGTTCCTTTCCCTTCACTTTCCATACTGGTCACCTCCCTCAAGGCTGCCTGCCTCATGGTGACCATGTGGCGGGCACCTGTGTGGCAGGCGGGAGGTTGTGCCCAGGGTCCAGGCAGTGGTATGAGGGGCCCTGCAGCTGGAGGGCCACCAGTCTCCCCAGAAGCTCAGACTGAGCAGTCGTGGCAGGGGCAGGGGCTGCAGTGGGAGGGGGCCAAGACAGACTCACTCAGGTTTTGTCGCAAGTGAGGCCTGGCTGCTGAGCTGGGTCTACGCTAGACCCTGAGGGCTGCTCTCGCTCCCACCAGGACTACGCACTGGCCGTGGACGTGTACCGTGCTGTGATCCAGTACCACCCCGAGCAGGAGCCGCAGCTGCTGAGTGGCATTGGCCGCATCTTCCTGCAGGTGAGGTGCGGGGGCCACAGGGCCTGACACCTAGCGAGTTCTGTAGGTTGGAGAAGCAGCACGAAATCATGACACGTGACTGTCAATGACTGGGAGACATGGGCCGGGCCGGCTGCTCTCGGGCTGTTCTGCTGCAGCTAGGAGAGTGCTGATAGAAGTGTGTGGACCCCTCTTTCCTCCTGGCTGACAGCTCCATGACACTGGACTTCTGCCAGGAGGGGGCAGACCAGGCCGGAAGGGACGGGCCCAGGAGCCCCTAGAGCAGTGTCCTTGCAACCAGAACCCAGGACATAGGCCGCTCTGACACCAGGGCCCCTCACTTGGCCAGACCTGGGCCAGCAGGCCAGCTGTGTGGGTGGTCCCTGCCCCTATCCCCAAGAATGTTTTGTAACATCCCAGAGCTGGTGCTGAGAGGAGCAGGAGCAACAGACCACCGCGGATGGTAGGGGCTTCCAGCAACCCCACATGCTGCCCACCTGGGCATGAGCGATTGGCAAGTGGAGGCCTCCCCGGGCCTGAGTGACCTTTAGGGTCCCAGAAGCCCGGCACAGGAGGGGCCTGGACAAGGTTCCTCTTATCTGGAGCCTGGTCCATGACCCCGGCCTTCCACATCTAGTACACACACCTCCACACAGCCTGCTCGTGGAGGCAGAGATGGCACTGGGCATCCACAGGCGACCAACAGCAAAGGCCCCTGCAGTCTCCCTGGCCTTCCAGGAGCAGCCCTCATGGGTGTCCATGCCAGGCAGTGATGGACAAAAAACCAAGCCTACCCACTGCCCGCACCAGGCCTCACTGCCTCACTCCTCATTGCTCATCTGCACGGCCATGTTTGAGGGGTAGGTGTGGCTACAGAGGGCAAATCAGGTGCTGGGCGGTAGCCCCACTAGATGGGTCACCATGAGGAAGCAGGCCTGGTAGAGTCGGTGTTGAGTGCCAGTCCGGGCCAGCCCCCTTCCCTGTGGCCTCAGCCCCAGCACTGAGCTCCACCTCCAAGGTCCGGGTGAGGTTGGCGCTGTGTTCCATTGTCCACTTCTAAAGGCGGGCCCAGAGGTGTGGGTGTTGCCAGGCAGCCAATGACAGGTGTGCCGGTTCAGTATCCCGGAGGTGTCTGTACAGAGACTACGTCACTACCGAGACCACGTCACTACCTGGGTCGCCAAGCAGAGGACCTCCAGTCCTGCTGGTGCATTGCACCCACACCCGTGAGCACACAAACAAGACTAGACCCTCACACACAGGTCCCCAGGAACCATTTGTCTTGTTTAGTGAGATGCTGATGCCCTGGCTAAAGCCGAATGAGGTGAGGAGACCCTGTAACCCCTCCTGCCCCCC
Source organism: Galemys pyrenaicus (assembly GCA_019455555.1). Classification (NCBI taxonomy): domain Eukaryota; kingdom Metazoa; phylum Chordata; class Mammalia; order Eulipotyphla; family Talpidae; genus Galemys; species Galemys pyrenaicus. Next base: position 10,767,515 of record JAGFMF010011799.1, on the reverse strand, counting down.
AAAACAGCATGTAGTAGAGCCCCAGCAACAGAACCAGCAGTAGTCAGTGCAGAAAGGGGTCCGATTGACCTTAAAAATGGCAAACACACCCTGTGACCCCGCAGGTCCACTCTGGGGCACCCCCCCAAAAAACAGTTGCTGTCATGCAAAGAAGGGTCTGCTCCAGGGCTGACAGCGTGTCCACAGCAGGGCACAGACACCTGCTAAGTGCCCACGCTGGAGGGCGGGTGGGAAACGCGCCCACCCAGGAGGATGCTGTTCAGCCACAAGGAGCTAGGAGATGCCCATGGACTTGCATGGGGGTTGGCGGGGGCGACAGGAGGCCCACCCGTGAGAAGGATGGAGACAGACACAGGATGTGTGCACAGTGTGGCAAAGCAGAACACATGGAAAACCAGTGAGCACTAATGAAGTTCAGGTTCCAAGGCTAAGGGGGAGAAAATGTCAAGGGACACGAGGATGGGGAAATACTAGAAGGATAAACTTAAAAGCAAATTCTTTAAATGCCCTAGGATGGTGGTGGGGTCAGCTCCCACAGAGATGCCTCTACCAAGCCCAGCACCTAGGATGCCTACGTGGCTTGAGCGTTCTTGGGGGTAGCGTGAGAACCAGGGGTATCGAGTGGGCTGCCCTCCTGGCCCCACTGCCTGTGCCCACACATGTGACCAGCAGTGCCCATGTTGTGCTGTAATGAGATTGCTGCCTGAAAGGCCAGGTGTGCACGGGGCCTGCAGTGTGGCGAGGCAGGCTGCCATCAGGGAAAGGCTTCCTCCATGGCCCTGACACAGATGTAGCGGGAACCTTCGTGGAAGGATCTCGTCACGAGCCTGGGGCCCCTGGCTTTGCCCACTTTTGACAGCAGAGACGGGGCCACCTCGCCCACCCTGAGTACTTCTCCAGCTTCGTCTCACGAAGGGTCTGAGCTTCCCTACATGTTAGAGTGGGGAGTCCTTTTTCCTTGCAGAATTCCATGTTTGAGAGTCAAAAGGTAACACGGGAACTTCAGATGTGATGGGCCTTGCAATGGTGCTGGACACAAGACAAGCAAGCAGTGTGGGGCCCTCTGCCAGGCCATGTCTAAATGCTGGGGCTCTCAGTCACCCCTTCATTTGGGCGCCTTTCAGAGGACACAGGCTAAGGCCATGTGCCTTTGTGAGGCACATACAGTGACTAGCTACTGGGCGTGGGTGCTGCAGAGAGGAACACTGAGGGAGTCCTCTCAAAGTTCCTGAGGCCCCCGCCAAGAGAGCAGACCCCACATCCCAACAGGGACTCAGATTCATCCACATGTTGTCCTGCCCAACAGATAGGAGACATCAGAACAGCCGAGAAGTACTTCCAGGACGTGGAAAAAGTGACGCGGAAGCTGGATGGGCCCCAGGGCAAAATCATGGTTCTGATGAACAGGTACGTGTTGTCACACGGAATCCGTGCTCCCTGGAGTCCCCCAGAACTTCAGCTCCACTCCCAGAGCCAGGCTGACCCTGGCATAACCCTTTCGTCAGGCCAGAAGTGAGCAGCCTAGCCCCAAGACGCAGAATAGTTCGTTTGAATTGTACCCTTTTTCAGTCATAAAAACTGATGTTAGTGTATCCTCCCCGCCGTGGTTTCCAAGGTGCTGCTTACACTACCCATTCTGCACGTCTGGCTGCGCAGCTGCTGCTCTCTGGGAGTCCCCAGTGTGGCCTCCCCAGAGCAGGTCAGGAGCAGCGGTGCCTGTTCCTACAGCAGGAAACCAGCCAGGTCATGGGGCCAGGCCCGAGTTAAGGAACGGGCTGCGCCCTGAGACAGTGGGCTCATGCCCCTCCCCCATAGAGCCACACGCACGCCGGGAGCCCCATCCTTGTTGAGGGAGACCCTGGGTGTCGCAGGTGCACAGGCCTCACCACTCAGCTCATGTTTCTATTCCAGAGCTTTCCTTCACCTTGGTCAGAATAACTTTGCAGATGCCCACAGATTCTTCAGCGAAATCCTGAAGATCGAGCCAACAAATGCCGTGGTAAGAACCCCCCAGGCCCCCAGTAGGCACAGCAAGTAGGCCCGCCCACGTCTGCCCCGTGGTGATGAGGCCGCATGCCCCGCCAGGCCAGCAACAATGCAGCTGTGTGCCTGCTCTACCGGGGCCGGCTCAAGGACTCGCTGCGGCAGCTGGAGGCCATGGTGCGGCAGGACCCGCGGCGTGGCCTACACGAGAGCGTGCTCTTCAACCTGACCACCATGTACGAGCTGGAGTCTTCCCGCAGCGCACAGAAGAAGCAGGCGCTGCTGGGGGCTGTGGCTGGCACAGAGGGCGACAGCTTCAACACCCAGTGCCTCAAGCTGGCCTAGCCCACCCATGCAGGAGCGGCCAGAGCCTACAGGTGTACCTCTGCCTGGCCTGCTTCTGCACCCCAGCATCCCCAAAGAACCCGGAAGCCAGCATGACCCCCACTGCTGTTCATGAGCAATAGACGCAGAACCCCAGCATTTGTGTTCCTCTCACTCCTATCCTTCACCCTCCTGCCTTTGCCTGGTTCTTCCTGGGGGGTTTGGCCTGCCTCCCACCCCTGCATTTGGGCTGCACAGTGTGGGGTGCAACAGTTATGGTCCATAACAAACCCTGGGTGCCCCATAAGCCTCAGCCTGCAGTGACCTTCACTCCTGCTGCCTGCTCACACCTTCTTTGCCTTTTCATGCTTTTTTTTTTTTTCCAGTGGCAGCAACATGGTTGTCAACACTGTGATTCAGCATGCAGACTGGGCCCTGCCTTGCTCCTGTCCCTCCCACCCAGGCTTGGAGCTTCCACCTGGTTGGGTTTTAGCCAGCAGGGTCTGGTGTCCTCAGGAACTTTGTGCCCTGCATGGTTCTAGCCCCTTAATGCATGCTGTTAGGGGAGTAGCTGAGGACCCCACACCCGCAGAATCCTGCCAACCAGCTCCTGTGCCTCACTCCTTAATCCACTTTTAAATTCCCATTTTACAGAAAGTAGAGCTCACTTTACAGGTGGATACAGATGTGATCCGCAGTGGAGCTGCGTTTCTGTTGGTTTTTGTAAAGGAGAACTGCATGTGCAGCCTCTGATGGCAAAAAGCCTCAGCACGTTTGCTAAAATAGAGACGAATTAAAGGTTAAAGTGAGAAAGCGATGAGGTACCAAGGGGCTGTGGGCTGTGGGGTGTCAGGGAGGTTTTCCAAATCTGAGAAGATTGTCATTTGACTCTCTTCACCTTGAGGGTTTCTTCCAAATTCTGCTCCAGGGGTGGAGGGCAGACACCACGGAGCCCTCAAGACAGGCCAGCAAGCCAGAGATGACAGGTCACCCAGTGAATTGGCACTTGGGCCCCAGAATCCTCTCTCTTGCCCTGACCACCCCCCACTGGCTAGGCCAGGCTGGGAAGCATGGAGCTGGGAAAAGGCTACCTGAACAACTTGCTCACGGAGACAGGCGGAGTGACAAGAGCACCCCAACGTGCATATTGCCTCAGCCCCTGGCCTGCACACACATCCACCCTGAGGTGCAGAGCTGACCTTTTGGGTCAGGGCTGGGCTTTCTCAGTGCCCTGAGAACCAGCTAAGAACACGAAGGGGAAGAAAGGTGAATTTTAAGAAGGTTTTATCCAGTTTTAAAGGCTTAAAAAGTCCTTCAAAATATGAGGCTTGTTTCTAGGATAACAAATAAGGCATAATTGTGTTTCAGACTTGGTAAAAAATTGTTCCCGCTTGTTAAAACTCAACACCTTAACGGTACCAAGCTTCACAGCAGGAAGCACCCACCCTGAGGACGCCACAGCCCCGTGTTACCCGCAGAGGCCTGAGTGAGCGAATGGCCAGCCCCTGGGCCGGGCAGCTCTGAACACCGAGGGTGAGAGCAAGGCTACTTTATTCTGAACAGGTGGCATCAGCACCCATGAGGGAGCCCCACTGCCCCACCACTCTCAGTTTTGGGGAGACGTGTCTTCATTCTGTTGAGCCTGTCACCAGGGTCACAGCTTGCACAGACAGCAGGCACTGACAGGTGTCGCTGAAGGCCCTGTGGGGGGAGGAGGTTGTGCCCAGCAGGTGCATTCTCATGGGGGCTGCCACCGCAGGAAGGTGCTCTGGTTGCAGGATCTTGCAGGGGAAGCTCCCCAGACTCAGTCTAGGGTATGAAGAGGGGAGGCAGTCAGGCCCAGGCTCGCTATGCCATCTGCGCCAAGAATGCCACATACTGCCCTCGGGCCTCGAAATGGTCAGCCGGCCGGTTGTACGCGGTCCACACGGGCTCTCCCACAAAAAGTCGCATGGCCTTCACGTAGTTCTGGAAAACAATGGACACCAGCACTGTCGAGCAGCACCCGCTGCCCTCACTGGCTGTCACGGCACTTAGGATACCTTGGGCTCTCGCCAGGCACCAGGGCCAAGGCCAGTGGCCCCCATGTGAGAAACAGCAGAGCTGGAGGGGGGCCTACCCTCGCTGCAGACATGGCACGGGCACTGGGGGACAGGGGACACGCCCTACTCACCGCCCTGGGTCCCGTTCTGGGGACTGCAGGGCCTGCCACTGTGGAGGACACAGAGAGGACAGAGATACGACACCTGGGCTGCTGTCCAAGGTTCAGGGTGTATCTTGCTGACAACCCCACAGAGGACGCGTGTGGACATCCGCAAAAGCACCACCAACTAGAGCCACCCCAGGAGGTGACCGGAAGCAGCACTCGAGTCCCAGCCAAAGGGCCCCAGGGGCTGAAGCGAGCAGGAAGAACTACTTCACACAGCTACTTGTCTGTTCACTAGGCACTTGGCTTAGGGGCTGCGTCGTGCTGCTCTGAGCCCCCCACATGTAGAGCAGTAAATGGCATTGAGATGCCTGGGGTACACCCCAGGGTGACCAACAACAGGCTCCCTAAGCAGGTGCGGACCACCCCCTATGCCCAACACTGCCATGACCAGACTGTGTGTGCACCTCCTGTCCCCACCACTGGCCAGGACAGCCTGACGCCTTGCTGTGGGCTCCCTGCCCCACCCAGACCCCTAGGCAGGAGGGCTCACCTTCTCGTCCAACGTGAAGCGGTGGTAGATGCCAGCAGGCAGTGTGATCAGGTCCCCTTTCTCCATGAAGATCCGGATCCACTTGTCCTCCTTGTCCCTTACATCAAAGTAGCCGCTGCCCTCCAGAATGTAGCGGATCTCCTCATCCAGGTGCAGGTGCTCCTCATAGAACGTCTTAATCTGGAGTGGGTGGGAAGGTGCGCCCTGAGACCCTGCACGGGGCTGCCTCCAGTCGCTGGGGAGCCCAGGGTTGTGGTCCCACAGAAGCAGCACTGTGGGGGTGGGCGGAGAGCCCCTCAGAAAGCCAGAGGTCGAGGAGCAGCACGAGAAAGGACCCCATGCCTGCAGGCCTTGTCGCTAGTGGTGCAGGACCTCCTGCAGCTGGGCTAGCAGGCGCTGTGCCCCTAATGGGAGAGTCCATAGGTCCACACAGCCACAGGCACATTCCACCCAGTACCCCCCCCCCCCGTGCCCTGGGCATTTACTGGCCACATAAAGGTAATGCTNCCACACAGCCACAGGCACATTCCACCCAGTCCCCCCCCCCCCCGTGCCCTGGGCATTTACTGGCCACATAAAGGTAATGCTCCAGGTGCCCATGCAGGGATCATTCATGTGTGTGGCATACTGGACACAAGCCCAAGCCCGAGAGACCTGCCAGCAGCCTGGCCATAGGTGGAGACTCCCTGGGTGCACAGCTTTGCCGTAACCTCTGGTGTTTCATATCGTCTAATAAGAGGGCAGCAAGTTTGGGGGAAAGAACCTGAACCCAGGCAGCACGTCCACAGGAGGGAAAGAAGCCTGGTGTGCCCGACCTGCCTCTGACAGAGCCTAACACTGACCAGGAAGCCTCCGCTGCAAAATCGAGATGAAGGCATCCCAGAGAAAAGCTGAGTTTGTCAGGGGTTTGTTGATCGAGTCATTCAAGCTGCTTTACCTTTTCCTCATAATTTGGTAGTTTATCTTTGCTTATGGTTATTATGTCCATCCAGGAGTAGTTTCTCTCTTTTCGGATCTTCTCTAATTCTGGATCATTCTCGTATTTGTCAGCATCCAGCTGAAATAGTTTAACACAAAAGCGGGTCCACTGACACCAAGGCAGAACACTGATCACTGTGCTCACACCCTGGTGCACGCGCAGCCCTGCCAGCCTGGAACAGACCTTCCTCCTTTCTTCCGGTTCTCTTAAGGCTCAGCTGCAAACAATGGGGCAGTGTTTCATGTGGCCTTCCCTGCCCCCACCCGCCTAAGGACACAACCTTACTGTGTTCTCTGTTGGTAACATGAGTGCCAGCCCCTGCAAATGAACCCAAGGCCCCTGCTGGGTCAGAGGCTTTTATCATTTGGCCCTGTACCAAGAGACTGCCCTATTGTCTTCCGCCCTATTTCCTTAAAATAACAAACGAATCACATTTTAAACCAAAAAGGATGGCTTGCTTCTTTTGAAAACCACCTGATGCTCCACCTCACCGTTTGTATTAACCACATATCTGTACATACCATCTTCCAAGCTCTCTCTGGCCCACGTAGCATGGACTGGCCCTGCCCTGAACTGCCTTCCTCAGCTCAGCTCCCTCTGCCTCCAATCGCCAGCAGTGCACGTTACGACATGTTAATGCACGCCAGGGTGCTAGTCCTGGAGCCCCTTATCTCTGGGAAGACGACTCCCCACTGTGCGCATCACCGGGAAAGGGCAGGAGAGTGCACACCGGGGTGGCCTCTGAGTCCCCAGAGCCACAGGGATCGAAGACTGACAGCGCGGGCAGTCATGGCTAGGCCTGGACCCGCGCAGCGCAGCCAGAGGGACTGCAGGGACCGGCGGACTGCAGGGCGCCTGCATAGCGCGCCGACCTGGAGAAGTGCCTCGAGCCAGGGAGACTGAGTCAGGCTATTGGACCACCGGCCCCACCACTGAGCATGCGCGCAGGCCCCTGGCAACCCAGAGCGCCAGACCCCTGGCCCGCCCAACGAGCATGCGCGCCACTCCCAGGACCTGTCATGGCCACTGACCCCTTCTCCACATTGTAGCTTGTGTGTTTGCGCGGGTACTCGGGGTGTTAGAGGGAAAGGTAGTCCTAAATAAACTGTACAAATAAATGTATGGACTCCAAAGCACCAATATTCCAAAACCACAAATCCAATAAAATAATTATCAAAAATAAATCACTAAAACCTAAAAATAAAATTAATCAACCAAGCTAAACATAAAACCAAAAATATAAGCCTTAAAAGCCGTCTTCGTTCAAAGTCATCTCCCTTAATTCAAAGCCAGCTCTCAACGCACTGTTGAGTTCCAGCTCTGAAAATCTGGTAAAATATTTAAATTACATCCCTCTCTTCTCCTTATATTATTACTATTGCCTCTTCTTTTGTAAAATAAAACCCTTTATTAACCTTTGTCGCGTGTGCCTGCAGTTAGGGCTTATTTTAAAAGCCTTTCAAGCTCGCAGGTAAAAGCCCAGTTAAAAAAAGCCCATTTTATATTAAAATTGCCCTGTAACAGGGGCACCTGAATGGGGACCGGTCCCTCCGCCCGCCTCGGGAGGCCGGGCCGCAACCCGTGCCCGCGCACCTTCCAGTAAAGGACCCCGAGACAGCGCAGCTGCTCCAGGCCGACCGGACGGTCTGGCTCGGCGCGGTGGGGCCGCCTCGGGTCGTCAGCTGACTCGTCCATGTACCAGGCCTGCACCATGTCCGCCCGTGGGCGCGCGATCCGCCTGACCCCGCCACCGCCCGAAGCCCAGACCCAACTGAGCCCCGCCCCCGGATAACCCCGCCCGCCGCCGGCAACCTGGCCGACCCCGCCTACAGGCCTGAACCCGCCCCGTGTGACCACGCCCACAGGCCGAGCCTGCTTCACAGCCTGGAGCCCCGCCCCGATAGACACGCCTCAGCCCGCAGTCCCGCCCCGGTTTGGCCCGGCCCCTAACCCTTTAGCTGGGCTAGGGGTGTGGTCAGTCCTGGGCGAGGGCCAACTCGGCCCTGCGGAAGAGCTCGCAGCGGGGTCCTCCCGCGGACCGCGTGGGGTTGCGCGGCCTGCTCCCCAGGTGCTCGGGGGCAAGGAAACCCGCCCCCTCCCACAAATCGCGTCTGCGGCCTTGGCTCCTGCTAGTCAAAACAGCCTCCACGCGACTGTTTCTCTTTACCAAGGGTCATGGCCCATGGGCGCCAGGCGCCGCCCCTCTGGTGCGTGTGGCTCTGGAATCAAGACAAACTCCTTCTTTTCTTTCTTCCTTCGAATTTCCAATCAATTTAAATGATTAGACAGAAAAAGCCTTGCTAAGCTGTCATCTGCGCCGACCTTTCCAGGACTCAAGTGGACATAGGGCTGCACCGCTGCTGCTGGCTCTTTGGCCGAATGGAATAAAAACCCGAGGACTTGGAGGACACGCGGACATCTCCAAAGCAATGATCAAGGGCTCCAGAAACACTGCTTGTGTTACCCCAGGCCTCTCCTCAGTTGGCTGCGGTGCTATGCCCACCTGCTCACCGCCTGCCTGCTCACCGTCAGCCCCATCACAGCCTGCCTGCTCACAGCTCACCAGCTAACAGCCCACCTGGTCATGGCCCCACTGATCACCTGTCCACTCTCCTTCAGGGGCCCGGATACACCCACTTTCCTCCTGCACATAGTGACAGTCTCACTGCACAGCTATACACCCCCCACCCCCAAACCCCCACCCCCGACACCTCAGGTCTCTCCTTAGCCTGGTCTAGACAGTCTCAGTCCACCAGCACCTGAAGCCTGGGCTCCGACCTGCCCAGCCATCTTCCTCTGCAAGCTGTCCCACTGACCCAGCTCTTCCATCCTCCATGGGTTACCCTCTCCTTGCTTCCCTGCAGATACCAGTCTGCCTTCTGGCCATGGCCTCATCTGAACACAATGCTACGGAGCCCAGGCTGTACTGTCCACGCACAGGGACTGGCGAAGCATGTGACCTCTGATCCCAGCTTCTGAGACCCTGAGAGTCTGGGTGGCTCTGCTGGCTCATGGCTCATAAGAACCCCGGTCACAGCCCCTGGTTCCCATTCACCCAAAGGCCTGTCCAGCCTTTCCAAAAGAATGAAGGGCAGCACCTGCACCCAGCATCCAGCTGTGCATTCCTGCCCCTCGCCTCCACCTTGACACCGTCACCTGCCAGCAGGTCCAGGAGGTGGCACCGACTGGAGCCTCAGCCAAGTCCCCTCACATCTTCCCAACTAGCCGTCCCTCCCTCCCTCCCAGGGTCTGCTTTGCCCCATGCCTGCGCACTGCCCTGTGCCATTTCCATCCTCAGCTTACTTGTCCTTGCATCAGAGATGCCTCTCACCCCGCACCCCCATCCTTGGTGGCACTTCCGGTTTCTTCACAAGGTTTGGCAGGTGTGGCTGCTTGAGGGCCATCAGCCCAGGGCTATGGTGCCTGCCAAGTGGCCAGTGACCACAGACCTGGTGGCCAGTGGGGGGTCTCGCAGGGCTTACACCCCACAGATGGTGGTGAAGTTGCTGCATGAACGTGGCAAGGATATGAGAGCACCCAGTCTCAGGAACCCACCATGCTGTGGGCCCCATACCAGGCACAGGTCCATGGTCACCCTGTGAGCCGGTGCCCATTGTCCACATTTGAAGACAGACAAGGCAGCTCTCACGGCCTTGCTTAGGGCCTCTGGGTTGGATGTTCAAGGCAGGGCTCAAGGAGCATGGCCTCAGACCCAACCAGGACCGCAAAACAGGCCAAGAAGGATTGTCTCCTCACTGGATGCAACCCCTGGCCTGGGCAGTGCTTCTGTGCCCCACTGTGGCTGCCCGCCAGCCAGCTCAGGCTCACCTCTGGCTGACTTCCACCTCAGCAGATGCCTTATACTTCTTCGGGAGGCAAGAGGGAGATGTTCCATGTTATAAAAAAAATACACTGCAGAAGCGAGATGGCCAGGGCACCCTGAGGAGCACAGAGAGCTCTCAGGGGGACCAGTCCCAGAGGTCCAGTCTGAGAGACACTCTCCCTCATGTGGCTGTGCTGGCCCTGGGGCTCCTTCTTTGAAGGGGAAATCTTTGAAGTTGCAGTGCTTTTCTGGGAGCCAGCACCTCCTCCCCTGGCTCTACCGTGACCAGAATCCAGCACCTCATGCAGCCAATGTGGGCAGCATCTGTGCAGACAATATGCAAACACAGTCCCCAGGGTTGCAGTCCTGTACCCCAACTTTGTTCAGCACCTGCTCCAGGCTCTGAGCAACAGCAGTGAGGCCACAGAGGGAGCCGGTCCCAGTGGCTGAAATGCATGGGGGGAGGGCCAGAGAGCAGGTTTCCAGCTTCACAGGCCCAGCGGCCCAGTCAAGGAGTACAGGATGCCAGTAAGCACCACGCAGGAGCATCCTTGACCTTGAGGTCCCTATGGTTGTTCTGGCATTGACTGGGTTTCCAGTTGACATCCAGAGGCTACCCTCAGCCCTTCCCCACATGACCCACAACATGGGCACCTGCTTGAAACCAGTAAGCTGGCCCTGGCCTGGGCATCTCTTCAAGCAGCACTCGTGGGTAGCCCAGGCTCACCTGTTTCCTATGGTTACCTAGAGCCTATAGACCTGGGGCCTTAGTTACACCCATAAAATCCTCCTCACTTTCCCATTTTGCTTAGCAGTTCACAGCCTCCCACTCCAGGGGTTCACATGCATGAGCACCAGTGAGTCCAGAGTCTTGGGGTCCGACTGCTGCCTACAGGCACCCGCTGCCTGGCTCAGCATGAATCCAGAGGCTGAAGTGCTTCAAAACCCAGTACTGGTGTCCACCTTCAGGGCTCAGGATAAGCACCAACGATAGAGGCGTTGCTACCCAATAAGGTCCACTAGGAAGACAGAAACTAGAAAGGCAAAAAACTACATGCGGGCCAAGCAGAATAGCCAACAATGGGTCCTGGACTTTCTCACTGACCTCACAACCCAACTGTTTGTTCCCTGAGAATGGCCCTGTGCTGGAACGATGGAGACTGCAGTCTGTCCAGGCCCCACCCAGCTGCCCACACTGCCCAGGTGACTTCAACCCTGGGAGTTCACAGCACCAGGTCACCTGGAGGGGCCCCTAGGCCCCACCCAGCTGCCCACACTGCCCAGGTGACTTCAACCCTGGGAGCTCACAGCACCAGGTCACCTGGAGGGGCCCCTAGACAAGGCTGTTGCACCGCTGGAGGCAGAGAGGGGTTTGGGCTTCCTCTTCACTTTGCCAGAGGTTAGCCTGGAGGGGATGACAGTTGGGGAGGGGTGATAAAACAGAAGGCAAAATACAATTATTTCCAATAGATGCTTGACCCCCCTTTCTGCACACCTGGTCTCTAGAGCCCCTTCACTCCCATCTGGCTGGCCTGCGTGCCCGGGCACTCCTGAGCAGGTCGGGCTCCAGTGCCCCTGAGCCACACACTGAGCATGACTCGGGCAGGATGAGGGACCCCATTTTATGTTGTACATGCAGTGATGTCCTTGTGGCCACCTGGCGCTGAGTGTGGTCATTGTGACAACAGGATGCTTCTTCCAAGTTTAAGCCTTCTCAGAAAGGATAGAAACACCGTAGGTGCGTTCAGCTCCAAGGACAGTCACGAGGCGTCCTGCTTGCCACTCACTGCGTGCCGGTGCTGGGCCTGTGCCTGGCTGAGTCCTTCCACTGCCGTCTCCAGGAAGACACAAGCTCACCAGGCCCTGGCATGGCAGAGTCCCTTCTAACGTTCATTACCCATTGTTTTGAGAAAAAAGGGGACGGGAGAATGAGCTGAGAGGTCTGTGCTGGCAGTGAGCCTCCAGGGCCCTGGCCGAGGGGTAAGCAATGGGGCACAGGCAGCTGGTGGGGACCCCCAGATCCTCCCAGACCCCTGGTTGAAATTCCAGGTCACTGTGTCAGCACTTAAAAAAATGAGGACCCAAGGGGCTTTGCTATGTGAGTCCCACTACTGAGTCTGAGAAAAGACTGAGCATTCCCAGGACTCACATGGAAACCCAGTGACAACCACTAAGTCAGCAAATAACATTCTTATATAAGGGAAACTGTCATATTTGACTCAACATACTATCTTTCTTGACTTTTGCAAATCTTTATTGTGTGGCTGAATAGGAGGGAGGTGGTCAGTCTCTGCCCCACCCACCCACAGGCTGTCTGGGTCACCAAAACTGGAGGCCACCCCGCCTCAGCCTGCATTGAGGACAGAGGCACGTTTGACAGCGTCCACCAGGGGTCCTCAGCTCTGCCTTGCAGTACAACTTCATCAGGAGGCTGCCCTGGCAGCCACATGCTGACCCCACGTTGTCCTCTGGAGTTCTGAGGGCACTTCACCCATGGGACCGACGAGAGCATGCATGAGCCATTCTGAAAGCATAGACTATGTACAGATCATCCAAGTGTCCAGGCGTCTCGTCGCACAATATGAAAAAAAGTATGGCTGGCACGGTCCCCGCCTGGCCCATGGGGGCGCCTGGAAGGCATCAGGCCTTGGGCACACACAATTTACAGCGCTCACATTTTCTCCTGCAAACTTGAATTGTGTTGTTGCTGACAGTCAGTTGTTGAAGAGAGGGTCCCTTGATCCATGGGTGTATGACCTAGGGCCTGGCTGGCAGCTTAGGTATCTGGTACCTGCCACCCGCATGTCTCCCTGGTGTGCGAGCCCACTTGAAGGTCAAGGCTCAATAGCTGGGTCCAGTAGCAGCCCCACTGAGGACCGTCTCGGGCTATAGCAAGGGACACAACCAAGTGGCTCCTCTCAGTGACTGGAGGGAACAGGGCTATGGTCCATGATGCACAGTGCAGAGTCCACAAACACACATGTTGACATGGAAAAGCAGCAGGAGGCCGGCTCCTCACGCCGTCACCTCTTGTGATTCCGGATTCTCGCAGTGCGGGGGGACAGGCTGAACAGGGGTAGGGCTGGAAGCCCAAGTCTGTGCTGGCAGCATTGTCATAAGGGCACCTCTGTCCACTGGAAAAGCCTAGAAACAATGGCCAACCAGTAGCAGTGAGCACCTGATATAAAATAGCCCTTTGCCATTAAAATAAACTAGAGGTTCTTAGAGAAACATTCACTCGCAGGCCTAGAGCAAGAGCCCAGTGGGACCAGAGCACCGGGCAGGGCAGGGCAGGGGGCCTGAGCAGGAGTGTGCGCATGGCGGGCAGAAGCAGAGCGCAGCCAGCAGGGTGTCCCTCCTGCAGGGCAGAGCGGCTATAATTCGGGCTCAGTGAAGACTGACAATGGCAGTGGGCGAAGGGAGCTAGTGGCCCACACTGGCGACACACAGAAGGGACATGCTGCTCAGCAGCCCGCAGCATGTCCAGGCTGAGTGGATAGCGCCAGCCAAGCTCCTCCCAGACAGCCTGGCGAGGCTGGCAGGCACGATGGGACTTCAGTACAGAGACTGAGGAAACACCCGCTGCAGAACAAGTGGCATTAGGACAGCGGCCTCCCCAGGTGGAACTGAGGCACCCTGAGGTCGTCTGGTCTGCAGGTCCTTTGTTGACCTGAGTGCAGGGGACAGGGATGGGAGCACCTTTGGCAGTAATAACCCCGAAGTTCCACACAAGCTGTATCCTTTCCTGTTCATCTCAATGATGAACAGGTGATAAAAGCCAAGGGTAAAGTGAACGATCAAGGGCAGTTTTTTCCACCCAGCAGTTCCCCACTGGGTTGCACAGGGTAACATTACAATGCAGATATCTCCATTTTGTTCTGATTCCCTGGAGAAAGGCCCATGCTCAGTGCTCACCATGGGGGTTCCCATCCCTCATGCTCTCACCCACCCCGGGGGCGGCAACCGCCTCAAATTGCACAGACAGCAGGGTCTACCTGGGGCGGAAGCTCGGCCCCACTGAGAGACTTCTAAACCCCATCTGCCCACCCCTTCCCCAGTCGAAAGCCTGAGTCACCCGCCCAGGCAACGAGCACTGAGCGGAATCAAAGCAGAACTCTGAGACCTCAGCCAGCCCTCGGGCCTCAAGGCTGCCTGATTTATTGCACACCGAACCCTCTTAGCCCGAGGCAGCTGGCTGCCTTCTGGTCAGTCCAAAGCTCGCCAGTGCCCCGCCCCAGGTCCATCCTTTAGGCACCAGCATGGAAAAGCACAAACCACCAGGACTCCCACTTCTCCAGGGATGAAAAGGCCTCGTTCAGTCTTCAGGCTGTCTGGCCCCTTCTCTGGCTAATCTGTCGGCTTCTTCGTTGCCTCTAAAACCCGAATGACCGGGCACGTGCATCTGTTAAATAAATCATGTCCCCAGCTTTACTGATGCCTCCCACATGCAGCAGCTGACCACAGGCCCCCTGAGGTCACCACCCTGCAGAGCAGCCCCTTGCCGTCCACCCCAACAACCGCACAGTGGCACCCCCACTCTCCACATGTGTTCACTGCCTGTGCTGGCTCCTGCCACCCAGGGCTGGCTCCTGCCACCCAGGGCTGAAGCCCCATCGCCTGCATGGCTGGGTAGATAGGACGTGAAATAGGAGCAACGTGGTTCCCCTCAAGCGCTGTTTAAAGGAGGTGCACACATGCTTCTAAGGATGCTATGAGAGGCAGGCCTAAGTGTAGGGTCACCACCGTCATGGGGTCCTAGGAGGGCAACATGGCTGGGGCAGATGCTGCAGTTTAGTTTGCTGTGTCATTTGAAAATATAATTTTAAGAAATCTTCAAGTACGAGAAGAAAACTTCTATTTTGGTAAAAAACGTTATTAAGGTCTGATAAGGGGACTTTAATTAATTTAGTCTTTAGTAAGTTAGCTTTAATGTTACAACCAACTGCCCAGAAACCCGCAGGTTGACCACGCCAATGGCTGGGTGCTGCAAGACCAAAGGAAAGGGCCCAGGCACAGTGCCTTCCAGCACAGCAGCACCACTTCTGGACGCCTGGGCGCCGGGTGACCCTGCTGTGCATCAACTCGCAGAAGCAGTCACTGACCTGAGTCACGCCATCACATGAAGCCCCCCACTTAACCCCACAGTCCCAGCTGGGACTCACCCACTGGATATCCATGCCCTGCGTGAGACTCTCCAGCTGCACAAAGTCCTCCTTGTTGATCACGTCCTTCCCTGAGCTTGTCTTCCAGCCGTTTTTCTTCCAACCTTGAACCCAATTCGTGATGCCTATGAGAAGAGTGCCCTCGAAGTCAGCTGATCTGGAGTATTCTGGCCTGCCTTCCTCCCAGACACCGCCTCCCTCTACCCCGCCCCAACTATCTCCTCTGTTCTGAGCAGCCTAGGGACAGGCTCCCACACTTAGGCCCTGCTCTGGCTTCAACCCAAGACACGCCCTCCCTTGCCCCATCAGCACTGCCCCTGCACCCACACCATTTTCCAAAGGAGCGGTCTGCAAGCCACTGAGTGACGTCCTGGACTCCACAGCCAGGAGAGTGAGGCGAAGCTGATCCTCAATTGGGCAAGACATGCCTGAGGCAAACACTGCAGCACAGAGCCGGACTCAAAGGCTCAACTGCCCTTTGCCCTTCAGGTCTGCCCTGATACCTGCTAGGAGGGAAAGGCCAGTGGGGTGTGGGGCTCACCATTTATAGTGAACATGCTATCTGTGTAGAGAACCAGCTTCCTGATGTTCTGGGCCTTTGCCTGTTCGAGGGCTTTGCAAGCTGCCTTGAAAAAACAGATGTGGTCAACTGTAGAAATTGCTCGACACTCTACGTGACTATGTCCAAAACTACACAACAAGACAAGTGCCCCCTCTCCTATGTTAACTGTGAGGGTCAAAATCCCTACGTGACTAAAGCTACACGTACAATCTTCCTTGCTATTTATATGTCTGCTTGAATTGCGTTTTAGCACTTTTCTGGGAAATTCCTACCCTCCAACACCGTCATTAATCCCAAACTAAATTGATGCTGGCTCACTGTCTCATATGTGTGCAGTGTAAAAGCTCACTGATGTGTCCAGTTGGTGCTGAGGAACAAGGATGGGCCTCATGCGAGATCTGCTGAGGACTTACGTGAATCTCTGCTCTTTGGTTTGTCTGTCGCCCAGGAAGTCTAACACCTACATTCCTGGTTTAAAAACAACACAAAGGAAAATAAAATTATAAAGCAAATCCTCAGTCATCTGGATGCTATGAAAACATGAAAGCACTACAGAACATGGCCTGTAAGAGCCACCATTACCAGCACCCTCCTGAAAAGCACCCTCCTGAAAAGCACTCTGGATGGCATACCAGGAGGAGCTGTGGGCCAGACATGAAGAGTATGCTTTAGCACTGCCTGGACAACCTCAGCATGTGGACAGCAGACACCAGGCAATGGCACTCATGCCACACAAGGTCCCCACCCCCACAGGCCCGGAGCTAACCTCCAGGTAGGTGAGAGTGACAAGCTGGGGATGTGAGGGACCCACCACAAGCAGCTTACCTGTCACATCCCAGCCACCCACCCATGTCCACGCATGCTGCTGGAGCCAGGCCCAAGCGAATGCCCATGTGCACATCACCATGACTTTGTGCCCAATGAGCAACAGCGGGCCTCAAAGCTCACTCCACAGCAACAGAGGGATAAGATGGGCCCAAGTCAGGTGCCTGCTTGGTCCCTTCAAAACACCCCCAGGGTATGTGTGACTCTCAGGGTCCACGAGGCTCTTCTGATGTAAACTCTTCTCAGTGACCCATGTAGACTTATCAGGACTGAGGGTGGGAGAACAACGTGAAGGGGCATATGTTCTGAGGGACAAAGCCACTAGGTGCGCATGTGCTGAAGCCTGTCCCCACCAACTGGCCAGAGCTGGTTCCCAAACCACCAATCAGCGCACCAGCCTATTTCACATGTTCTGGAATATAATTTGCTTCAATCCGAAGCTTGAAAATTCCAGCTTTTTTTGTTTACTTACAGAGGATGGCCAGGCCCCCAGTAAACTCCTATCCCGGCTCGTGCCCTCCTGCGCCCATTGCTGGAGCAGCAGCCATCAGTGTAGACCACGACAGACTCTCCTGTAAGAGGGAGACTCAGTGAGCACAGTGGGCCTCCACCCCCCAGAGCCCGTGAAAAGCAGCACCAGCTGGGCTGCACGTTCAGCCGGATGGAACTTGATGACAGCGGGTCAGTCTTTCCTCTGGGAGATGCAAGCCCCCCCTTAATGGGCATTCGGAATTCTGCTGTGCCTGCCAGGCAAGGTCAAGGTGAAGGCAACAGCTCAGCAAACCCAGACCCCTGCAGTGAAACTGCTATTCAACACCCCTCCCTGCAGGGCCCTGCAGGAAGGCAGACAAGCTGTGCCCTAGAACCCAGGAGCTGCCCACTGACATCCAGGCTGCGAGGTGCTAATGGGCAGAGGTGGGCATTGTTCCCAAGGCAACTGCCACCAGGACAGCAGTGGACACACGGGGTGCAGGAGACACTCCTAAGTGGAACGGGGCTGAGGAACACGTGTTAGGCGAGCTCCCCAGACCTGTCAGACCTGACACACCACACGACACATCCACTGCCAGTGCCCAGCAGCCTCTTGTTCAGTGCGTCTGCACTTCAAACAACTGCGGGGCCTCCCCACTCACCCCACAAATAATCTGTCTCGATGGCTACTGGCAAGTCACCATGGCCAGGACATTTGCTTTCTATACAAATGCAAAGCTGACTTATACTTTTGATAAGCCTGACAAAACAGTGCCTGCTGGTTTTCCTTGGAAATCTGAACCTACAAATACACCGATTTATACAAAAGCACTACATATTTCTATTTTCTTTCCACAAATATCAATGACAAAAAGGAGTGTCACAGGCTGTGTGTCAGAAGCAGAGGCCTTCCTGAACTAAGGGGAATTCAGGGCTTCTCTCTTGCTTCCCATTCACAGGGAAGGGCAGGGCCACTTCTGTTTAAGGCACAGGTGCATTTATAACTAGAAGCTTCCCAGGCCTTTCCCATTTCAGGAAGCTGTGTCTTGTTTCTCCTTAGTAATGTGAAATGCTGTGCACACAAGGAACACCGTCGTTTCAGAAGATTATAGTGTGTTCCATTAGTGGCGTTGGAGTGATTTTCCTGAGGGTGTCCAAAATGTTACTAATCCTGTACCATTTATAAGCCATAAGGTTATAAAATAGTAACCTCGGAGGTCTTTAAATAACCTTCCCAGTTAAGAACAAGGATGCTAAACATCAGCTCAAGTGTCCCCCGTTAACAAAGTGGAAAATTTTCACACACACATTTGTATGGCCATCATACTAAACATTTAAGTGCAGAGGAAGTTATACCCATGTAAGAAAAGGTGTCCCGGCTCACAGGAGGGACCATGCCCACGTCCTGCCGCCCAAGCTTCGCACATGGCTCCTCGGGCTCTGCCTCATCTTCCTCAGAGGGCTCTCTGAGACGCTTGTTCACTCTTACTTGTGATTCTTGTCCAGGCTGACTTTTCTTCCCTAAAAAGAGAGCATCTACTCAAAAGTCAGAACCATGGATGCAACAGGAAAGGATTAAGGATCCGGTAACTTAGCAAGCAGCTTCCCATCACTAAGTCAGGCTCCAGTACCTTCTGTATGTGGCTCTCAAAATAGGGGCTGACAACAACCCCCATCTCAGACTCTGAAGCCGGTGAAATCAGCTAAGGTGGCCCAGAACAAGCACAGTAAGAACGTGATGGCAGAGTCTGTGCAGAACATGCTCTCCACAAAGATAGCAGAGTTGCTGAGGGTTCTGAGCCCCTCGGGGAAATCTGAGGGGACCTTTCCCCAAAAAGAACAAGCGCCGACATCCTGTCCATGAGATGAGTGGTCCCTGTGAAACTAATCCCTGCCTCCTGCCCTGAATACTCCAGTCTGTAGCACCTACAGAGAGCCCCAGAAAGCTGAGAGGCAGGCAATAGGCCATAAACAAACAGCTGACATCAGAAAAGGAAAGAGAGGCAGGGTCAGTGTCACTGTGGAACAGGCTGTGCAGCCCCGCCAGTGGCCTCTACATCCACACCAGGGTGCTCGCATGCTCTCAGGCCCGCAGGAGAATGGGGTCCCAGGCATTCGCATCACTATGCAGCTCACCCAGAAGGGGAATTAGAGCCAGGTACACAAGCCAGCCAGTTCCAATTTAACTCAGCCCACTGACTTAAACCCTGCAGGCTTCTGTTACTGAGGCATTGTGTTAGGTGGTCTGAAACTGCTTTTCTTAGATGACTGTTGTATAAAGTGGGGTCAGGGCACAGGGGTGACTATCTCTAACATAACAACCTTAATCTACCACTAGAGCATTTACTTTCGACTCTAACCCCCTAAATCAGGAACAGAGAAATGGGGCTCTAATATTCACTGAAAAATGAGGGGAAGCCAAAGTCCCCCTACCTGCACAGCATCTCAGCTAAGGTTATCAGAGTGAAATTTGCATTACTGTCATATTTAGCAGGATACTTGAGACGTCCACTCTATCATATTCATGTCACCTTCTACTTATGATAAACTGTTTCTCTAGGTTTACAGAAGTAAACCCTAAATATGCAGGTGCAGGTCAAAGTGAAATTTTCTAGAATTTTAACAATGACATAAATATTGATTAAATTTACTTTTTTAAATATTTATTTATTTGTGCATATAAGAACTGTGGTACAGGCCAGAAGGGGGGGAGGGGTTGAGAGAATTCACCAGAGATAGAGTGGGGAAAGAACAGGTAGAGTGACTTAAGTACATGCTGAGGGGAGCAGCGGGAGGCAGGAGGTCTGCTGTGCCATGTGGGTCACCTCCCTGGCCGGGGATGGAACTCATGCTGCAATGGCTGCAGATGCCTCATAGTGCAATGCTTAACCTCTAGTGCCACAAGGCAGGCTCCTGATTTCATCTACTATTAACAGAAAACTACACTGGAGTCAATTTTTAAAGGGCAGGTAAAGAGACTGAAGGAAAAGGAGACAATGGCTGTCAGAAACTTTTCCTTCATAAAGTTGTGATTTTTTTTTCCTTTGAGTTAATTAATCCTAACTCAGCATAAATAAACCACAATAACTAACAAATAGCCTAATAATCCCCAAATAAGGATGAGCAAATGTACTACTAAAGAAGGAAACTGATGCCTCCCCAGTGGCACAGGGGTTAAGTCTCAGCATAATCAAGCTACTGCCAGCCACTGCAGACTGAGTTCCATCCCTAGCAGGGAGCTGACCCACAGAGCACAGTAGACCTCTCCTGTCTCACCTCCTGCTTCCCTCAGCAGTGGATTTCAGTGGATCCACCTGTTCTGCTCCCCACTCTGTCTCTGGTGAATCCTCTCACCCCCGACACCTCTGGTCTACAACCCAGTTCTTGTATGCATAAATAAATCTTAAAAAATAAAAAAGGAAACCTATTAAAGATGGAAATAGGCCTAGTGAGGACACTGAATGAAGCAGCAGATCCAAGTCCTTGTTTGACCCTCAAACTGCCACTGGCAGGAACCACTGATCTAAACTGCCTCCAGTCTGTTTCCTCGTCTGTAAAAGAGAAAGATGGAAAAAGTCAATTCTCCTGGATCTGAGCAGAGGGCAGCTGTAGTGACCAGTGGCACATGGTCATGAGAAGCTTAGATTGTAATAGTTTAAAAAGCCA
The DNA here is from genome assembly GCA_019455555.1 of Galemys pyrenaicus. NCBI lineage: Eukaryota > Metazoa > Chordata > Mammalia > Eulipotyphla > Talpidae > Galemys > Galemys pyrenaicus. The sequence goes on along the minus strand of JAGFMF010011799.1, from coordinate 10,747,021 downwards.
GACGAGTGGCGAGTACCTTCTGAACCATCAGGGCTGGAGGAGGACTTTCTCACAAAGGCCCAGGCCTCCTCTTCGGTGGGGAACTTCTTAAATCTGGCAGCGGGAAACCGGTCCACCTGGGCTCGACATTCGTTCCTGAAACACACACATGAATCCCTTCCTCCATCTCTGCCGGTCCCTTTCTCGCTGATTCTCTTCTTAAGGTAGGAAAATGTGTGCGAAAGTGTGGGCCCGGCTCTTAGAGGGCGCCGGTCACGCCTTCCTGTGCGAAGTTTTACCATGAAGCCCTGCCCTCACGCTGCAGAACTGGCCAGCCAGACAGGACGGGGGCACCCTAAAACTTTCCTCAACTCCAGTCTTATCATACTTGGGCCCTCGTAAAAAACAAAATCCTAAAAGCATTTCATTGGCGCGAAAAGGTCACTTCTGAGCTGCTGCTCCTCAGCAGCACGGCTGCCCCCGACGCGGCGCCAGGTCTGAACCTCCGGGTTCAGGTCTCACAAACAGTCCCACGAACTTCCGACCGTGCCACGACCTGACGCGCGGCGCAACCCAGTCCACCCCCGCCAGAGTGATGCCGGCCCCAGTGTCCGGGTGTGCGCGTCCGGAGGAACTAGAGGGGGCCCACGCGCTCGGGGCCCAGCGACGCGGAGGGCGCGCTCACCAAGTTAAGAAGACCCCGGGCTGGCGGCCCCGCCGCACCGCGTAGAACATGTCGGGCGCGCCGCCGCAGCTGCCTCCGCAGCGCACAGCCACCCAGAAAACTCCACGCGCCACGCCCAGGAGCCGGGGCATCCCTCACAGCCAAGCCGCCACCATCCCGCGGCAGTCGGGAGCCAAGACCCGCACCCGACTTCCGGCGGCCGCCGCTACGGCCCTAGTAGATGACGCCACCAGCCGGGGCCCCTGAGGAGGAGGTGGGCTGTTGGAGGGGCGGGGCCTTGAGAGGTGGGGCCTGAGGGTTGGCTTTTCAGGCTGTCAGTGAGACTATGGGGCCTAGGGCGGGGCGTGGGGCGGAGCATGAAGCTTGGCGCTTCAGGCTGTCAATGAGATAGTGGGTCTGGGGCGGGGCATATGGGAGCGTGCCCTGGGCGGGGCATGTGGGGCGGGGCCCGGGGCGGAGCCTGAGGCCCTAGCTCTTCAGACAGTCAGGGAGACACTGGGAACTAGGGTCCAGGATGGGATAAAGGTCCGGCTTCGGGTTTTGAGTGCAGGGCCGGCGGGGACTGGACTCGGGGTCGGTCGAGCCGTCGCCATGTGAAGGATCAAGGAGGAGCGGGTTGTGGCGCAGAGGCCTGGGAGGGCAGGCTGCAGGCTGCAGTTGGGTCAGTGCTGTTGCAGCGTCTCCAGAGTTGCCTGCTGCCCCGTGGGCTTTCGCTGGGTATGGGTGGTGACGTCGCCTCCATTGGGGCTCACCTGGGCTTCTTTGCGAGCCAGCCCTGTAGCCCCCACAGACGCTGACGCTACTCCCGGGCGGTTCTTGGAGAACAACGTCCCACATCGAGTGCTCGCCTATTTCCCATTAAGAGTTTTAAAGTTTTATTTTTGACTTTCAGGGCCAGGGCGTGACCTCTTGCAGCTGGACCTTGTTGCCTTGCACCCCACTCCCACATGCAGGTCTCTCACACGGTTCCTGGGGTCCCTGCCTCTCATGGGGCTTCCTGGATGGCCCTAGTGTCTCTGCAGGAAGACCCAGCGGAGGCCACAGGGCTGCCATCCTCTGGAGGGCAGATGCAGCCAGAGATTGACTTAGCAGTTGACAGTCTGGTGCTGGCCTCCATAAAGACCCTGTGCCCAACCTCTGGAGGTGCCCCATCCGGGGCCTTTATTAAACCCAAGAAAGTCCTTCCCTGAGTTCTGGGGACCCACAGCACATCTCTGCCCTGAAGGAGGTGTTTGGGAGCCAACGATTCAAAGCCACATTAGACAGACTTGGTAACATGGGCACCCACTGATGTTGATGGCATGTAAAGTGGGGAGACGGCCCTAACCTGTGGGTTCTGCACCAAGTGCAGGCAGAGGGTGTCAGGTTGCTTGGTGGACTGTATTGGTCACATCGGGTATCAGCAGAGGTAAATGAGTATCTGCCTTTGTTGGTCCAAGCACACACCAACACACACACATAACACACACACACGGGGGGAGAACTGTGTGACCCTACCTGACACAGCTGAGGAACAGGAAAATTCCACACTATGTTTAACTATAATCCTCCAGACATTAACCCATTTAAACAACAACCCCAAAGGTGTTACCAAAGTTGCATTTAAAGGAGCTGCTACCAAGAGCAATGCTGCCCAGACCATGACCCCCGGGGCCCTGTCAGCACAGCTGGCCCAGACAAGGGGGGGGCGATGCTCCATGAGCTGACCTCACCTGCCTGTTGTTGCTCTGGTCACAGGGATGACTGGCTATGACTGGTATGTGTGAGCCCCTGTCCTCCCCAGTGTGAGCTTCTATTCTCCCCCAGGTGAGCTCCGTCCTCTCCTATCTTCTGCCAAGGAGCTGAATGGTCACAGGTTCATCTTCTAATCCCAGCTCCACCACTCACTTGCTGCAACATTTGGCGATTTGCCAAGTTTCTTTTTGCCTTTTGAAAAGGAGAGATGATGGCATCTTGCAGTGGGCTGTGAATATAGACCGAGACTATGTGACGCTTCCACCATGGCCTGACACATATGTGTGCTCACTGTCACACCCATTCTTCCTGTCCAGTGTCATGAAAATAAGAATGGTGTTGCTGCTGCTGAAATGTATTAAGATGAGCAAATGATTAGTTTATGATGAAAGTGTAACCATTTCTATATTTTATATCAATGTCTAGGCAGTTACCTTTTCTGTCTAGTTGATAAGTCACTGGTATCTTAAAGATCATGTGTTTTTATATAGAAAGTGACCTTGAAACTTTCTAGAAGCCAGTGACCTTGCTTCAATTAAATGCATGCAATTTCCCCACCCATTACAAATTTGAACATCCATTCCACTCCCCTGCCCCCCATGGTAGCCCGGAGATTATAACAAAATCTGCCAGGTGTATGTGAAGAGAGAGAAACCTTCTATTAAATTCAGTTCATTAATTCTTGATCCAAAGACAGGTTCATAAATTCGTTTTACATGCAAGGACTCCTCAGTAACTCTTCTCTGTCACTTTATTATTAACTCCGGGAACTGGAGTTGGGAGGGGAAAAAAATGACTTTGAAATCTAGGCTCTCCCCTTCACCCAATCTGTGTTCCTCACAAGGAATTCTTTTTCAAGGGGATTTTGAAAGATGTGAGAACCATGTTTTTCAAGTTGGACAGATGTTGGCAGTGTTCTCTGCTCACTTGTGTCTGTGCAAGCAACTTTTCTCCCTTTCTTCCAGTAAACCTTTTTGGATGTTAAAAAATGGTGGACGGGGGCCTCCCTGGTGGCGCAGTGGGTTAAGCAACGCACTGCAAACCATAGCCACTGCAGCACGAGTTCGATCCCTGCCACCAGCCAGGGAGGAGACCCACATGGTGCAGCAAACCTCTCCTGCCTCGCCCCCTGCTCCCCTCAGCAGTGTGTTTCAGTCGGTCTGCCTGTTCTGCTCCCTGCTCTGTCTCTGGTGAATCCTCTCACCCCACCCCCATACCTCTGGCCTGTACCCTAGTGATTGCATAAATAAGTAAATAAATAAATCTTTAAAAAAAAATGGTGAGGGCCTCCCTGGTGGTGCAGTGGGTTAAGCAACGCACTATGAAGCAAACCACAGCCACTGCAGCACGAGTTTGATCCCTGCTGCCGGCCAGGGAGGGGACCCACATGGCACAGCAGCCCGCTGCTCCCCTCAGCAGTGTACTTCTGTTGATCTGCCTGTTCTGCTCCCTGCTCCATCTCTGGTGAATCCTCTCTCCCCCCACATCTCTGGCCTGTACCCCAGTGCTTGTATGCATAAATAAATAAATCTTTTTTTAAAAAATGGTGAACAGATCTTGGCAGTCCCACTGTCTTTCCCCCACGTCCCCTCCAGCACTGTGCCCTCACCCAGGCAGGGGCGCTTAGCCCCTCCAGGAAGGAGCAGTAGACACTGACCAGCCTCTTTCACACTGCAAGGAACCTCACTAGTTCCTCTGTTACACATTCGTCGTGACTTCTTTCTGCACCTGGCTCCTTGTTACTCCAAGTGTGGTTCCAGGAACAGCCTACTTGCATCACTTAGGAGCTAGTTAGGAAGTTATATTGGCCTTAGCCCGGAAGATCAGGATCAGCCCCTGCATTTCACCGTGTTCCCCAGGGGAGTTCTTCACATATGAAAGTTGGAGGAACATTGGTTTTTAAACATAGAGATCACTTACTTTCACTAGCAAGTTTCAAATCCTTGTTAACAGGATTTTATTTTTTTTAAGATTTATTTATTTATGCATACAAGAGCTGGGATATAGGCCAGAGGTGTGGGGACTGAGAAGATTCACCAGAGACAGAGTGGGAGCAGAACAGGCAGATTGACCAAAATATACTGCTGAGGGGAGCACCAGGCAGAAAGGACAGGTCTGCAGTGCCATGAGGGCCTGCTCTCTGGCCAGGTATTGAACTCCTGCTGCAATGACTGGCAATAGCTTCATAGTTCTGAGACTTAACCCCTTGTGCCACCAGGGAGGCCCCTTAACAGGATTTTAAATTAAGAAGCCAAAAGTTTAGATTACTTGACTCGGCAACAGCTGTTTGTTCTATAAAATTAAATTCAGAGATATCAGAACCTAGAATAATTTGTTTTGAAAAGTGTCCTGTGAAGATCGGGCAAACAAAAGAGCAAAACCGAACAGAAAGAGTTAAACAGAAAGTTACCAAAAAGGGTACTAAAAGTTATGGAGTGGCTCTTATACATATGGAACACCTGAAAATCTATTGCATTCACTCATTAGTGGAGAAATAAATGCAAATGGAAACTGCACTGAGGGCCCATCTTTCACCTATCAGGTCAAAGAGAGTGTGACAGCCTGCTCTGTTGGTGACACCACGGGGAGACAGGAATCCCTGAGTAACCCAGGCCCATTCCAGGGCATCTGGCAGTGGGTGATGCAGCTACACTTCCTTTCTTTTTGATGCATCAATCCCGCTTCTAGCAAGTCACCCTAGATCTGAAGCATGAAAACAGGTAAGATCAAGGCCACTCTGTGAAGCAGCACAAAATACTGGCAGTGACGTGGACACATGTTGAACGTCTATACTCAGCTTGCCAGTGGGCTAAGAGCTTGTCTGGCCACCCGAGGAGTACTATGCAGCTTTAAAGGAGAATGGGGAAGATCTCTTGAGCTGACATGGGAGATATGGTGAAAAGCAAGCACTGCCTTCATGTAAGAGCAAAAGGGCAGTAAGAAAGCAGACATTTGAGCAAAAAAGAAACAGGAAGGATGAGCTGCAAACCACTGAGTTGGTGGAAATGAGGTGGAGAGATGGGAAGGTGGATCCCAGAGGTGGGGGGGGGTACCACTTCTCAGAGGGGGTAGCTTCTTCTAGAGCTCTGACTTTCAGAAATGTGACATTTCACATATTCCCACATCAACTAAAGTGGGAGAAGACAAAAACTAAGATGCAATGAAAGCTTAATAAACAGGGCCTCCCTGGTGGTGCAAGGGGTTGAGCACCTCACTGTGGGGCTTCTGTAGCCACTGTCGTGTGACTTCAATCCCCAGACAGGGAGGGGACCCACAGGCACAGCAGACCCCTCCAACCTCACCCGCTGCTCCCCTCAGCAGTGTATTTCGGTCGGTCTGCCTGTTCTGCTCCCCGCTCTGTCTCTGGTGAATCCTCTCACCCCCCACACCTCTGGCCTGTAACTTAGCTCTTGTATGCATAAATAAATAAAATCTTTTTTAAAAAAAGAAGAAACTGCATTAAAAAAAAGGATGCTTAATAAACAACTGAATTAAAAAAAAAAGATTACTTATGCATACAAGCACTGGGGTACAGGCCAGAGGTATGGTGGTGGTAAGAGGATTCACCAGAGACACAGTGGGGAGCAGAACAGGCAGATGTACTGAAACACACTGCAGAGGGGAGCACTGGGGAGACAGGACAGGTCTACCAGGCCATGTGGGTCACCTCCCTGGTCAGCAGCAAGGATTAAACTCGTGCTGCAGTGGCTGCAGTTTGCTTCATAATGCGTTGCTTAACCCATTGCACTACCAGGGAGGCCCCGACATCTGAATTTCAAAGGAAAAGCATGACCACTGGGCGGGTGTCTTAGAGCACAGACTTAGTAAATCAAATTGACTTTGATGACACCACGGTGACGCCCTGGGGAAAGGTCACCAAGAAGCATATACAGCTAACAAGTGTATTTTCCACAGTCATGCAGGCTGGTGTGTCTGAAACGCTTCTGTGAGGGGGCATGGAGCACATGGCACCCTGGGCCCTTGAGTGGAGCCGTGTCTCCCTGCTAGGGCGACACGCAGGGCATGGAGATGGCAGAACCACATGGGGTGGAACTGTAGTCCACGCTGAACTTGTGATTTCCTATTGTATTAAATATTTTAAAGCTCCATCTTTCTGTTGAGTTACGAATTAGATGCTATAAAATTCAGCCCTTATAAGTACAGAACTGATGAATTTAGCATATTTAGAGTGGAGCAATGGTCGGTGTGATGTTTTGGAACCCCACACATGTGTCTTCTGGGCCTGAGTTCTTAACTTGGTATGGTTTGAGATCCACTTATGTGGTAAGACACAGCTTGCTTCTGTTCACTGCTAAATAGTATTCCATGGACAAGGCGAATGGGCCACATTTTGTTTGCATTCCATTATGTGATGGCTGTTTGGATTGCTCCATTTTGGGCTCCTATGAATAATGATGCTATAGACACAAGTTTTTTTTTTTTCTTTTTTGGTATGAATAAGTGTTTTTAATTCCCATAGGTTGTGGGAGTAGAATTATTGGGTTATATATTAAGTACATTTTGTTTGTTTTTTAAGATTTATTTATTTATTCATACAAGCACTGGGGTACAAGCCAGAGGTGTGGGTGGTGAGAGATTCCACCAGACAGAATGGGGAACAGCACAGGCAAATCAACTGAAATACACTGCTGAGGGGAGCAGCGGGCGAGGCAGGAGAGGTCTGCTACACCTTGTGGATCACCTCCCCAGCCGGCGGCAGGGACCAAACTTGTGCTGCAGTGGCTATGGTTTGCTTCATAGTGCATTGCTTAACCCACTGCACCACCAGGGAGGGCCCATATATTAAGTAAATTTTTAAGAATTTTTTTTTCAATATAAGGCACCATTTTACATTCCTATCAAAAATGCTTGCAGCTGCTAGTTTCTCCACATCCTCCCCAATACTTCATATGTCAGTCTTACAAAAATTATAGGTATTCAAAAGGGTGACTGTTGTGGTATCTAATAAAGTTTAAGTGCCAAAAGATAACTACTTTTGAAATGATGAAAATAAACCACTGACCAAGTAATTTTTGAGACACTTAGGGCTGAGTTGATGGTCTTAAAATGTTATCTAAAAGCTAAAATCTAGGCTTTAGAGAGGAGTGAAGAACTCTTCTTTCTTTAAAAAGACTCATTATATAGGGGCCTCCCTGGTGGCATAAGGGTTTGAGGCACAGCACTATGAAGCTATCCACAGTCACTGCAGCATGAGTTCAATCCCTGGCCAGGAAGGTGACCCATATGATGCAGCAGACATCTCCTGTCTCACCCGCTGCTCCCCTCAGCAGTGGATTTTGGTCGATCTGCCTGTTGTGCTCCCCACTCTGTCTCTGGTGAGTCCTCTCACCCCCAAACCTCTGGTCAGCATCCCAGTTCTTATATGCATAAGCAAATAAATCTTAAATAAAAAGACGCATTATAAATAAAATCACTTTTATTCCAAAAACATTTATTCCAAACTTGGGAGATTTTTAATTAAATGTTTAAATTTCAAAAGGAGAATAAAAAAATCCATAATGTATAATGAATTGGAAACTTTATCACTTTAACATAAATTTAAAAGAAGCAATTTTGTGTTTAAGCGATAAACTATGCCTAGTGGGAATTTGGGACCCGACATTCTTAATCTCAGGCATGCCTTTTGATTTTTTCTTTAAAACTAAATAGCTGAAGGGCCTCCCTAGTGGTGCAGTGGGTTAAGCAACGCACTATGAAGCAAACCGCAGCCACTGCAGCACAAGTTCGATCCCTGCCTTGGGCCAGGGAGGGAACCCACAAGGCGCAGCAGACCTCTCCTGCCTCGCCCGCTGCTCCCCTCAGCAGTGTGTTTCAGTAGATCTGCCTGTTCTGTGCCCCACTCTGTCTGGTGAATCCTCTTACCTCCCACACCTCTGGCCTGTACCCCAATGCTTGTATGCATAAATAAATAAATCTTAAAAAAAACTAAATAGCTGAAGATTTGCACGATTGTGACATAAGACCTGGGATTTAAATTGCATTGCATTCCATATGATATCTAATTTGAAATTGTTCTAACAGGAGTCAAATAATCTTAAAATAATAGAAACTAATGGAAACATTTTGAATGTTGTTTAAAGGCATAATAGTTCATATTTTTCCCCTACTATATTTAAAATTTTTATTCAAAATTTAATCTATTTTTATATATTCTGATTGTATCTTCTAACATCCCTAACTGGCTTTAGAAAGCTTCCATTTGAACAGCATCAAATGGATACTGATGTATATTTATCTCAAGTCCTGAGTATTTGGAGTTCTACATCCCTATCTTCTGTGATAAAGTATAAATAAAAACAATAGTGATTTATACAAAATCAGGGTTTCCCCCATAATTTAGAAGGGGAGTTTTAGGCAAAACACAGGACCCCGCATTCACGGATCACTTTGCTGGTCTGGTAAAACTCTCACACATTTGGTCCTTCCTTCAGTGCTGTGCAGGAAAAGTGAATACTTCAGGGACACAGGGGAGAGGGCAGCCCTGACCTCCAGGAGCCCTGGGGGGAGGGGGCCCAGCCAATGGTGCACCCTCTCCCCTGAACCTGCCTGATCTCAGAGAGCACAGCATCAGAGAAAGTGGCTCTGGGAGCCTGACTGAAGGCAGTAAGAACCCTGAGCATCTGAGCTCAGAAAAGACAGCAAGCTGGTCCAAGCTGCAAATGCCACAGGCTGCTCTGGGCTCACAGGACAGCCCTATCAGGTGGTGACCCCTGGCATAAAAGTGGTGTGGACTCTAGGAAGAATCCTACTCTGCTGCAGATGTCCTTGCTCTGGGAAACTGCAGAAAGCAGCTGCAGAGCCCTGATGTCAGCAAAAGAAGCAGAGATAGTTGGGCCTTGAAGAGGCCACCCCGCCTCTTGCCTGGGTGCAGTTCAGTCCCTGGAGGGAGAAGCCCATGCCAACACTTACAGAAGCAGCTCTGGATAGAGGGGCATTGGCACAAGCCTCAGCTTTACTTCCTCTCTACCTCCTCAAGGGTAGCATCCCACTCTACAGACTAGATGGTCTCTTTCATTAAGCAGGCAGGGAACCACACACTTCCTTTAGCTGTTACAGAATTTCGTGTGTCCTCTGCCACCTGCCCAGTGTAAAGCATCTGAGAGCCGGACACACATTCAGAGAAATCTGAAAATTCTTGCCCCAGGTCTCGGGCCTCAGCAGCTCTGATTAATCTCTTCAATCAGCACCTCTTTGAATTGCTTCACAGTGTCATTATTTTAGTTGACAGTGGACTGCAGACACAACATTCAATCATCCCAGGGTTAAAGTCATTCCAGGGTTTAAAAGTCAGCCTGCTCCAGCAGGGAGGAGGCCAACAGCGCAGGTCAAATGCTTTGAGGTGGGGAACAAGTGGTAAGCTTTAGGATCTTCTAGGAGTGTTTGTGGGAAATAGACAAGTATTTTTTTCCCTTAAGAGATGAATGTTATTTCGTCTTTTATATATTTTCTCTCTCCACAACGTAAGGGCCAACTTGGCCTGTTTGGGGTGACAGTCCAATGGCAGTTACTTGAAATGTGTAATTGGGTAACAGACTAACGATTTTTAGAAGCCCAGTAAAGAGCGCTTTAGGTTAAAGTGTATGTTAAGTAAATGGGGTTTATAAGAAATTTATTTGCTATATTGTTTTAAGAGAAACAGGACGTGAATCTTCTAAAACAGAAGGACCTGCAGGAGGGGCCGGTGGCGGCGCCAGCCTTCCCCCGCTTTTTCCCACCCTCGTCCTGAGCCCCTCCAGGCCAGTCTTGGGGGGTGGGAACGGATAACAAAATACTGGTCGTGTTGCTTCCGCCACTGGGTTTCCAAACGCGGCAGTTTTCGGGGCCCTGGGTTTAAGGTAGATTTCCTGTGGCCGCGGCTGACCCTGCCAGACAGCCAGGGAACTCCTGTGAGTCGCCGGGACAGAAAAGGCCCAGGGGGCGGGGGTCGGCCGCCAAGAGCCCGCTCGCTCTCCTCCCACTCAGCGGCCCCAAAACGGCTGGGGCGGACCGATGCCATCGACGAACGCGCCTCCGGAGCCACTTCCTGCGGCTCTCTAGACGCCTGCCTCATCTCAATGGTTCTCCGAGTCTCCACCCAGTCTTCCCGCGGCTCCCACCTCCTCCTTCCGGCCGCCGGGACTTGACGGGTTCTCGCGAGATTTAGGCCTCTTCCCAGGCCGGCGCTCAACAAGGTAGGTTTGTGGCCTCGTCTCTGCCGGGTGTTTTCCGCCAACTTTGAGGCAGGCACGTTGCGGAGTGAGTGCCAGAGTGGTGGGCCCTGCTCCCCGGGCGGGGATGCGGCCGATTCTGCGGCTCGCGTCCCGGGATGGCTTCTGCCGGTGGGCAGGGGCGCGGGGTCGGACCGGGGACTCTCGGGCGGGCGGGGCCGAGATGGGTGGCGGCGGGGTGCGGACCCCCGTTCAGCGCGCCCCCGCTTGCAGGAGAAGGCCATGTTCAGCTCGAGCGCGAAGATCGTGAAGCCCAATGGCGAGAAGCCGGACGAGTTCGAGTCCGGCATCTCTCAGGCACTGTTGGAGCTAGAGATGAACTCGGACCTGAAGGCGCAGCTGCGGGAGCTGAACATCACGGCGGCCAAGGTGCTGGGGTGGGCGGAGCCCCGCCGGGGGACTAGGCTGGGGGCCCCCTGGGCTGGAGGGAGCTGCGGCGTCGGAACCGGGACACCGCGGGGCCTCTGCCATTCAGGACGGCGCCCCACGTGGCCAGATTCCATCTCGGGCTGTCTTCAGAGGGAGGAACGGAGGCGTGAGTTTTAACTGGACTTTCTCCACCTAGGAGATAGAAGTCGGCGGCGGTCGGAAAGCCATCATCATCTTCGTCCCTGTTCCGCAACTGAAGTCTTTCCAGAAGATCCAAGTCCGGCTGGTTCGGGAGTTGGAGAAGAAGTTCAGTGGGAAGCACGTGGTCTTCATCGCGCAGGTGCGTGCCGGGCCTGTCCACGGCTCTCTGGTGGGTCCCGTGTGACAGCGGCGTCCTGGGAGCAAGGGGACTGGTCCACATGGCACCAGGGGCATTGCTGGCTGCGGGTGGGGGGCGCAGCTCCGGGATTGCTCACAGGGGAGCCACCGCTATGGGCCTATCTGAGAAAGAACTGGCTGAGTTTTCTGCTCAGGTGAGTCAGGTGTGGACACTGGGGAAAGGAGACCCAGGAGTGTTTGTAGGGATGGGGGTACAGAGCTGAGACAGTCTGTAACTTCACACATGGCCCATGTGCAGACAGGTCTGGGCCTTGGTCTCGGGCTCATGAGTGTAGCCAGTGGTGACCTGGCTAAGGGGCCCTGGGCAGGGAGGCAGTGGCCTGCGATGCAGGAAAGGGAGGTAACTCATGAAGCAGCAGATCTTACTCAGTGGTGCTTTAAGATCAGCTGTGTTTGTGGAGAAGGTGTGAGAAAGCAGGAGGCACTTCGTGTTGGTGTCACTTTGGCTTTTTCCAGCCTGGCTTACTCCGTTGAGTGTTTGGTTTGCTGTGCAGTTCAGCAGTTACTTGCTTCCTGCCAGCTAAATGGTCTTTTTCCCTTAATCATTGCTTAATGGTGATTTCTACATTTCAGAGGAGAATCCTGCCTAAGCCAACTCGGAAAAGCCGCACAAAAAATAAGCAGAAGCGCCCTAGGAGGTAAGGAATTTTCCCACGTCAAAGGTGTGTGTCTTGTCTGCTGGCTTCTACAGGGGCTGGCAAAGGTGGGGCCTAGTCCCATGGGGTGGCTCTTGGTTTCTTCTGTGACTGTTGTCATTTTAAAGTTTTGGAGCAAAACCTGTACTCAGTCTCTCTCGCGATCGAGATGGTTGGTCCAGTCTTTCACCCAGGGTAGCCACGGGGTGGTGAGGCAGGGGGTGCTGTGGCTATGGTGCTGGTTCCCTGTTGGCTTACTGTCGGTGCTGGACAGGCTTTGTGTTGCTGCTGCTGCTGGGGCGGGAGTTGGCAGCTTGAGGCCAATGTGGATGGGCTTCTCGAGCGAGGTCCTTAGGTATTTCAGGGTTTGGTTTCACAGGCTGTATTTCACAGACTGGTTTTGGGCCCCTATAGGCCTTCCTTAGGACTGGTCTGATATGCTGTGGAGTAGCCTCTGCCAGCAGGAACAGCTTGAGAGGGAAAGGGCTGTGGTAATGCTCTGCTTCAGGATCTGGGAGCTGGCCCAGGTGCCGAGTGTTGGCCTGTGCCCTGGTGGCGGTGATGCTGAGGCTGCTACTCCTCCTTCCCCAGCTGCAGAGAGCAGTGTGGGGGGCAGGGGCAGTGCGTGTAGCTGCAGAGGCGAGTGCTGGCTTTCCTGGACTTTACCTGCAGACCGATGCTGTGGGCATCTGATGGAGGCTGGGTGTGGAGACAGGTCTCCACATCAGTTGTTCTGCCCTGAAGCGCTCTGGTGGATCGCTGGTTTGGGCTACAAGGGCCAGGTGGCCTGCCCCTCAGCGCTGAGATCTGAGGAGTGGCTTGAATTGTTTCTTGATTATGTGCTAAAAGAAGTGGCTGTGCTTTACGTCCAGTGACTCCGTGTTACCAAAGGATGCTTGCTGGGCGCTGGGTACTGGCTCATTTGCTCTGAGGCGGTGTGGGCTCTGCAGAGGGCCCCTGGGCCTGCTGCCCGGCTAGGGACAGTGGGGCCATGGTGGGCATGCGGGAGCCATGGAGCCAGAGCACAGGGAGACCATATCTGATCTGGTGCGGGGAGCAAGACCTCCACAGAGCACTCCAACTGGGACCTCCATGATCATGGAGATTAGGAGTGGTCTGCACTCGCCCTGACTTGTGCGGAGCAGGCCCCCACATTTAAAGTGACTGTTCTTGTTAGGCTGTGACCAGGAGTGCTGATGGGGGAAGCACCCGGTGATAGGTGGGTTGTGGGTATTGCCTCTTACAGTGGCAGGAACAGGAGTGGTTTTGAGAGTGCCTGAAGGATCTTTTGTTGGTGAACCCTGTGGTCATGGAGTAGTTTGGTTTGACCTCTGAGTAGAGAGCAGGGGTCGGAGGTGGGAATCCTGAGGAAGTTGCTGCAGTGATGTGGCTGACCAGACAAAGTGAGGATGAATAAAAAGACACATGGGCGTGGTGTCCCGCTCCCTCCCACCCCCCACACCCCATTAGTCTACTGGAAGCTTGGTGTGGCTTTACAGGGCACCCTGTGAAGATGCACCAGGCCTAGTGATGACGGGGTGGGGGGTTGCAGATGTGGGGTGGTAATTCAGTGTCAGGAAAACCTCTAGTTCAAAAACTGGCGCTGACTTGCTCTCAGAAACCTGAACCTGGCCATTGTGGTTTCATGTCACGTGCTCCCTCGTGGCCTCCTGATGTGGCCTAGCTGGGTCTTACATTGTCCTTTCCCCGTAGCCGCACCCTGACAGCAGTGCATGATGCCATCTTGGAGGACCTGGTCTTCCCAAGTGAGATTGTGGGCAAGAGGATCCGCGTAAAGCTGGACGGCAGCCGGCTCATCAAGGTGCACCTGGACAAGGCGCAGCAGAACAATGTGGAGCACAAGGTGCGGTGGCCATGGTCAGGTCTGGGGCTCAGGATGGGATGTGTGATCTCTGCCCTTAGGGCGATCAGGGAAAGTGGAAATGAAGTGAATCCTGCTATGCTTGGCAAGGCTGCTGCTTCTTGGGGGGGGGGGGGGGNTCTCATCTAGGGAACTGTCACCTCGTTCCTGGTACAGCTGACCTATATGGCTGTCCCCAGTGCCCCAGCTCTGCCCTGTGGCCAGAGAAGCTTGGCTAATTATGTGGTGTCGTCAGGCCCTTTCCAGCATTAGGGATGAGCTGACCGGTCTCCGCTGCTATACATGCCCTGCGCCCTCCTCTCAGCACCAGCCACCAAGAGGAGGCGCAGCAGGCTCCATTCACCCCATCATTGTACCTTCATACCATCGTGTCATTGAAAAGTCTCACTGTGAATTGTCTCTTCTCTTGTAGGTTGAAACTTTCTCCGGCGTCTATAAGAAGCTCACAGGCAAGGATGTTAACTTTGAGTTTCCAGAGTTTCAGTTGTAGACAAATGACTGAATAAAATATTCACAACATTCTGTTTTTGACACATTTTTCAAAACTTGGGAGGTGTGGACACAGCTGTCTGCGTCTTGAGGAGCTTTCTGCTGAGGTGGGAGCATTTTGAGGCCAGAGGCCTGGCCTGTAGCTTGTGCCAGGAAGTTGGACATGTGAGGGACGTGCTTGATGTTTAAGGGGGCCGGGAAGTGGCACTTCCACCTGAGGATGCGGCTCAGGAGACACGGGGCCGCCCCAGGCCTCCACCTGCCCCCAGCCCTGGGAAGCCACACCAGGAGCAGGATGGCTTCAGGAACCCCTGGAGAGAACAGCAGGAGTTCCTGGTAGAAATGGTTTTCCAAGAGCGAAATCTGGTGAGAAACTATTTACTTTGAGTTTTTACTGTAAACACAGAAGTCACCTTTTAGTCATTTCAGAACTGTGTGTTCAGTGGCCTAGTGGATATATTCCTACTGTTATGAACAGCCCCAGAACCTGGATCTGGTAACCCTGGGCCCAGACCCCTGAAGCCACTCCTTCCCCCACATGGGGTCTCCATGGCCTCTGAAAAGTCAGGTGTGAGAGGAGGACTCAGTAGATGTCAGCAGCATTCCCCGAACAGCCAGGCCTTCACCTGTGCTATATAGGGGGCAGGAACCCCACAGGCAGGGAAGTGGCTGCCCAGTGATGCTCAGGGATTTCTAGACCTTGAAATGCCTGCCCTCCTGTTGGCTTGCAGTGGAGGGGCATCAAGTTCAGCTGGCCCACACCCCACCTAGAGACTCCAGCTGGGGGGCCCCGTCCTGAAGTGCTGGAACAGGGTGGGGTGGCCTGGTTGGGGTAAGTGAGGGAGGCCTGGCTTGGGCACTCTGGGGTAGGCCCCCCCCCCTTAGGGGACCTGCAGCCTCTTGTCTCTCACCTCACCATTCTGCCCCTTTCGCTGCAGAGATTTTGAGCCCATCCCCCTCATCTTGAAGCCAGCCCTGTCCTGGGCCCTGTGCCTGTATTTCTTTGTGCCTCTATGGTCCTTTCCTCTGTCTCATCCCCTTTTACCTTCGAGCCCTGGTGGGCCCCAGTATCTGGGCCTCATGCCACTAGTGCTTTCCTTGAACCTCCTGCTCCTGCTGTGTCCCTACTCTGCCTCAGTTCCCTCATCTGTAAGATGATTTATACCACTTTGTCCTTATATTAAACACCCACAATAGTTTGTGAACTTTCAAAAGTGGCAGATGAGTGCCTGCCTGGGTTAGGCACAGAGTTGAAGGCAGCTTAAGGTCATCTGCAGGCCCCACCGCCTGTGAGCTCCTGGGGGTTCTGCAGTCATCCCAGGCTGGGGGTTCATGTTCCTGGCAGCATAAGAGAACTTGGAGCCTCTTTGGCAGTTGCATTATTAACTCAAGAAATTCTGCAGATAAGACGCATGTTGGGAGCAGAGAGGAGCTGCCCTTTCTCCGGGACCCATTGCCCGCCCTGCACAGCCTCATAGGCCCCAATATCACTCGTGCTTGCTGTGAGCCCCAGGCAGTCCTCAAGCTGCTCTGTGGAGTCATCACCTTTGAGCCAGGCAGCACTGCACCGATAAACGGGAGCCATGGAGCAGGCTGTACAATGCAGGATGCTACTGAGCAAGCAGAGTCCAGGCCTTTTTATTAAAAAAAAAATTATTTTTTCATGCATGCAAGAGTGGGGAGCAGAACAGGCAGATTTACTGAAATACACTGCTGAGTGGAATAGCAGGTGAGGCAGGAGAAGTCTGCGCCATGCGGGTCAGCTCCCTGGTCAGGGATCACAGCTGCAGTGGTTGCGGATGCTTCATAGTGTGGTGCTTAACCCCTTGCTCCACCAGCCAGGACCCCACTTGGCCTTTTTTTGATAAAATAGCCTGACAGCATCTTACAGTGATGTCATTTTTGGAGTGTTTGGAGAGTGGGGTTCTTGGGTTCACTCTGGGAAAGGTTTCACCAGAGCTCCCTGTTCATCAGCACGCGAGTTCCTGGGCAAGTTTCTCCACAAGGCAGAGATGTTGGTTATATTTTATTATTTTTTAAAGATTTATTTATTTATGCATACAAGCATTGGGATACAGGCCAGAGGCGTGGCGGTGGTGAGAGAATCCACCAGACAGAGCAGAATGCAGAACAGGCAGATTGACAGAAACACACTGCTGAGGGGAGCAGCGGGCCAGGCAGGAGAGGTCTGCTGTGCCATGTGCTCCTGGCTGGCAGCAGGGATCGAATTCATGCTTAGTGGCTGTGCTTTGCTTCATAGTGCGTTGCTTAACCCACTGCGCCACCAGGATGGGCCCTGTTCGTTATATTTTAAATAACAGGTTTATTAGGGAAAGGGACAGAAGAGTAAAGGACATTTGCTGAGAGACAAGCGGGCAGGAAGAGCTGCCCCGACAGCGACGGGTTTGCTGAGAGGCCTGCATGGTCTCAGGTGGACAGCCTTGAAGAGAGCAGCCTCTGCTGAGGGAGGTCAGTGCAGTCAGGAGGCTGCTGCCCTGCGGAGGACAAGTTGAAGAGAAGCACCTGTGTGGTCACAGGTGGGCAGAGGATAGCTGCCCGGAGCCAGTGCAGAGACTGCACTGATAGAGTTTTCTCTTTGGGAGGGGCTTCACCCAGCAGCTCCTGGTTGACTTTAAACCAACCATGTAGAATTTTTATGATGGGCTCCGGAGATTCTGGAGATAGAGCTCACTCTATCTTTACTTTTGGTCTGACAGTTATGACTTACAGCAGTTAGGGACACCTAAAGGTCCTTGTTTATATAGTTGGGTTAATGACTGTTGACCCCTTCTACCCCCACCTCCTGTGTGAGCCAGGTCTCTAGTCTTAAGTCATCTCCTTTCCAGTTTTTTTCTATCCTTTTGTCCATCAGGAGGACAAGGGGAAAAAGACGGGTGAACTAAATGTCATCTAGTGTTTCAAGGGGAGTCTGTTGACCAGATCATTCTTATCCGCTTGATGATCAAGTGTTGTAATTGAAACTACACCCCAGACCCTGGGCCATTTGTCTTTTTTTTTTTTAAAGATTTATTTATTTATGCATACAAAAATTGGGGTACAGACCAGAGATACAGAGGGCAGGGGCAGGTAAGAGGATTCACCAGAGACAGAGGGGAACAGAACAGGCAAATCCACTGAAATACACTGCTGAGGGGAGCAGCGGGCAAGACAGGAGAGGTCTGTTTCGCCATGTATGTCACCTCCCTGGTTGTCAGCAGGGATCGAACTCATGCTGTAGTGACTGCTGTTTGCTTCATAGTGCTGTGCTTAACCCACTGCACCACAACGGAGGCTCTGGGCCATTGTTCTGATCTAACCAACAGGTTTCCACTGGTCAGTTTCTGGGGTCCCTTGTCATACATCAGTCTTCGGCCCCTTGGGCTTTCCCCTTCATATCTCATGATGTATTAGTCGGGAGTAAGTTTCTGCATCTGTCACCAGCCCCCACAGCGTTCTGCCATACCTCTTGATGAAGGCCCGTCCCAGGGTGATCAAGCTTTCTGCTCTTGATTGATTTGAAAGGCACCTTGAAGGTTTGGCTCCTGTGACTGATTGATTGGTTTCTGAAGGGTACTTCTGACCTTGCATAGGAATGCTGAACTGCAGGTCACAGTAATGGTGGCTGCACAGGCCGCTTAGGATTAGCAGACCCACATGTCCCCCTTTTTCATTTTACTTAAAGAGAGGAAAGATAGGAGGAGGGTATAAGATAATCTGTGGTCCTGCACAAAAGTGTGTTGGGGGGGGAAAGAGAGACAGTTGGGGATAGGGAGGGAGGGGGAAGAGAGGTAGAAGCAGAGAAGCAGGAAATGAGTAGCAGGAGCAAATGCAGAAGAAACTTAGTAACAGCCCAGAGAGTGAAGATGCATGGGGGGTGGGGGGCTAGGAGGCCTGCCAACTTTCTGGTCCCCCAGACTCCCTACCTGCCATGTACCTGGTCGTCTCTGATGTAAAGACCAATAAAAGCCTGGAAAAGCCACTGAAAGCTCCAGGTCTCCTTTACCTGTTTGCCTGGATCATAGGGAGCCTGCCCTGTCACTACAAAGGGCATAGTCAGCAGGATGATTCCATGCAGACAGGTGTGGAACCCTGCAAAGACCTCAGGAGAGACTGAGAGGTGGCAGACCATGAGCTTGTGACAACACGGGAGGCACCACAGCAGCACAGGAGGTGGCCAGAGTCAAGGAGCTGCGGGGAGAGCTAAAGATGCTGCAGGAGGTAGACAAGGTTCAGAGCTGCAGGACAAGACCTCGAGTGGAGGAGTAGATGGTGCAAGAGGACCAGCCCATGATGCCTGAAGCAGCAGAATCATAGAAGAAAGAGGACTGTAATTTGGAGCTTGCCCACTGCTGACTCAAGGAAAGACTGATGGACTTGGACTGACAATCCTACCAGAAGGCTGGGGAACTTTGGCAGGTTGATGTTATATCTTTGGGACACTTGGGGTACATGATTGTAGTGTAAAGGTTGATCAGGTATTTCCACCCTTCCACCACTGATGATGGACACCTGAGGTGCTGTGAGCATTCCAGGGTGGGCATGCGCAAGTGGGTGCACCTGTGTTGGACACGGGCATAAGTGGGCGGTGTCAAGAGAACTTCGAGGACCAACAGACAGAACTGTGAGGACGGACCGAGAGAACTGACAGCAGGAGCAGCAGCAGAGAGAGAGAGAAGAAGCAGCCGAGAGGGTGAGATGCGCTGGGGGCTGGGAGGACCGAGAGAACTGACAGCAGGAGCAGCAGCAGAGAGAGAGAGAGAGAAGAAGCAGCCGAGAGGGTGAGATGCGCTGGGGGCTGGGAGGGCTGCCAGCCTCTCGGCCCCCCGGCACCCCTGCCTGCCATGTACCCTGGCCACCTCTACTAAATAAAGTATGAAAAGCCACCGAGGGCTCCAAGAGACTCCTTCCCTGACCCGTCTGCCCAGAACCATCCCGACCCTGCCTCCATCCTGCCGCTACAATGATGTTTTTTGTAAACCCCAGGAGATAAGAATCAAGGGGTGCCAGTGTGCCCCAGTGGCCAAAAGCAGCCTGTGTACTGCCTAGTACTCCCAGGCCACAGCCCAGAGAGGCAATGGCCAGAGTATAGGAAGGGGCAGGCATGAGAAGAGCCCAAGATTGGCTGAGGGAGGGAGCCCTCACCAAGTTCTCTGCACTAGGCAGAGGAGAGGTATCAAAACATCAACTTTAGGGCCTCTCTGGTGGTGCAGTGGGTTAAGCAACGCACTATGAGTTCGATCCCTGCTGCCAGCCAGGGAGGGGACCCACATGGCGCAGCAGACCTCTCCTGCCTCGCCTGCTGCTCCCTTCAGCAGTGTACTGTTGATCTGCCTGTTCTGCTCCCCGCTCTGTCTCTGGTGAATCCTCTCCCCCCTCCCCCACATGTCTGGCCTGTACCCCAATGCTTGTATGTATAAATAATAAATCTTTAAAAAAAACCAAAAAACATCAACTTTAGAGAAGGCAAAAGCTGGTGCTGAGATTGGGAAGCCTGAGTGGCTGGTAAGCAGCCTAAGTCTGTTAAAGAAGGCCAGTGAGTATTAAAGTCACCCGTGGGTGATGCCATTTGTTATTGAGTTAGGATGAGGAGCTGAGGAACCATCCTTGGGAGACAGGTGGGGAATGTGGCTTGTGGTGGAGCCCACAGCTGAAGAGGGGACCCAAGAGAGACTTCATGTGGTGCTTGTATCATGGATCCCTGACCTGTGTGTGTGTGCACAGGGTTGGCCTGAGTGCAGGGTCTGCGTATCATATTGGTGGCTATGGAAGCTGTGTGTTGGAGTGACGGCAGAGAGTACCCTTGGGGTTGGGTGATTCCTCCAAGAGTGTAGTATCTCCAGTCCCAAGAGAGAGCATCCTGGGGGTGGATGCAGTGTGTGGCTTGTGGCTGAGACCACAGCCAGAGAAGGACAGGAAGCCTGACGACTCCTGGCGTGAGACAGCAGATGCTGTGAGTGGTTCCCCTTTTGCATGAGCAGTGCCTTCGGCAGCAGATAATCTTGTCTTTTGCCCCTAGGTTGGTGCCCTGCCTGGAAGTATTCTGTTGTGGATTTTGTTGCATTTCTATATTGAGTTGCATTCTGTTTACTTTTGTGAGTCATGGCTGCAATATTCATATTCACCAAAGGAAACTTATGTACAGACTGTATGGTGGAAAACCCCGAGGGGGTGGATTGTAAGGTAAATGAAAGGTTATCAGGTTTTTCTGCCCTCCTGCCATTTGTATCAATGATGGACATCTGCAGTCCTGCACGTGTACCTGATGGAGGGCACCTCAAGTAGGGTGTGGGCATGCGCAAGTGGGAGTACCTGGACTGAGATGTGGGGCGTGTAAAGGCAGCATCACGGGATGCCAGTGGAGAGGCACAATAAGCGGGAGAAGAAAGAGGCAGAGCAGTGGTGGAGGAAGAAGTAGCCCAGAGAGTGAAGATTGGCAGGGAACTAGGAGGCCTACCAGCCTCCTGCCCCCTACCAAACTCCAGCCCCCACCCCTCCCTGCTGTACGCGTACCTGATTGCTAATGATGTATGAAGAGTAATAAAAGCCTGAAAAAGCCACCGAGGGCTCTAGGACTGGACCCGACTGCCTGGATCATATAGAATCTGCTCTGTGCCCTCCTGGTCTTATAGAGGGAAATATTAATATTCCACTGAGAAGAAATGGGAGTGCTATATGCAGATGGATACATAGTATAGTCTGTACTAGACATAAAACAAAGTGGATGATTTAGTGAAGAATAGTCCCAGAAGCAGGTAAGCTATGGACAGGAAATGCAATAACATCAACAGGTAACTCTTGTTCACCTAAAGTGGTGGAAACATTAGTGCCCATGAGTGGTTCTGGGTCATTGCAACCTATGACTTGAAAAACTGGGGGATACATTACATGGACCCTCTTAACATAGGCTTGTGTAGTAGGTAATAAAATTAAGGAACATCAACTACCAAGTTATTATTTTTTAAAAAGATTTTATTTGTGCATACAAGAGTTGGGGTACAGGCCAGAGGTGCGGGGGGTGAGAGGATTCACCAGAGATGGAGTAGGAAGCAGAACAGGCAGATCAATTGAAATACACTGCTGAAGAGAGCAGCGAGCCAAGCAGGAGAGGTCTGCTGCACCATGTGGGTCTCCTCCCTGGCTGGGGATCGAACTCGTGCTGCAGTGGCTGTGAAAGCACCATGTTGTGGCGTTCAACCCATTGCGCCACCACGGAGGCCCCCAAATTGCTATTATTAAGGGGCAGGTAACAACTGGTATAGGGAGAGTTACAAGAAGATCAGCACAGCTTCAAAATAAAGAATTCTCTGAAATAGGCAGCACAGGGCTTTTTAGAACTAGAAGAAAAGTTAACAAAAATAATAAACCTATACCAAACAAAATCCAGATTTTAACGTTGAGATCTGATAACCAGTTCGTTGGATTTAGCCAACAGGCAGTGTCATTTAAATGTGCCAATCTGGCACTTTTGTGCTTCTTGTTGTAGTTGTGCCAATTGTTGCTGTAGTTTGTCTCTAAGGCCCATGACATCACGTCCAATGTTATTATGGAATACACCATGAAGTTGTCTTTGAACCTCTTTCCAGGAGAGGCTGTATTAAAAGGAGTAGGAGTTACATAGAGCAGTATCACAACGAACCACAATAGAGTTCGTGGTATCCCGAGGGCTTGTTGGAAGTTTGCCAAGTCGGGATACAGTAGCCTCTAGAGCATCAAGTCTTGATTTGATGTTATAGAGGACTGCACAGTGAGTGAGAAGGGATCCTCTTTTCTCTTTTAGACTCATGTGGGTGGCATCCTAGGTGGCGGCTGAATCACTAATGGCTGTAGCTCTGGAATAGGATTGGCCCTTCTTTGGTGCCAGCTCATGACAGGGGTGTACTGCTTCTGCTGGAACCCAGAGTGGTCCCGTAGGTGATAGAAACATACCCTCTTCCCCATGTTAAAGGTTCTATAGGCTCCAAACAAGTTGGACCTTGCAAAAGGCAGCAATACAAGACCAAGGACCTAGGGCTTGGTTCTGTGGGGATAAAATGTTCTACTGCAGTGAGGCCAGAAGTGTTGAATTAAATGTTACTCAGTAGCTGGTAGGCCAGAGAAGTTGCAACCTAAGAAGTTAAAAGTAAATAAAGCTTTGTGTATTTGTTTCTGTGGGGGCAACTTACTCTCCAGATCCTCCCCCTTTTTTTAATTAGAAAAAGTTTAGGGCCTCCCTGGTGGCGCAGTGGGTTAAGCAACACACTTTGAAGCAAACCTCAGCCACTGCAGCACGAGTTCGATCCCTGCTGCCGGCCAGGGAGGGGACCCACATGGCACGGCAGACCTCTCCTGCTGTGCCTGCTGCTCCCCGCTCTCTGTGGTGAATCCTCTCACCCCCCACACACTTCTGGCTTGTACCCCAGTACTTGTATGCATAAATAAATAAAAATCTTAAAAAAAAAGAAAAAGTTTAAAGAGTCATTAGCACATTTTATGGGGGTAGCTTGACCTGTGGGATTATAAGGAATGCCAGTGTGTTGAATGCTTCATAAATGATAAAATGAGATAAAAATGTTCTAAGAGATTAAGAAATATAAGCCGGGCCACTGCCAGTTTTAATACAGGAAGGACAGTCCATCAATGTAAATGCTGAGTAGAGAAGACGAGTAATATGAGAAGAATGTTAGCGGGGCTAAGCCGTGAGCCACAGAAATCCTGAACAGGTATCTATTGTAATATGGAGACAAGATAAGCGAACAAAAGAAGGGAAGTGGGTGACAGCCATTTGCCATAATTCATTGGCTTGAGTGCCTTGTGGGTTAACACCTGAGGTGGAGGGTTGACAAACAGCACAAGCACCCACAATATCACATGCCTGTGTGAGTGGAATGTCAAACGTTTTTGTTAGATGTGAGCTCCTTGGTGAAGGGAGTAATGGGGGGATCTGCGCACATGTTAGACACCCTAAGGGCAGTTATCAGCTATCTCATTGCCTTTAGACAGTGGGCCTGGTAGACCAGAATGACTAGGAATGTGAGCAATAAAAATGGGGTGAACATGTTGGCAAAGCGAGGTTTGTAAAGAAATGAAAACCGATAATAGGGCTTCATCAGTAGCAGTGTTAAGGGCAGAAGAGATGTCTGGTACCAAGGAGGTAACATATAATGAGTCAGAAATGCTATGAAGTGACTGTGAAGGGAATGAGGAAAGAGCCAAAATAACAGCTGCTACTTCAGCGCCTTGGGCCGAAGGAACAGGTGAGCACAGGCAGTTTGCCAAGAGGCATCCTGTGCCAGACCATGACTGCGCCCCCCAGCGGAGGAAGCATCTAGGAAGCTAGTGAGAGCTTGGGAATGGGAGAATTAGCAACAGTAGTGAAGGAATGAACAGGGAGAAGTGGTAGGGGTTGAATGTGTTCATCAGGGGGTGGAGGATAAGAGACTGACCCAACGTAGTCCTGGAAAACAATTTGAAATTGCTCAGATTGAGCAAGGAGACATTTTGTCTCCTTGGAGAGGCGTGTGTTAACAGAGCCAGGATCATAGCCAGATAACGACTGACAATGAAAACGCGTTTTCTGTAACAAAGAACATTTTTGAGAAAATAAGTAGATGGACAATTCTTAGATTGGAAGGGGAGAAAAAGTCATTTAATAATGTGAAAAGGTGAGGTTAATTGTCCAGTAATTCCTGTAGGAGAATGGGGGGGGGGTGTTTAAAATAAGCAAGGAGATAGAGATTTTAGTTTTTCATATTAAGGAAGTTGTCATAGGATTAACATATTTATAAATTTTCATAAAATACTTAACTAGAGTGACAAGGAAAGCAGCTTTAGAACACCTTCTTTTTTTATGTAAAAAAAGAACTAAGGTAAACATATATCATTTTACTTGTATTTAGAGTTATTACATGATAGCTTTTAATCTTTAGATTGTAAGATATTATAATAGCTATTATATTATCATTTCTTTAAACTAGACAACTTACACATAAACACATACTTTTTTTTTAGATGAGGTGGCATTAAATTTTAGTGTTTTTAAAATAAGGAGCAAAAAGTAAACCTGAAAATTTAGTAATTTTATACAAAATGATTTTAAATAATCAACAAACATTATATTAAATTTAGCAAAACCTTAATTTTATAAGAGATTTAGCCACTGTTCAAAGAATAATAAAAAGCAAATTTAGGGTTTTTAGATGAAGATATCAATTGTGGCTTTAGGTTTTGTTTGTTTTTTTTTTTAGGACTGGAATTGTAATTTAATTGTAAATGTAACAATTCCTTATATTAACTTTCTTTTTTAGGCAAACACTAGAAAGATTTGAAAAAAAAAATCGGTCAAACTTAATACATAGACATTTCCTGTATATAATGAGAAACTCAGTATGACTGAGTAGCTCATCCACATGGCTTTAGATGTCATCTTGAATTTCTTTGCTAGAGAAAGAAAGAAGTTAGGGTGTTTTCTGAGTTAAATATTTATATATTTCCCCCTCTCCCATCCCCCAAGGGGAAAAGGTAAGTGAATTAGTTTTCCTGGAAAGGAACTTTATCAAGAGAAGTTTTGATATAAACATTAAAAGACAAATTTACCAGATTAATTACTTCTGTTTTTGCTAAATACCATGAGCTTTGTTTTTTAAATAAATACATTTAGACATAGATAAAAGTATTAATACCCAACATTATAACCATAAATCATGCATGTTTTATTGTATTTTTTTAAAGATTTATTTATTTATGCATACAAGAGCTGGGATACAGGCCAGAGGTGCTGAGGGTGAGAGGAGTCACCAGAGACAGAGTGGGGAACAGAACAGGCAGATCGACTGAAGTACACTGCTGAGGGGAGTAGCGGGCGAGGCAGGAGAGGTCTTCCTTGCCAAGACATGCATGTTTTGAATTAAACCATTAAGTTTGAACTAGTCCTTGTTTACCAAAATTTTAAATCGTGATCTCAAAATTTGTTTTTTTTGTTAGAATTTATATAGCTGCCGTTTATAGTTAGTCTTATGCAGGTAAAAGACAAAGACAGACAAAGAGATCTTTTGATTTTTTAAAAAAATTTGGCCATGTGTACTATTAAGAAGTAGTTACTTTATATTTGTGAAGACACTGAGAAACTATGATTAAATTTTAGTTGTTGTTTTTCTTTTAACTCCTAGGTAAGACATGTTAAATTTGTACCTTTAAGAGTGACTCTTTGACTTTAGCTTAGGTTTTAGTTTAAGTTTGACATGTTCATTTGGCCAAGTTTTTTGTTTTGTTTTTTTCATTTTTTTAAGATTTATTTATGCATATAAGAGCTGGGGGACAGGCAGAGGCTCGGGAGATGAGAGGATTCACCACAGAGTGGGGAGAGAACAGGCAGATCCACTGAAATACACTGCTGAGGGGAGCAGTGGGTGAGACAGGAATGGTCTGCTGTGCCATGTAAGTCCCCTCCACCACCAGGGATTGAACTCGTGCTGCTGTGCTGGGATGCTTCACAGTGCATTGCTGTGCCACTAGGGAGCCCCTTGGCCAAGTTTTTAATATCCTTTTATATCAAGGAGGTTTTTAAAGATATAGAAGCTAAAATCTTTACATAGATGAAGTGTCTAATTTTAATCATTACAAAAAGACTTAGGGCTCAAAACCACAATAATTTTTAAGTTGAGCAATTTTTACTAACTTCATAGATAAGAAAACATTTTTGAGTTTATATTTCTAAGAAATGATCTTTGGCTTTAAGTTGTTTCTGCTTTATCTCACTGAGACCTAGCACACTTTTAAGGCAAAAAAAAATACTTTTCCCTGAGGACAGGAGAAGAGGTAGATTAAGATCCCTTTTTTACAGTTTGCCCTTTCTAGACTTTTATCAAAATCTGAGGTTTGGTATTTAACTCAAAACAGTTGTGTTTTCACTTAATATTTTTACCAGGTTAATTAGTTTTAACAAGAAACTCAACTTTTTATAGGCCCAATAAGCAATTTAGAAGTTTTTACTCAACCAATAAGTATTTTGTAGGGAACACAGGGAAATAGAATTTTTTACCTAGAGAATAGACCAGAACATCTTAAAATGGAACCTTTCATTCTCATGTAGACTTGTAAATGAACTTTGAATACCATTTTTAGAAATACCTTTCTAAATTTTCACACTCATACTGTGGTGGTGGCACAGGAAGGGGAGGAGGATGAGTTAGGGCAGGAGCCCTAAGGCCTTTTAAATGTAAGACCCCTTGAAGAGGTCTTAATGCTAATCTACAGAGATTCCAAGTGGAAAGGTGAGATACCTGGCTGGCTGATTTGATTTAGCCATTGCTCTACATATTTCCAATTATTTATTTTTTATTTACCTATCTATTTATTTTAAAGATTTATTTTTTCATTCATACAAGAACAGGGCCACAGGCCAGAAGTGCGGTGAGATCCACACGAGACAGAGTGGGGAGCAGAACAGGCAGACGGACTGAAACACACTGCTGAGGGGAGCAGCGGGCGAGGCAGGAGAGGTCTGCTGTGCCCTGTGGGTCCCCTCCCTGGCCGGTAGCAAGGAATTGAACTTGTGCTGCAGTGGTTGTGATGTGCTTCATAGTGCATCGCTTAACCCACTGAGCCACCAGGGCGTGCCCATATTTCCAATTATTTAAATGCAAGTTTTTTTCACGGATACCAGGGAAATCTCTTTTTGATGGTTAGCAAGAGATCTTGTAACTGCCACTGTGCTACCTCATAGCCCACCACTTTTTAAAAAAATATTTTACTTATTTATGCATATAATAGCTGGGGTACAGGCCAGAGGTGCAGGGTTGGGGGTGAGAGTGTTACAGGGCAACCCTAATATAAAATGGGTTCCCCTCACTGGGTCCTCCACCCGCACGCTCAGAAGACTTTTAAAAAGTCCCAACTCCAGGTACACGTGGCAAAAGTTATTGACAGGTTTTATTTTATGAAAGATGGGGAATAAAATAGTAATAACACCAAGGGAAAAAGAGGGATACAAATCCACAAATACCCTACCAGATCTAAGCAATGGCGCGTTGAGAGCTGGCTCCGAGTCGAATGAGATGGCTCCGAAGGAAGAGAGATGTCTCCCGAAGGAAGGGGTCTGGCTCCTCAGTAAGAGAGCGAGCCCCAGGCTCACCTCTGGTTTTATAGCCAGTCTGGCTGCTTAACTCCACCCTCAGGTCCCAGTAATCCACTCTTCGATAATCATCTTATTGGATTTGTGGTTCTGGAACACTGATGGTCTGGAGTGGGGGTTGGAGTCCACACACCCATAATCCATTTAGGACTACCTTTCCCCCTAACAAGAAGATTCACCAGAGACAGAGTGGGGAGCAGAACAGGCAGATCCACTGAAACACACTGCTGAGGGGAGCAGCGGGCAAAGCAGAAGAGGTCTGCTGCACCATGCGAATCCCCTCCCTGGCTGGGTATCGAACTCGTGCTGCAGTGGCTGCAGATGCTTCATAGTGCAGTGCTCAACCCTTTCTGCCACCAGGGAGGCCCAGCTGCCACTTTTAAGAGATCCTGGGAGACTGGATTGGGTTGGGAGTGGTGGTAAGAGATTGAAATACCTCTAGGATTTCCTGGAACTTATCAGAGAACGTAGTGGATGGTACAGTAGCACCCCTGACTGGACTGAAATACTCGCCAGCATGAGCCTCGGGAGAGGCATCGCTATCAGGGTCAGACTCAGGAGAGTCCAGCGAAGCTCCTTGTTTAGTATTATTTGTGGAGGAGAAGCACTTGCTCCATCTGAGCTATGGTGTAGCTCTTTTGGACTTATGAAAACGTCCTTAACTATGGACTGGATACTGACTTACCTAAATTCCATATTTTAAAATGGGAGATAGGCATTGTCTCTAAATCTCTCTTTAAGTGTCTTCCTAGATTTTTCCAAATTTTTAGGTTTAAGATTGCTTCTTGAGGAATTTTGTGACAATAAGTTTTAGTGCCTTTAAAAATTGTGTGAGCTCTTTGTCGGACACATCATATTTTTGGGTTAGCAGAAGAGCTCTAAGTTGTTCTTTATAATTGCTCTTGTGTGGGGGGGAGGAGGGTCGTGAGATTATTACCCATGTTTCTAAGGGGAAAAAGAAAGACTCAACTGAAAACAGACTGTGGGTCTGTGGGCCTTTTACCAGGCTGATTTGGAAGAAAAAGAAGACAGTAAAGTCTTGACTGAAAATACCTCCTTACCACTTTGTTGCAAACTCTGGGTCTGCGAAGCCTTTGGCCAGGCTTGAGAAGATGTTCACTTCCCTTCACCGGGCTTGAGAATTGGGGTGTAGGGACTCTGCTCGGACAACACCACGCCGATAAACCGGAGCCGTGGAGCAGCTGCACGATGCAGGATGCTGCTGAACAAGCAGAGCCCAGGCCTTTTTATCGATAGAATAATCATAGAGCATCAGCTATGTGGGGTAGGAGGACAAGGAGAAAAAGACGGGTGAAACTAAAGAATGTTATCTTGTGACTCAGGGGGACACGAGTGTGCTGACCAGATAATTCTTACCCACTTGATGGTCGAGTGCTGTCATCGAAACCAAGCCTCAGACCGTGGCAGGACACAGCCATTGTTCTGATCTAACCAATGAGGCTTCCACTGGTCAGTTTCTGGGGTCCCTTGTCATACATCAGTCTTCGGCCCCTTGGGCTTTCCCCTTCATATCTCATGATGTATTAGTCGGGAGTAAGTTTCTGCATCTGTCACCAGCCCCCACAGCGTTCTGCCATACCTCTTGATGAAGGCCCGTCCCAGGGTGATCAAGCTTTCTGCTCTTGATTGATTTGAAAGGCACCTTGAAGGTTTGGCTCCTGTGACTGATTGATTGGTTTCTGAAGGGTACTTCTGACCTTGCATAGGAATGCTGAACTGCAGGTCACAGTAATGGTGGCTACACAGGCCGCTTAGGATTAGCAGACCCACACATCGCCATGGCATTTTACAGGCCTGGAGCACCTGAGACCTTCGTTAGGGACTGCGGACAGTGCTGGCTGTGGTTGGGTTTGAACAGACCAGTCTGGTCCCAGAAGCTGGCTGGCAGTCAGTGCTGGGTGGACCACACCTGAGGGACCCGTTCCGAGTCACCCTCCCTCACCTTGGCTTCCTCTTCTATGAAAGGTTGTCCCAAACCAGCTTCATCAAAGGGCCCCTCCCTCCAATGTGTGTCCTCGAGGACCCAATGGTCAGAGCCTCTGAAGGGGGTAGGGATCAGGATGCCAGCAGCTGCCAGTGCCAGGGATTCTCTCCAGTCAGGAACACCAGGTGGCAGAGCTGGGTGCCATCTCATCGTTAAAGAGGGGTGAGGGGGGAAGCTTATATTTTATGCTTATTTTCAGTTGACTGCCTTTTCCCTCTGCCGTCTGCTTACCTGGAGCTTGTGACTTCCCCAGGCCTCCTGGCCCTGAGTGGGTGGGGTCTTGGGCTGGGGATGGAGACTGGCTGGGAAGGGAGGCCCTTGTGTCCCCCGCCACCTCCAGGCAGCCCCTGCTCAGCCACAGCCCACTCTGAGAGGCCCTGCTGTCAGGGCTCTCTGGCCTCTGGTGACATCAGGTGAACGGGCTCTGGTGAGCACAGTGAGCGGGCTGTGGGGCCGGGAGGGGTTCCCGTGTGCTCGGAGAGCGTAGGAGGAAGGAGCCCTGTACTGTGGGAGGGAGGCCGGGCCCTGACATGCAAGGAGCTCTGGGGAAAGGAAGCCTTCAGGCAGGAGGGGGCGGCCCGGTGAATGGCCTTGTGGACAAAGAGTCCCGGCTCAGTGGCTTCCAGGGAAAGTTCCCATCCAGAGACCAACCACTTAGTCTGGCCTGGTCTCCAGCAATCTGGTTATCTCTGGGAAATGTAAATAGTAACTGGAGGCCAGCTAGATTCTTGTCCCGACCCATTGGACGTGCCAGGCCATTTTTTTGGGGGGGGGGATTAGATAGAGTTCATGAGGTCAAAGGTCGTTCCCAAAGCCAAACCTTCAAGCTTGTCAGAAGAGGCTGAGGGAAGGGAGCAAGTGGGGCTTCGGGGAGATGGGTGGCACACACAACACTGTCCCGCCCTGGACAGGCGCCCCAGGCCCTGCTTCATCCCCGGTGCTCCTGAGCAGGGCATGCTGCCTGCCTGAGGACAGGGTCTTGACTTGACCCCACTGCTTGCAGCCACGCCAGAAGGGCTTGTTGTCGATTTTGGGCTGATGAAAGGAGCCTGGGCACCAGCACTTACGGTACAGGTGCCCCATGCTCCCATCTCTTGGCTGGTGCCCGTGCTGCCTGTGCTCACGCTGCACACTGCCATGCGCTGCTGGTGAAACCTGGGCGCAAGTCCGGCCACGAGCAGTGGCTGTAGAGGCCATGGTGGAGGGAAAAGCCTGGGCCTCCTGATTTCCCTCCCCTACCCGCAGGCCCACTAGGCTGAAGGCAACCCAAACGCCATGTCTGCCCCGTCCTGCTGAAGGCATCGGAGCAGCCAAGGATACCTGAGGGGTCCCCTCAACATGAAGGATGCAGGGGCCTGGACACCTTTTGGGGAGCGGTCGTCCCAGGGCACTCAGCAGCTCTGCCTCTGCCCCCGCTGCAGGGTGCCATCCTGAGGTCACCTCCAGAAGCGGTCTAATGTCTCCAGGGGGCTCAGGACTGAAGGTGACTGTCGGTGGTCGCTGCCTGTCAGGTCCTGGCGGGACGACGGTGTGGTCACGCCAGGGGGAGGCCACTGCATAGCACAAGCCTGGGATGCCAACACCAAGTGCCCATCAAGGGTCCCGGCCTTCCACCACCCTGAGGATGTGCCCGGGGCCCGTCAAGGCTCATGAGCAGGGATGAGTGTTTGTAAAGTGACTATTAGTGAAAGAGCCAGATCATCACACTGTGGGGCACACCTGACTGTGATTTCCTGTAAGGAGATTGTTTTCACGAGAGGAGGCAACAAAAGACTCTGCAGTCAGATCATGTGGGATGAAGGACACAGCTTCAGGAAACCCGCAGCCTTGACTTTGGGTTGTGAGACGTTACTTGCAGAGTGCCTGGGTGTCCAGAAGGGGTGACCGCTGTGTCCTCCCCATTGCGATTTCCTGGTGGTCTCTGTGTAATTTCATTTCTATTCATGAATCCATGTCTATCCCGCTTTGACTCAGGCTTGGTAAGTTACCTGTCTGGCTTCACGGAGATAATTCTCTACGTTTCTTCTCAGATGTCTTTTTTTTTAAAAACAACTTTTTAAAAGAAATTTTTAATTTATTTTTGCATACAAGCCCGCCCTGGTGGCGCAGTGGGTTAGACAACGCACTATTTTTGCATACAAGAACGAGGTTACAGGCCAGCAGTATGGGGGAGGGGTGAGAAGACTCACCAGAGACAGAGAGAGGAGCAGAACAGGCAGATCTATTGAAACACACTGCTGAAGGGAGCAGCGGGGAGACAGAGCGGTCTGCTGCACCATGTGGGTCTCCTCCCTGGCCGGGGATCGAACTCAGGCCTGAGACTAACCCGTAGGCTACCAGGGAGGCCCCCGGAGCAACTTTTGAATGCCATTCAACAATTGGCTGTTTTAAAGACTGTCATGAAATTTGCTCTTATAAATCATGCTTCTGACCTTTGGGGAAAAATTCAGTTAGGAAGAAGATGCTGGCAAGAAGATGGGACCTTGCAGTCTTGGGCGCTGTGGGCAGGGGTGTGAACGGGTACCTGCTGTGGAAAGCAGCCTGCGGACCTAGGAATGGGAAGTCGAGCTACTACATGATGCAGCAGCTCCCATCCTGGGCTCGCACCTGGAGCACGGAAAGCTTCAAACAGATTTGTGCCCACGTTCACGCAGCATCAGTCACTGCAGCCGAAACACATACGCTGCTCTGTGTCAGGCCGGCTGGGCCAGCTGAGTCTTGGTCTGCAGGGTGCTGGGAACTGCTTGACCCACACCATTGCTATGGGCCTTTTTGTTTTTTCCTTTCGGGCCCAAATGCCTTTGGTGTGCTTTTCACATGGCCAGACCTTCTGGCCGGGCATGGGTCAGAGGGCCATGGGTGGACATCCTGGCAATACTGCTCCAAGGAGGACGCCCCTGTCTTTCTACCCAGTGCAAGGTTCATGTCAATTTTTCAAAGAATAGATGCTCTTTACCAAGTTGGGGACAGTCCCTCTCGAACCGTTTTTCTGAGAGTTTTTTTAAATCATGAATGTGTTGAATTTTGTCAAATATTTATTCTGTGTCGGCGATGGGCTGTGCAGTTTCCTTGTCACGCCTTCCTGGCTGCCGTGGCTGCAGCTCGCCCTGCCCATGGGCCCCGCATGGCCTCCTGTACGTTGCCCTGAGTCCATCATGAAGGGCTCTGCACACATGCCCGCGGGGTCTGCTCTGAGGCTGTTTGCACCCTCGGTGTTAGCACCAAGCAGCTTCAGAAGAGGAACTGCTAGGCCCCTGCTGTGTGGGGAGGCACATATGGGCCTGGTGCTCCCAGCCTCTGGGGCCTTGGGTGACTTGCCCTCAGAACCAATTGCATGGAGACCAGAGGCCCAGGCTTCCCCCATCGTGGTGCTGGGCTTCTGAGGGCTGCGGCCCGGGCCATGTGGAGCCATCGCCATGTGCAGGTGGGGCCGCCCTCTGGTCTGTACGTCACCATCCAGCCTGAGTTTTGCGGTCCTGACTACACGTGAGCATCAGGCCGCGGGGTGTGCCTAGCCCACCGGAGAGGCGCTGGCACTTGCTGCGATTAAGGGGACAGCAGCGCATGGCCGGGGCCCACGAGGGGGCTGGGGTGCAGGTGAAGCCTCACATGGAGAAGAGTAGGGCCTGCAGCTGTCTTTCCTTCTATTCTATGGGTGTCAGGGGAAGTCATCACTTCCTTATAGTTTCCTGGATTTCTATGGCATGCTTAGTTTTTCAAAAAATTAAAAGGAAATTGAAAAGCAGAAAGGAGAGAGAGAAAGGAGCCTGGCGTGGGGTGAGGGCTGAGAGTGGGAGCCCCAGGGCCCTCCTTTGTCCCCCCCTCCGAGTCCCGACGTCATGCATCCCCCTGGTCCCCGACCCTCTGCCTCCAGCTGGACCAGGGATGTATTTCAAACAGGAAGCTGTGGAGATAAGAGCCGCCTGCCGATTTGCTGGGCTGCTGGCAGCCCCATGCTGGCCTCTGCGCCGGGCGCTTCGTAAATACAGCCATGGGGGCCCGAGCGGGCAGTGTCCTCCAGGGCCCCTGCCGGTCAGGACAGCCCTGCACCAGCCTGCAACCCAGGTAGGGTGGGATGTGGTCTGCGGGGGCTGGGCAGGGCAGTGATGAGGGCAGGGAGGAGGTGGCTGGGGTGCTCTTCGGTCCAGAGGGCGGCCATCGGTAGTCAGGCTCGGCATTCCGAGGGTTGGCTTCCTGGGCAATATGGACACTTCCTGGAGCCCAGTGAGGAGGGGGACTGACTTGTTGCTGGACGGACAGTGCATGGGGCAGGACAGAGCGTGTCCTTCTGCAGTTCCTGGGATATGCTGCTGTGTGGGCAGTCAGTGGGGTCAGCATGGCCTGTCCAGGGGGCCACAGGAAGGACCTGGCAGCTGGGGTGCAGGGGCTCAGCTCGGGCTCACAGGGGGACTGAGGTGTGGGACAGGCGGGACTCGAGGCCCCTTTTGAGGGCGGACGACCATGTTACACACCGGTCATCCTGTCCCCAGAGACAACGCGAGTGCAGGTGGCCTTCCTGCTGTGGACCTGGCCTGCGTGTGGCTCCTGCTCTGCGGGGGTCAGGGGCTGAGTTGGAGGGTGGCCTGTTGAAGCCACCTGGCTGGGACTGGGTGTCTGCATGACCGGACTCTGTGCCCCATGTCACTGATAGGCTTAAGAATCTCGACATCACATAAGAGAATTGTCGGACAATTTGCTTAAAACTAGAAAAAACAATGGAGAGTTTTCTAATTCAGTAAAAACTAAGAAAAACACGTTTCTCTTGGGTGGGACCTGTGGGTTATTTCCCGGAGAGGGCACCCCGGCAGGGAGGGCTTGCGTCTGGGGCTGGGGTTATGGCCCATGTGGCCAGATAATAGATGTGCGCTACGGCCTGCTTCTCAAGCGAAGCCATTTTTTTGGTGCTGTCTCCTCTGTTCTTATGACCTGCTCCTACAAAGAATTCCAAGTGAAACCCCTTTCCCAGTCGGAAAAGTAGCCTCGGGACTGCAGCGCGGGCCTGCGCCCCTGGGGCCAGCTGGGAGGCTGGAGATAAGGATGATGTTCTCACAGAGGTCAGCTGGGCCCTCTCGTTTATAAAACAAAATTCCTCTTGTAAGCAGTCAGGAAGGAGCCAGAACTGGGGGGAGGCTCCCCTAGGGCCTGCCTACCCCTCTCTGCTGCAGGACCTAGCAGCGGCCAGCAGCCCTAGCAAGGAAGAGGACACGGGGCATGTGGGTGGGGGGTGTGGATGGGCCTGGCTCAGCTTGCTTGGGGCGCCCCTCTCCCTGCCTACCTCCCTTCTGGGAGGTGGAAACTGGCCCTGAGGCTGCTCTTGACACCAGCTCCTCTGAGCGGGAGCCACCAATGCCCCGCTTTGTGATGGGCCAGGCGGGAGAACCCTCCTTGTTAGCTGTGACATTTAGAGTCCCAGCTCTATCCAGCTGAGCCACAAAGCAGGTGTCCGCTGGCCCACGCCATGGACGGGGCTGTCATGGCTCTCGGTCCACATCCTGA
Organism: Galemys pyrenaicus; assembly: GCA_019455555.1. NCBI lineage: Eukaryota > Metazoa > Chordata > Mammalia > Eulipotyphla > Talpidae > Galemys > Galemys pyrenaicus. The sequence continues at coordinate 10,712,012 of JAGFMF010011799.1, read as the reverse complement.
GGCTGACGACACATCAGCTCCCAAAGTGGGAGTGACTGACCCGCCAGGCTGAGATGCCGTGGTGCCCCATTGGAATTCCAGCCCTGGGACCGTCGCATGACCCAGGCACGGGCCCATGTGTGGGCATGTCCTGTGGATGGCAGGTCTGGCGTGCTTTAGGGGGCATGAAGGTGGAGGAGCCAGTCCTCCAGACACGATGGACTGTCTAACAAGTTGTTGCTCACACTTTCACTCGCCCACCACTCCACAGCCGGGCTGAGCGGAGGAGCTGCCTACCCTCGGCCCCTCTGCTCCCCTCCCCCAAGCTCTGCTGTGCAGCCAGGGAGTGCAAGAACCAGGCCCCCAAGCCCCCAGGCCCGATCCAGGACCAAATGCCCACCCCCTGGTTTCCTTACCTTGTGGTGTTTGCTGAGCGCTGGAGAGCTCCAGAGGCGTCCGTGTGTGGGACACAGTGAGCGGTGACTGCTTTTCTCTCCACCCAAAGTAGATCGAGTCGAATAAAAGCCAGATTGGGTGCAACTTGAGGCAGGGGACAGCCCTCAGGGTCACGCAGGACAGGTGGCAGCTGGGTGGGAAGGAGGCAAGGCAGTGCCTCAGGGGCCCTGGCTCTGTAGCCTCCTCCGGCCATGCCCGAGTGTTGCTGGGCAGACTGCTGGACACTCAGGTGTTGTTGTGGCCCAGCGGGGGTACGTGGTTCAGTGGGGCTCCTCCCACATCATTGCCTGTGCCATCTCCACCCTGCCTCTGGTGTTGGGCGCCAGGCCCTTCCCATGCACTCCCCAGGGAAGCAGTCCACGGTATCCCCTGGAGGAGGAACGGCTCAGGAGCCTCAGGGTGCACAGGCATTTGGGTGCAGAGACCCATTGCAGCTGCTTCGTCTGCCGGTGTGACTGGAGGGGCTGTGCACATTGGTTTGCTGTGATGTCTAGGCTGGCTGCAGGCAGCATGCTTTGCATCCGGAAGCCCTCAAACTACCCCGCTTAAGACAATGATGCCAATGACACCGGGGATGGTGTGGCCGGGGTCTGGCACCCATTCAGCCAATGCACCACTGTTCTCAGACACAGGCCCCGGACACTACAGGGGCTGCCCCACAGATGCGGGACCTGCAGTGTCTTGGCCTTTAAGTAGACATCAGGGGTGAAGGTCTGCGGCCATCCCCACGCACTCTGGCTTAAAGAATACACCACCAGGCCCTCTGCCTTGGACATGCCAGCCTGGCCCCAGGGACCGTTTCCACTCCCCGACCCCGACATCTGGGACTTCCAGTCTGCAGAAGAGTTTGGCCCTGCTCTGCTCCTGCCTGGGTTACCTTCAGACCTGTGGGGCTGGCATCCCGGCCACAGAGCAGAAGTTGAGGCTGGGAGCCCTGAGGGCCCTGTATTCAGGCCTCTCGCTGTGCTCTTTCCCAGGGCTGTGCCCTCTTCGCTCTTCCCTAGGCCTCTCTGTGCACGTGGCTTTCTCTCCCTTAGGCTGGGAGTTTCTCATCTTCTGATATGGAGCCAGAGGGGACGGGGAGCTCCTGGAGCTGCAGAGCCTACCAGAGCCCCCTCCCCACCCCAGCTCCCCACGGGCCTCTCAGGAGTACTACGCAGTGACCCCTCCTGGGGTCCCATCATGCTGTCCTCTGTGCCCAGGACAGCTACGCATTTCCTGTGGACACGGACCACGGGCCTGTTCTGCAACGAAGTCTCTAAGCTGCCCACTCCCTTAACCCCCACCCCTGCAGCTCTCAGATCTTCTCCACAGGGACACCCCCTTCTGGGCACCCCAGTGCCTGCTGCCATGCAGGCAGTGTCTATCCTGACCTCTCCTCCTGCTCATTCCAGAGGCTCTGCCCAGACGGCCCAGTGGGTCTGGACTGGCCTTGGAAGATTTGCGGTGGAAGTTTGAAAGCGAGTGGGAGTGCGGGGAGGGCCCAGGCTTGGACCCAGTGCCTGTGCCGGGTCCTGTCACTGCCTGTGCTTCCTCACGCAGGAGCCCATGTCCTGCCTGTGCTCACAATGAAGAGGGCTCCGGTGCTCATCAGCCTGGCCTTGCTGTTGCTGCTCCCACCAGCGTGTCCTCAGCAGACACCAGAGGATGCCTGCTCCCTGCAGATCCTTGTCCCCGGCCTCAAAGGTGAGTCCTGCCCTGTGTGGTGGAGGGCAGGGGCATGGGGGACCCCACTGCAGGGCCGCCCTGAGCCCTTTAGGACTCGGATCTGGGTCTCAGCAAAGTCAACAACCTGCTGGACAACCTCAGGTCAGTCTGCCTCAGTTTCCCCAGTCTGCCACAGGAAGGACGGGCCAGTCTGGAGGGGTCTTGGAGAAGGGACACAGCAGCACTGAGGGTGGTGGGGAGGCATCCTGCGAACGGGCTCAGAGAAGGGCTAGAGACGCTCTGTGGCAGTCAAATGAAGGAGAGTGGCAGGGGACGGGGTTGGGGGTGGGACTCGTGGGGGGAGCTTCAGGACCTAGGACAGTTCCAACGCTGTGACCTTTTTCTGCAGGGGATGCTGGAGAGAAGGGAGACAAGGGCGCGCCTGGACGGCCAGGGAGAGTGGGCCCCACAGGAGAAAAAGGTACCTGCTTCTCAGGCCCACCAGAGCCCTGTGGGGAGCTGGGCGGGGCTGGGTGTCCCTGTGTAGGCCCCAGAAAGGTGCTGGGCCCTCAGTGGTCAGGAGGACTGGCCTGGCATAGAGGGAACCTTGGGTGCTGGCTCTGCCTTCTAACAGGGTTGGGTCCTGGACCTCCTGAAGCCCCCTTCCAGCCCTAGGAGCACACCAGCCTGCAGCCCCTCCCTATGCCTGGTTGGCCCTTCTCTGGCACAAACGCCTGTCCCCCAGTCCCCAGGGGCCGCGCTGCCCATGCATTCCATGCCAGCTGCTACAGCTTTGCTCCTCGCCTCCTTTCCCAGTGTTTTCTGCTCTGTTTAAAATACAACCCCATTCGCCAAGGCAGAGGCACGGACGGGAAGCGGCACCATGCACAGCTGTCGTCCGAGCCTCTCCGAGCACTCAGGTGCTTCCTTAGCGGTAGGGTTGTAGTTGGGTCACATGGCCAGGACGTTCAGTCCCCACATGACCGTCACTGGGTGTGGGGGCCTAGACCCTGATGCAGAGCCCGAGCACATGCCTGGAGGGGAGATAGCAAGGCCTGGGGGTCAGCTGTCTCTGGCGTGGAGATCTCTGCTGACAGAGACCGGGGCTGCGAGCCCGTCTGGGAGAGCATGTTGGGCCGCCCTGCACGTGCTGTCCCTGCATCCGGGACGTTTACGTGGCGCTCCTGGGTGCATTCCTGGTGAGTCCACTGGGCGGGCACGTCTGACTGCCTTGCTGGTCTTGGGCTACAGGGCACAGGCCCATGGCGTGGTCATCTGGGTGGGACCGGCACGTGGAGGAGTCAGCCAGCTGCTAGAAAATAAGTCGAAGTTCACTGTCTTCAGACATGGTGGGAATCCTGGTGTCTCCCCCAGCCCCCAACAAGGTGTTGCTGGGCAGGTGCGAGGTGAAGCTCCCGGTGGCGCCCAGCTGGCATCATTCTCTCCTCAGTGGAGACCCCCAGCCTCACCCCATGGCATGTGCACAGGAGCACTGAGCTAAGGCAGCTTCGGTGGGGGTGGCAGGGCCCCCACCAGGGGTGCTGAGCTGGCGGCTTGCTGGCCTGCTGCAGGGGGCTGGTGAGGGGCCTACAGCCCTCCCGCCAGCTTCCCCCCAGCTGTCCTGAAGTGCAAGCTGTATCCACAGGGGGCCTATGGGCAGGCAGACCCCTCTTCAGCAAATCTGCTGTTTTGGGGGGTCTCTGGGTGGTCGGTGAACATGCCAAGCACCCTGCCCCCCATGTGGGGGGAACTTAAACAGCTGCGAGGGTGCCTGTGCCGACCGTTTGCCTTTCCTGAAATAACACAGATGGGCCTGAGCGGAGGCTCCTGCTGCCCTGTGTCCTTTCTGGGAGCAGGAGCAGCCGTCACCTTGCCAGCTGCACAGCTGTGTGGGGACAGAAGCCCTGGCCTTGCTGGCACGGCTGCGGAAACCTGTCATCTCACCTGCTTGGCTTCTTGTCCAGACACGTGGCTGATGGGAGCAGGGGGCAGCCACAGCGGAGGATGGCCTGCGTGCCGGGGCTCCTGGGCCCCGAAGCCTGCACATGATCTGTCGCTCAAAATCGCTGAGGAGGCTGAATTCCAAGTGCTCTTTCTGCCCCATCTCCACTTCAAAGCATTGTGTGATCTCACCATTAAAATTAATAGGAATTCTGCCTGCTGAGAGCTGGTTCCTGTGGGCTTTGACGGCAGATGGGTGGGCGCACCTGTCACCCCGACGATGAGGAAGGGCACCTGTAGCCCCCCTGACTCCACCCCCCACTATCCCCACCACTGCCGAGCCAGGAAATGCATTTCTGCCCTGGCAAAACAGAGCAGGCAAGGGCTTCTCTGCAAAACTTTCTGTCACTGGGATGCAGGGAGTCCCTGGTGTGGGGGAGTCAGCTCCATTCTGACCCCGTCTCCTCTAACAGCCACTGCCTCCCTGTGTTTCTGCCAGGGGCCAGTTTCCAAGTTAAATCGGCTGAGTGACCTGCCTTGGACTATCCAGAGTGGGCAGTGTAGACCCCTGGGGGCTGCTTGCTTCTCCCCTGCACACAGGGGTGGAGTTCCCATTAGGAACGTCAGCTGGCCAGCCACAGCAGGGTCTAGAGGAGGCGCAGGTGGGGGCCCTCAGTGGTGCTCAGCAGCTTTGCAACCCCAGCAGCGTGGGGATGAAGCGTGTCTTCATGTGCAGTCACCTACACACATGGACATATATGTGTGACTCTGTGTAGCCTGCATCGACAAACAGGTGTGTGCAAACCTGCATGTGCCACACACACATAAACACATGTGTGTGAACGCCTACGCACAGGTGCATACATGCATGGTGCCGGTGTATATGTGCATGTGTGCAGGATGCTTGTGCACAACACATGTAGCACATGTGTGCGCAAATTATGCACACCCACAATCTGTTCATATGCCTGATCATGTGTGTATGTGTGCCACACAAACACCTGTATACACACATACACGTGCACGAGCACACATGCCCACAGGTGTGGGAACACACCTGTGTGTATGTATGAGCACAGGGTGGCACGGGCACATGAGCAGTGAGTATGTGGGGCGCACACAGACACATGCATGTCTGTGTGTGAAGGTGTGTGTATCTCTGTGTGTGTGGGTGCACATGTGTAGGTGTGCAGGCTTGTGCATGGGTGTGCACGTGTGTGCATATGCATGGGTGTACATGTGCAGTAGTGCAACAGGAGCTAAGCTGATCCTGTGCATCGTCCATCCACACTCTCATTGTCCAACAGGTGACTCGGGTGACAAGGGACAGAAGGGCAGTGTGGGCCGCCACGGGAAGATCGGTCCCATCGGTTCTAAAGGTACTCGGCTCCCTCCTCACTGGTCCCAGGCCCTGGAGGCATTGCCTGATCGTGTTTGTTATTTCATGTGCTCGATACTGTCTGGTGGTTGTATTTGGGGCCCAATAGGTAGCTACTGCTGGGTGGCCCCAGGGTGGGGCAAGTGTGCCCTGGGGGTGCAGGGGCAGGAACTGCTGTGGCCCTCAGGAGACCACTGCCCTGATGCTAAATAAGCCCACTGGAGCTCACCAGGGACAAAGGACCTCAGCTCTTGCCACTGGGCAACTTGGGGTTCTCAGGAGGGGGTGGCACGGGGTGCAGCGGGAGTGAGGGTGGCTTCCTGAGGGTGCCCTGCACTAGCCACCAGAAGAGGTGGCTGATCTGGAGATGGGCCTGGCAGCTGGGCCTTCCCAGGCTCTCACTGGTCAGCAGATGCTTTGTGGGCCCAATCTTGTCCCCGGCCCTCGATGGACTCCAGAGGAAGGGCACTGGGGTAAAGGGGGAGGTGAGCCCTGGGGAGTCATCCCGGGGTCTCCCCCATCTGTTTGTGGGTGCTAGTGGGGTGGTGTGGCTGGGGGGCAACCATGCTGTGCTACTGGGATTTGGGCTGGGTGCTGTGTCTGCCCATGCTGGGTCAGGTCCTTGGGCTGCCTGACCAGCCTTAGGGCCTGAGCTGTGAGCAAGTTGGGCGGCCACAGACCATCTCTCTACATGGTCGGCTCCCAGCAGGAGGGGCCCTTGACCAGAGCGGGCAGCATGTCTCACTCTGTGGCGCCCGCCCTCCTATCTGCTGTAGGATCAGCTGCCGTGGTGCCAATTGCTCTGTAGCCGTGCAGGGGCTGAGGAGGACGGGGATGCTCCCAAGACATTGCGAAAAAACGTTGCGGACATAAAACTTGCTGTTCTCACTACTTCTAAGCAGCGTTCAGAGGCGTGGAACCACTGGCGTTTGCGTGGGGGTCACCAGCATCTGCTGGGACCTGTGTCCAGGCCCCTGAGGGACCCCAGCGCCCACCTGCTCGTCCTCCACGTGTTGGCCCAGTCAAGGCTCTTCACAAACACAGAACTGCATGAGCCGTGGCCCTCTGCACTGACTTGTGTCTCAGTGCCACGTCCACATACCCCTCCCACCTCTGAGTCAAGTGGACGGCCTCCTGCTGGGGTGGACAGGGTCCGTGTGTACAGGGAGGGGCGTGGCGCCTACAGAGCTGCTGCCAAGGAGACCCACAGGGGCTTGGGGCCGAAAATGGCCTTCCCTGAGACTCGTCCTGGGCTGACCTTCTGGTTGTCACTAAGCCCCCTACTGTAGATGAGCGAACACAGGGGCATGTGTGGACCGAGTGGCCGCCTCCCCATGTGCACGGGGCAGTGGAGCCCCAGGTGGAGCCCTGGCCCTGCACGGGTCTATGGAGGGAAAGATGATGCTTCAGGAATATTCATGGGACTTGCGCATAAACATTCCTGTCTAACTTTAGAGGTGCTGGGAAGCTCCGCTGCCATGGTTTTGGTTGTGAGTAGAGAGCGCTGCAGGGCAGGAGGCTCTGTGCAGGATCACAGGCTGCCAGCCGCGTCCTCTGAGTCCTCCTGCTGTGGTGAGGGCCTAGGGTGGGACTCAGGAGCTCCCCTCCCGAGGCAAAGGATTCAGGGACTGAGAACCATGTGGTGTCCCATCAGCATTCGGGATTCCCCGAAACCCATAAGGATGCTCTTCGGAAGACCTCCACAACTTGCAGTGTCCTGTGCTCCAAGCCAGCAGGTCCGCGGGACTTGTGGCCAATGGCAGGGGACCCTGGGCTGAACCAGAGACAATGCCATCGGCCTGCTGTTTGGGCCATGAGACATGCCCTCCCCTGCCAGTGACTCAGCTGCCTTTCTTTCCAGGTGAGAAAGGAGACTCTGGCGACATAGGACCTCCCGGCCCCAGTGGAGAACCAGGTATGGCACCAAGGGCTCAGGATTTTAAGATGGATTAATGTGGCACTTCTGAAAGAAGCGAGTCATGGACTAAATCTGCCATAGAGGCCGCGGGCTGCTAGCTGATGTGCGGGTGCCATCCAGACTCAGATTCCAGTGCCCACCTCCTGCGGAGTCTGCCCACCTCCCTCTTGGGACACACCTGACTTGCCCACCCCGGGCACCTGTCCCGTCCTTAACACCCTCCAGCACCGCGGGCTGCCAGCTCTGCTGTCGCAGGGAGGCATGTCAGCTCTCTGGGATCTCCTGGGTGCTGGAGCCTCGCTGCTAACCCCCTTCTCCAGGCCCCACTTCACTCCCCCCATCCTTTTCCTGGTGTCGGTGTCCGATGGTCTGCAATTGCTTTGCCTTGTCGGTCTGTCCGTGCTGTTGTCAAGCCTCATCTTGGCCCATCTTCTGCGGACTGCTCGGCATCCCGGCTCTGCATGCCACTGTCCGCGTGCCTTCTGTCCTCCCGTGGCAGCTGGGAGAGCTGGGTGGTGGTGTGGTCAGACCTGGCTCTGCTGGCGGGCACCCAGGGCGCGCCCCTCTGCCCACTTCTGCAAGTAGTGCCCTGCGGGAGATGGCAGCTGGCATGGAGAGTGCATCAGAGGCGTTTCCACCAGAAACCCGAGCCCTTTGCAGCTGGAGCGTGGCATGAAGCTGGGTGCTGAGCGGGGGCCACCACATGCCTGGGACGGGGCCCTGCGGGGCATGCTTCTGGGGGTGTGTGCCCGGGAGCCTGGCTGAGGACTGGGCACGGTGGGTGGTGGGAGCCATCGAGTCCTGCACAGTGCTCCAGGGAGCAAGTAGAGAGCCTTGCTGGCCGTGGACAAGTCCAGGAGGTCCTGGCAAGTGGGGGGGGGGGTCTCAGCAGAGCAGTCTTGGTTCCTTGTCTACCTGCTGCCCCCTTGAGATGAGTGCTCTCTGCGCAGATTTAGGCCGGGCCTTGTCGTCCCCTGGTTCTCAGCCCCTCCCACCATCACTGGAATAAGCTTGTGTTTTTCTGCCTTAAAACAGCAACTTTTTATGGAGATGGCAACAACACCCAGCAGGTTCCAAGACATTTTCCCACCAGCCACCAACTTATGCCTTGTCCCTGCCGCTCCCTGCCCTCTGCACCCTCTGTGGTCAGGTATAAGGGCTGGTTTTGGTTTTCTTTCTAGTCCACAGATGAGTGAAATTATCTAGTATTGTCTTTCTCCTTCTGACTTCCTTCACCGAGCATAAGCTTCATCCATGTTTTTGCAAATGGCAAGTGGTCACCTTTTTCACAGCTGAGCAATATTCCCTTGTGTGTGGCCACAACTCTGTCACTGGGGCTAGGGCATGTCACATCTTGACTCTTGTGACAGGGACTGTGTGAAGATATGGGGGACCCGTGTCTTTCTGCTCTGATTCCTGGTCCTCCGCTGGCCACATCTGCCTTTCCTTGGGATGTCCACTTATCCTCTGCCGTCCCTCCCTGCCTATTGCTTTTGAGCTGTCCCTACCTCAGCGGGTCCAGTCCTCCTGCCCTGGGCCTCCAAAGTGGGTCCTGCCCTCTTCTCTTAGCTCCCCAGGGTCTCCGGACACCAGGCCAGTCCCTCCCAGGACGGGCAGACAAATCCTTCCTACCTCACACAGGGGGTAGCTGTGTGCACGCTGGTGCCCCAGCGCAGAGGTGAGCTTCTCTCTGCTCACTGCCTCAGGGCGGCCATGACTCTGTGAGCCTCCCAGGCCTGGGTCCCTGACAGCTCCCACTGCTCAGACAGAGCCGGATCATCTCCCCCCCACGCACCCACTCATCAGTAATCACTAAGGCCTGCAGTTCCACTCCTACCCTTTTTCTTAAACACCTTCTTCTTTGTCCACTGTTACTGCCTGAGCCAGGCCGAGTCCTCTGGTCATGCCCTGACCCCACTGCCCTCCTCATTCTCTCCCTAGCCTCCACCTCCTCCCCTGGCAACCAGAGTGGTATCCAGGTGTCAATGTGGTCGTGTCCTTCCTTGGCATGCCCCTGTCCTTGCACACAGTCCAAACCCTCTCCTGGCCCCCAGGGCCACCCACTCTGCTTGCTGAATACCCTGTATATTGGGGCACAGCCCCCCTCTCTGTGTGAGGTTTACCCCATCACTGGCCTGGTCTCTGCAGGCATCCCGTGTGAATGCAGCCAGCTGAGGAAAGCCATTGGGGAGATGGACAACCAGGTCAGCCAGCTGACCACTGAGCTAAAATTCATAAAAAATGGTAGGTGCCCGTGTGCCCGCTCCCCCACCCGCCGCCCCACGCCCGGCCCCAGGCCCGGCCCTTAGGCCAGCCCTGCCTGCTGGGGTCTGGGTAGCAATACAGGCGCTCACTTTCCAGCCCTGCCCTCCCCCGCAGCTGTTGCCGGCGTGCGGGAGTCAGAGCACAAGATCTACCTGCTGGTGAAGGAGGAGAAGCGCTACGTGGACGCGCAGCTGGCCTGCCAGGGCCGGGGCGGCATGCTGGGCATGCCCAAGGACGAGGCCGCCAACGGCCTGATGGCTGCCTACGTGGCGCAGGCCGGCCTGGCGCGCATCTTCATCGGCATCAACGACATGGAGCGCGAGGGCACCTTCGTCTACGCCGACCGCTCGCCCATGCAGACATTCCACAAATGGCGCAGCGGCGAGCCCAACAACGCGTACGACGAGGAGGACTGCGTGGAGATGGTGGCCTCGGGCGGCTGGAACGACGTGGCCTGCCACACCACCCTGCACTTCATGTGCGAGTTCGACAAGGAGCACGTGTGACCGCGCCCGGACGCCCTCGGCCGGGCTGGCTCGCGCTTTGGTGAGGACAGCGTCACGCTGACCGCTCACTCTGACCGCCACTCAGGCGCTGGCCTGTGTCCAGACCGCGAAGCAGAATCTGACCGTTAGGACGGTGGGGCCGTGAAGCGCTCCCCTTCATGTCTGTATGGAAAGATCTACTGTTTGATTAATGATTCTGTAAATTATATTATATTATATTATATTATATTATATTATATTATATTATATTATATTCACTGTTAATCACATAGAGACAGTTTTGCTTTGCTTCCAACCCAGATTTCAGGAGAAAAGATAAATTCTGTACAACGACATGAGTGTGTGGTGTCGCGCTGGCCTCTCGGGGGCTCCTGGGCTTGTGCGTGGTCCGTGGCTGAGTTTCGTGGTCCCATTCTCAGAGGTGGAGGATGAGCTGACCTGAGGACTCCATGCTGGGTGGGGCTGGGCCTCACTCATGGGCTCTGGGGTCTGCAGGATTCAATACCCGGCCCCGGCCTCCTCAGAGGTCCCTCCGGGAGGATAGTGACTGTCAGACCATCCCACGCCAGGACCCATTACCAGGGCCATTGTCTTGGGGAAGAGACCCGGGATGCGACAGGCTGCCTTTGGGAAGATGCCACGGCCACCTACAGTTCTGCACACCTGAATCCTGGGTAAAAAATAATAAATACCTTCACTTTTCTAAGAAAGCACATGCAGTGTTCACGGGCAGACCCTCTGGGTGGCGGGGCGGTGATTCCCCGTGCCCCTCCTATCCTGTGGGTCACGGAGGGTCAAGGTGTGACTGGTCATTGCTCCGGACAACCTTTAAAGGAAGTTTGTAAAGTGGGCTGCCCTAGAAGGCCGTGACAGTGCCCTCTCTACAGCCTCCTCTGGAAGAAGTGGCTGGTGGAGGAGGTGGGGTGACTGTCGTTGTAGAGACAGGCCTCCCGATGGGGGGTGAGGGCTGCATGTAGCCCCTCCTGGGCCTCGGGCCCCGATACCTGGCCCTATGCGTGTACCCGGCCCAGAGAGGACCGCTGAGTCTGGGCTGCTCCCTCCACACACTCAGGGGCTGAGTTTAGGCTCGGGTGGTGCCTGGCGTGCTGGCTGAGGCTGGTGTGTGCAGGCCTTTGTGTGGCCAGGTCCAGGAGTCTGGCATGCAGGGAGAGGGGATGCCTCTCCGGAAGATTCCCTTATGCCTGACATGTGCCCGCTTGGGGTGACACAAGTTCTTTGTCTTCATGGAGCGGGAAGTGGCCAGCATGGACCACGCAGGAAGAGCCACTGCCCACACCCAGACGTGTGGTTGGAACTGACAGGCGTGTGGTGGCACCTGCCCAGAGCTGTGGCCTGGACTTGGGGTCTGTGCCAGAGGACCCTCCTGCCTAGGGTCAGGCAGGAGCCTGGGAGGGCCTGGCAGGGAGGGCACACAGCCTGACCTCCAACACATGCAGGGTCATGGGTCATGACCTATGTGTGCCCTGCTTCCGGTCACCCAGGAGGATCCCTGATTTCTGTTCTAGGGGCTCCCTGGGTGTGGGGCTGGGCGCGTTCTGGCTTCTGGTCTTGTGCATCCGTTCCTCCGCCTCCGGTACAGCTACCCCTGGTGGTGAGGACGGAGGAGACATGAGAGGGTGGCGGGGCACGGGGGACCAGGACCTGGGGGCCCGGGGCTGCGGGGGCTCCGCTCACCCACATAGCAGAGGCCGGGGGTGTGGCGGGGTGCAGCCCTATCCACGGCCTCGGTGTCCAGGGAACTAACTTGTCGGGGTGGGTGCGCAGTCACAGCCCCGTGCCCCACCCCCGGCACCTCCGTCCAAGTCCTGCGCTAACCGGCTTGCAGAGGGGCCAGGGAGGAGGCTGATGGATGGGGTGCTACGCGAAGAGAGGCAGAAACCTGCCCTGCAGGATTGGGCAATGAGAAGCCCCAGGACCCGGGGCGCGCAGGCGCTGCCCCGTCCGTGTGGCCATGCTGCCCCCTAGCGGCCGCGGCAGGCGCCGGTACCGCAGGGTGTTTGCACACTGGAGGGCGAGTGTGCGTGTACATGTGTGTTTGCACGCGGACGTGTATGCGTGTGTCAGCGAGGGGCGGGGAGAGAGAGAGAAGAGCGCGGGAGAGAACGGAGGAGCTGGGGACGGGCTTTCGCGGATGAGGAGGAGAGGGAGACTGAAGAACAAAGGGAGAAGGTGGGGGTGGGGTGGAGGCGGGGCTCTGGGCCCAGACCCGGTGCATCCGGGTCACAGGAGCCTTGGCTGCCCAGTGGTGTCCCTCTTCTGAGTGTACCACTGGTTGTTCCACCTTTGGTGAAAAGCCAAGCGAGTGGAGGTGCGTCTCTGGGTGCCTCTCCGGGACTCCAGGCTCAACGCTCCAGGCTGAGGTCCTGGGAAGGTGAAGGAGATCCTTCTCCAGGCTGTTGGGGTCTCCGAGCGGTCAGGAGACTCTGGGCTGTCCTGCATCTGTGGCAGGGGACACCTCACAGAGTACCCCTGCTTCCCTGGGGGGTTGACCCAAGTTGCAGATTCCAGCCAGGTGGGGACCTTCTCAGCACAGCCAGGAGAGCTGGGCCTGGCTGGTCAGGGAGAGGGCTTTGTGGAGAGCTTCTGGGATCCCAGGGAGCTGGGGAGACAGGGTGTGGGGGAAGGGACACGCCCGTGCATGGAGCTGCTGCTGTTCTGGCCTCTGCTGCTTTGCTGCTGCGGGCTGCCACTGTCTCTGCAGCCACTGCTCGCTCACATCTGGGCAGCACCTGGGGGGGCTGGACTCCAGGCCTTGGGGTCTGCATGATGCACTGCAGGGGCCTTGGGTGGTGCCCTGTGCGATGTGAGGAGCCCAGGTCCAGCTCTGTGATGGGCAGAGGCTCCTGAAAGCTCGAGCTTTGTGTCTGGAAGCAGCAACTGCCTGCCCACCACTTGCCCTGGTTCAGGGTTGGAGCCGAGCGGCCCTAGTCTGAGCTCCCTGGTGTCTCCCTGCCCCTGCTGGTCTGGGCCACTAGGCTGGGTGTTGGATCTTCCCCCCTGGACACCCGCTGGCAACCTGCTGAGGGCATCCACAGGGCTTCTGGGGAGCACAACGGGAACATGTGGCCTCCATAGCCCTGGCCCAGAGCTGGAGCAGGGGCCACTGGCCCTCCAGCCTTGTGGGTCAGGCCCTTTGTGGGCTGAGGATGGCCTGCAGGCAGCGCTCAAGCCCCAGCCTCTGGGAAGGTTCTGTACTTAGTGCCCACCTGTGGGTCTCTCCAGAGAGGACTCCAATGAAGGAGGGGGGAAGAGAGAGAGAGAGAGGGAGAGAGGAAGAGAGTGAGCCAGAGATGGAGATGGAGGAGGGGAAAGGAGGGAGTAGAGCTTGCAAGACAGAGGCCACAGGCTTTTGTGCCTGGTCTGGGACGTGACGGCCAGCCTGAGGAGGAGGCTTGGGCCCGGAGAGCCGGTGTCCTGTGCTTGGTGCTGCCAGGGGAGGTGCCCGCAGACGACCCATCATGGTGGCATCCAGCAGTGACTGGTGAAAGCACTGACCCCTCAGAGCTGGACACAGAGAAGGGGCTGCTGCCCCTGCCCACTGAGCTGCGTGTCCTCGGTGACCGTATGCCCTGCCTTGGGGGTCAGTGGAGGGCCTGCTGCCCACCTGAAGGGGGATAACAGAGGTTGTCCTGAGAGCCAGCCTCCCTCCCACACAGGGCCTGCTTTGTCTTGAGCTGCCCGGTACAGGCTGTAGCCCCATGAAGCAGAGTCCAGCTCTCTGCTGGCTGCCCAGGGGCTCCAGACCCAGGGACGGTGGCATGAACTTATCTTGCAGTGTGTCCTCGTGCCTGATGGGGCAGAGATGCATGGGTGTAAGCCCACAGCTTGTTACAGGACTGGGAGAGGGGCACCCCGGAACCCCCAAACCTGCCTGTTCTAAGTAGGTTCTGCCATCTACCATATCAAGACAAAATGTATAGACTTTTAATGGAAAGGAAATTTAATACAATTCGTGTGCAATACAGACAAGACAGAGCAGGGTTTCCAAATCAAGCACCTAAAGTTACCACATCTCCTCAAGGGTAAATATCCAGCCAAAAAGGGTTGGCCCAAAGCAAGGCCAAAAGCCTGCCACAATCCAAAGCACCTTCTGATGGGGGCCCATAGAAAAGGGTCAGAAAGAGACAAATCTGGGAGGAAAAGAGCAAAATCAACATCAAGATGAAAGCTGCCGTTGCCACCTCCCCATGCGTCTCTCACCCGCATCTGTTCCAACCAGCCCAGGACCAAGAAGCCAGCGCAGTTCCTTCACGTCCGTGCTCCACGTGCCTCCTCCCGCTCTCCTTTTTCCCCATCCTGCTTCCGTCCTTCCCCAGTCTCCTCTCCAGCTGCTTCTCCTCCCTGCTCAGCTCCCTTGGGTGGGGCAGGGAACCTGGAACTTTTCCTTTTCCTGGAGACCCCCGTTATTGGTGGTCCAGTGAGTCCTCTCGGGGCTCGGGTCACCCCTCCATTCCCACTTCATCCCCGCAGAGCTGCCCCATGAGCTTGGCCAGGAAGGAAGAGCCATGTGTCTGGGCTGCCCACGTGGCCTCTCAGTGATGGACTTGGCTGATGGGAAGTGGAGCTGAAGTTGGTGTCCCTCAGCCTCATTAAATTGGCTCCACTCAGCTTTCGAGCGGCAGCCTTAATGCAGGCCCATGGGGCAGCTCTGTGGGGACTGCAGAAACTGGGGTCTCAGGCTCCCCAGGGTGGCCATCAGAGCAGGATCCTTGACAGCCGTCCAGTGCCTCTGGGCGGGGTCAGGCGAGGATGCGAGACCCAGCAGCCCCCATTGGCTTTCGGCATCCTGGGCTGTCCACACCCGACCGGAGACCCAGTGGAGCCCATAGATGAACCTGTCCTTCAACCTCACATCTGGGATGTCCTGGGGTGCAGCAAGCATGGTGCCAAGGGGTGGTGGTGGCGGGACCCAGGGAGGTACTCACATCTCATCTACGAAGCAGCTGCCCACAGCAGTGGGTCTCCACTGAAGGAGACCAGACGTGACTGGGGGTGGGGGCCAGTCCCCAGTGGGTGCGGCCAGCAGCTTCCAGCCTTTCTAAGGGACCAATTGCATCAGGGAGAGACTGGGGTGCAGGGTGCAGGAGAGAGGATCAGAGAGGGTGGGGGCATCCCCATGAACCACCCCTTGGCCCAGGGGGCTGCTCCCGCTCAGCTCTCACCAGCTGGTCCTGTGGACTAGACCCTGACCTTCAAGACCTTGGTCTCCCTGTCTGCTAAGGGGGCAGGGCCTGGGGGTCACACTGACAGTGGGATGTTCTTGCAATGTTGGCTGAGGGTGGGAGCAGGCCGAGCCCGCGGGCCTACCATGGCTGGCCCAGCAGGCACAGCTTGGGTTTGGTTTCTGTAGGCAGGAGCAGCAACGCCCTGATGTTAAAGTGTGATTATTCTGGTGGGTTGGGCAGGGTGTGGGAGATGGGGGCCTCTACTTTTTTTTTTTTTTTAAGATATATTTATTTATGCATACAAGCACTGGAGTACAGGCCAGAGGTGTGGGGGGGTGAGAGGATTCACCACAGAGAGCAGGGAGCAGAACAGGCAGACCAACAGAAGTACACTGCTGAGGGGAGCAGCGGGCACAGCAGGAGAGGTCTGCCGCGCCATGTGGGTCCCCCCCCTGGCCGGCAGCAGGGATCGAACTCGTGCTGCAGTGGCTGCAGTTTGCTTCAGAGTGTGTTGCTTAACCCACTGCGCCACCAGGGAGGCCCCCCCCTTTTTTTTTTTAAAGATTTATTTATTTATGCATACAAGAACTGGGGTACAGGCCAGAGGCGTGGTGGGTGAGAAGATTCACCACAGACAGAGTGGGGAGCAGAACAGGCAGATCAACAGAAACACACTGCTGAGGGGAGCAGCGGGCAAGGGAGGAGACGTCTGCTTCGCCATGTGGGTCCCCTCCCTGGCCGGATGCAGGGATCGAACTCGTGCTGCAGTGGCTGCGGTTTGCTTCATAGTGCGTTGCTTAACCCACTGTGCCACCAGGGAGGCCTGGGCCTCTACTTTTCATCCAGAGGCTGAGCCTTTTCATTCCTAAGTCATCTCCATCTAAATTCTCATCCATGCTCTGTGCGCAGAGGAGGGCAGAACCCGGGGCCAGCCACTTCCGTGGCTTCTCAAGGTGGCCCTGTGGGACACCAAGGCGTGGGCTTCAGTCTTCACTGCTGGCGCCTGACCCTCAGCGGGGAGAAAGGCGGCTCCCTCCTGCAGGCACAGAGTCTCACAGGGCGCCCGGCAGCAGTGGGCAGCCCTGACCGGGGGCTGTGCTCTGCCTGCTGGAAGGGCGGGTGCGGACAACGTGGTCCAGGACGGCCTGGCCATCACCTCTGTGCTGCTGCCTGCGCTTCGTCTGGGGCTCTCCTTGTGGCCTCGTGTGCTGAGCGTGGAGACACTGGTGTCTCAGGGGGGTCCCGAGCCACAGAGCCCATGGGCAGGGCTTGATGCTTAAGACCACAACCCCTGAACCCAGGAAGAGGGGTGTGTCTGCCCCTCCTGGCTGAGGGCCCTTTCTTTGATTACACCCCAGCGTGTGCTCTGGGATTTCCTCTGAGTTATCCGGACTAGTTATGCTGGCCAGCTCAGGACAGCTGGACGGCAGCTGGGGCAGGAGGCCTTTGTTAGGGAGGGCCCCTGGCCAGTGTTTCCCAGGGGCCAGCTCGGATTCGGTCCCTCTGGAGGGTCTGCCCAGACTCACCTGGCCTCTCTGGGGCCTCTTCCTTGGAGTCCGGGGTCTCTAGCCCTTGTGACATCACCCAGGTGCAGCCAATCTCCAGGGAGCTCCCTCCTGGCTGGGCCTGTCCATTCTCTCCCGACGGTGCCCACATGCCATGGGGCCTGGACTGGCCTGTGGGGAGCGAGACGGCCGGTCCTAGGCGCGTGCTGCGGTGGGGTGGCCATGTGGTAGTGCTGCCAGCCTGAACAATGAACGGTGAGAGGGTGGGGCACGGTGGCTGCCATGGCTCAGAGCTGCATGGTTTTGGGGGTGACAGAAACACGGGGTCCTGGCAGCGGGTTGGGGCCCCTGTGAGCTGAGAAGTCGGGCTCAGGGTCCCGGTCTGCTGGGGCTGTGACTTTGCGGGAAGAGCTGACCCCAGCGACCGTGTTCCCAAGAAGACACATGGTCCTGCAAAGCCAGGACACCCCGGCCACCGCCCAGGGCTCCAGTCACGTCCCCTCTGCTGAGCTCCCAGCCCAAGGTCCTCGCAGGCGGGGCCAAGTGCTTCTGTTTCCCTGGGGCTCGCTCTCTTGGGGTCAAAGGCTTTTCAGGACTTAGCAGCTGTGTTGACCGGTGACAGTCTTCTGTGATGGGGTGGGGGTGGGTGGGAGGCTGGGCAGAGGTGGCACTTCCCACCGATGGCCAGAGGCTTGAACTTCCTCCCACTTCCCAGATCTCCTGGGGCTGCTTTTCTCACTTGAACGCAGGGAGCGGCTGGCTGTGAGGTGCCAGGGTCACGCTCTTGCATCAGAAGAGCACTAGTCCCCTCCCCCCGACAGCCGGCCGGCAGCTCTGTGCACATGAGGAGCGACACACACCGCCACGCCCCGCCAGTCTCAGCAAAGCTTGAGCATGATTATGTGACTCAGCAAGGCTCCTGGTGACCCCTGCACCACAGCCCCCACAGCCTGTGGGCAGGAGAGTGGTCAGGCCGGGCACCTTGTGTCCCGTGTAGGCCAGCTTCCTTGGTGGGAAGGCAGGGAAACAGGCGAGTAGAGCTGGGGAGCCCTCGTCCCTGGGGTATCAGGGTCGTGAACTGGCCACCAGGTAGAGAGCTGACTTCTTAGGAACCCCGAGAGCCCCTGGGGGAATGCGGTGGGGGCACGCTGGGCGTTGTGGACAGGGGAGACAGACAGGCCTTCCTCAGGCCCTCCCCAGCTTGTCTTAGCCAGCTGGGTGGTGGGCCTGCCCCAGAGCCCAGCCGGCCCAGGGTTAACCTCATCCGGCCACCGCCCCACACCCCAAGGCAGGTCCACTGCTGCCTGTGGGTGCTGGTGAGACAGACTGGCCACGGCACACCTGCCAAGGCCTGGCCCTTAGGACAAGGTGTGGGGCCGTGTGTGTCCTGGCAGAGGTGGGGGAGGAGGCCCCGAGAGGGTTCCTGTTTAGTCTGTGTGAATGCTACTCAGCGCATGATTAACAGAAGGGCTCTTTTCAGGCGAGGGGTGTGGGTGTGTGCTGCCATCTCCACTCAGAGAGTGGGAGGTCTGCTCCCAGCATGAAGAGGGCTGTGCCCCCCCATATCCAAGTGTCCGCATGTGAGAAAATTCTGCCCGAAAGACATACTTGGCGGCAGCTATGGCTCCTGTGTCAGTTGTGGACACCTCCAAGGAGGGGTTGAAGGGGCTGGCGCACAGTAGGTCAACAGTGGCAGGAAAGGAAAGCACTGGCGTGGCAGTGGGGCTGAGGGTGACCTCGGGGCAAGAGGTCGCTGGAGGTGTGTGGGGCTCACCTTGAGACCTCGAACGACTCCGTCCAGAGTGACAGTCGCTGTAGGAGTGGGTGGCGAGGAGAGAGCCTGGAGATTGCCACCCCCAGCCCCGGGGTGTTCTGTAGATTGTTCGAGAGTTTCGAGCTCCTTTGAGAGCTGCGTGGGGGTCTGAAGCTTCTCACAGGAGCTGTTTGTTTTCCTTTGCTCTCCACGTGACACAGCCCAATGCGGTGGAGCTCGGCCCAGAGGAGGGAAGCACGGGAGTAACTCCTGACCGGCTGGAAGGTGGACACATCTGTTCTCTAGGCAGGCTGGCAGGCAGGGCAGGCAGCAGCAGAAGCGGGAGACTTTCCTGCCCCAAGTAATTCATTTCTGCTGATTAAGACAGAGGTTCTCAGGTTCTAGATTTCACGGGGAGAGTGAACGCTGGCCCTGCCCTGCAGGCTGGGGGTGTCTGGGATGGGGCAGGGGCGTGGGCCCTGGATGGGCTGGCTCGGCTCACCCAGCTCGGGGCGGCCGGGGTCTGCCCTGGTCCTGGCTGGCAGGTGCTGAGACACTGACCACGGCTGTGGGACGGACGGCCGCCTAGTCACTGACTTTCCAAGCAGAAACATTCATTTCCAGAAGAGAGTGACCATTTCTCAGAAGTGCTGAATGTAGCGACTCATCATCAGTTTTGGGGGACATGAGTGTAAAAACCTGAGCGTAGAGATGGACAGCTGCATGAGAGCCCTGGATAGGCCCCCTCCAGCTCCTCCTGCACAGAGCGGGCCGCCTTGGACACCTGCCCGCAGCCGCAATGTTGGTGTCGGCCGTCGGAGGCCCACGAAAACAGGATAAGGGGTAGAGCGCAGGAGGCCTGTTTGTGTGCAGCTGGGCAGGCGGTCAGCGGTGTGGCTGCCCCTACCACCACACCTGCTTTTGCATCGAAAGGGCAGGAGGAGCCTGCGTGACGTGGGCTGAACGGTCCTGAGTGCCGATGGGCACCGAGTTTCCTGCCGCCACAAGCGGGCGAGGATTTGGGCAGGAGCCGCCATGTCCCCTGCTCTGATTCTTCCTGCTGAGCCTGTCCGTGACGGGTGGTGCTGGTGGTCCGTGCCGGGGCCGGGGGCTCGGCTATTGTGAGGACCGAAGCTGGCCCCATTCACGAGCCCCGCTCCGACTCCCCAGGCCAGGCAAGTGGCCTGTAATAAAAAACCTTACATTTGTGGCAACGAGGTGTGTGTGCTTCATCCTTATCCCCACAGACAGACGGCTGCCCCATCAAAGTCTGCGCGAAGTCACCTCTTAATTCAGCCTGGGGCCCTGCAGTCCCAGGGGATGATGCCTGTGCAGTTCTGGGGTCTTGCTCGCCCCTCGCCCTCCATGCCTGGGGTTGACCAGCCTGTCACCCTCCCAGGAACCGTGATGGACATTCCCAAGGAGGGGAAGCGGGTCAGGGCCCCAGACTTCACCAGGCTGATTGACATGGCCTCCGAGTCCGTGGGAGGAAAGGTAAGTGCGCTCCGGGCAGGGATGGGGGATGCCCCACAGCTCCCAGTCCTGGGACTGAACCTCCTTCCCAGACAGAGCAGTGTGTGTCCGAGTCAGCGCTGGCTTGTGGGCAAGGGGACTGAGGACACGGAGCGGGATGCTGTGTGGGCAGACGCGGTCTGGACGCCCACAGCCTTCCGTGTGCTGCTCGGGCGCCAGCACACCTCCTGCTGCCTTTGCTGCGTCTCATGGAGTTTCCTGGGGGTGGAAGAGCAGCTTTTAAATGTGTGGTTATTTTGTCCTTATTCGTCACAGGTTTTATTTTCAACAGATGACTTTTTTGCTCCCGCAGAGAACCTGATAAAGGTAATGCTGGGTCTGATGTGGGTGCCGTTGGCACGGCCGTGCCTGCTCCCACATGCAACGGGGAGGGGGCAGCCTGCACCTGCCCGGGGATACTCGGGAGCCCAGTTTATGTGACCCCTCTGCCCTTTGAGGGGAAAAGCACCTTTTCTGGAAGCCCAGGCTCTCTGTGAGTGATAACTGTCAACCTGTCTGTCCTGCTGTAGAGTGACAACCCAAAGTTTGAAGAAAATGAGTACACGGAGTTTGGGAAGTGGATGGATGGATGGGAGACCAGAAGGAAGCGGGTCCCAGGTGACGCCTGTGGTGGGCAGGGCGGTGGCTGCCGTGACAAAAGGCCTTTCAGGCCAGTTTTAAAGTGGGACTGGGCCCTGCTGTGTCCAGGGTCAGGCTTGGCTTTGCAAATTCAGGAAGGGCTGCTGGCCATCTGTCACCACCTGAAAGGGGCGGTAAGCCCTTTGTTCAGAAATGGAAACAGAGGGAGGAGGGCTGAGAGTGGTGGGGACAGCACAGGGCCAGGTCCACTGTGGCCACAGTCCGCTTTCTGTGGTCTCTGCCACAGGGCCAGGTCCACTGTGGCCACAGTCCGCTTTCTGTGGTCTCTGCCACAGGGCCAGGTCCACTGTGGCCACAGTCTGCTTTCTGTGGTCTCTGCTACAGGGCCAGTTCCACTGTGGACACAGTCTGCTTTCTGTGGTCTCTGCCACAGCTTGGAGTAGGCGTCTTACCCCGACTAAGAGGATGGGCTTCTCAGGGGATGGGCTCAGGTTCTCTCGCTCAGTGGGGCCGATGGCCCGCTGCGCTGCACAGGATGCCGGGCCCTTGGGCACCTCGCCACCTGCTCCCCTCCATCTCCACATCTGTGTGAGCTTCAGAGATGCCCATGGGGTGATCTCGCCCACCCAGACCCTGGGCTCTTGCTGGACCTCACTATGGCATGCATGGCGTGTTGTCATTGTGGTTTTCTGCCTCTGTGCTGGGAGCAGAAGTTGCAGCTCCAAGGTTCCTGAGCCAAACCTAGGCAATGGTTCCTCTACCCCCAGCCTCCTACTCCTGGCTGGGGTGTGCAGAGACCAGGTGCCTTCCAGGGGCACGGGCAGGAGCAGTTTGGAGCCAGGCCTGGTGTCGAGCCCGAGCGCAGCTGGCAGACCTGAGGACCCCGGCAGAGCAGTGGGGGAGGGCGTCGCGGACTCTTCCCTGAGCTCGGTCTCGCCTCCTTGACCGCTCCAATGGGGTCTCCTGTTGTCTGTGCCCCAGGTCATGACTGGTGTGTCATCCAGCTGGGGATCCCTGGGGTCATCAGGGGCTTCGACGTGGACATCTCTTATTTCACCGGAGATTACGCTCCACGGGTGTCCATTCAAGCTGCGAACCTGGAAGCAGGTATCTTGGGAACTACCGGCCCCAAGGGAGGTGGGCAGAGCCCCTGGCCCTTCCCGCCCCAGAGCTGGCTCGGGCCCCAGAGGCAGGCACTTGGGGCGTGTGATGACTGTTCTTTGGCCTGTGTGGACTCACTTCATTCTCCCCCACTCCACACGCTGCCTATGCCCATCTCTCCAGGGCATATGAGCAGCTGCTGGCAGGGTGGCAGGAGGGGGCTGCCGGGTGAGCCACCCGGGCATGTGGAGCGGTGACATTGGCTCTGCTCAGGGCAGCCCTGAGACACTTGGGTAGCAGCCATGGACGGGCGCGGTCACCTTGGGGAGTGCCTGGCCACCTAGGGGCTCCTGCTTCTGAGGATGCCGTGTTTCTGGAGCCGACCTGCCAGGAGCCCCATCTTTCCCCACCCGGCTTTGGGAAACTCGAGAGCTGGGCCAAGCTGTAGTTTGGCTGGACCTGGGATGGGTGTCGATGTTTTGGCACGCACATGAGCTGAATGTGATCATCTGAAATTGCTGTCAATATTTTAAATATTGCACAACCTCAGAGGTGGCCATCAGCTGGCCACCTGGTGCCCGGCCCAGAAACGGTCTCTCCAGTGTGCATGGCAAAGTAGAGATACCTGTGCTGGCACCCCAAGGTGAAGTCTCTGGTTCTGAGGGCCCTAACCGTCAATGGCCACTCTCGGCAGGTAAACGACTGGAAATTCCACAGAGGGAGGCCAGGACAGGCACCTCAGCCACGCCCGAGGAGTTTGAAGCCATCGCCAAGGTACGTCATCTCCAGGGAAGGCCAAGCTTGTCACATGTGAGACAGAGAGGATGCCGCCCTGGCCCGGCGTGCCGGCCTCTTTGGGAACGGTCCACCCCACAGTTCACCTCTCTTCCCCAGCGCCGCCCTGGTGTCCTGGAGTGCTCAGGGCCCAATGCCAAGGACCCCAAGGCCTGGGGCCCAGGGCTGTGCCTCCTGCAGGGCTGGCTGCTGACCAGCCCCGTCTGTGAACTGTTGCTGACCTGGTGGGATAAATGCAGAAATTGACCATAAAACTTCAACTATCTCTTAGGGCAACTAGACAAAGTGACTGGGTGCAGCAGATTTCATGGAATAGCCTGGGCAGTGCTGGGCGTGCTTTAACATTCGCCTCATCATTAATGTATGCATCACACGTGCTGGCCTGGGCCAGGCTGGGAATAAAATGCCAGTAAGGAGGGGCCACTGGCTAGCGAGACCTGACCTGGAGGTTGTCCCCAGCGCTTCCTGGCCACCAGCTGCCACCACGCCTAGTGGCTCTTTTGATTAGTGTGGAAAAGGCCTTTATTCTGTTTACTACTAAATGTGGACTCAGCCTTTGTGCCTATTTTTGTCAAAGTGTGCCCTTGGGCAGCTGTCCTTAGCTTTTATTCCAAAGCCTCTCCTCCCGGGGACCTCACCGGGCACAGGCCCCTCCTGGCACCGGGGAGAGAGCTCATTTTGCCCTTTGCTGCCGTTTTGGATTTATCCCCAGCTCAAGTCGGAAGACTGGGATCACTTGCTTCCCATGACAGCGCTCACCCCAGGGAAGCCGGCCGCCAGCCACAACTATTTCGCTGCCTCCACGCAGCAGAGGTGGACGCACGTGAGGCTGAACATCTTCCCGGGTGAGTCTGGCACGGCCGTCTCCACTCCTGAGTCTCCTGTGGCCCGTGTCGGCAGGTTTGAAACACAGAAAAGGAACGTGTCTCTTCCTTCCTAGTCGCGGAGGTCTCTGGCCTTGTAGGGTAACTTGTCCTTTAGTGCTGGAATTCTTATTTTAACCCACTGTCCAGAGGCGGCTGCTGAAAGCAGTCAGATAAATTGGCCGTGATGGCACTGGCTGTGTGTGTTAGCTGCGCCCTGATGATGCCCGCTCTGAGGGGACATCATTTTGGTTAATTGTGGCACACCCTGCGGAACAGGCAATTCACCCACTTGAAGTGGTGCATTACTGTGTAAGTAGAGGGGCCCAAGTGTATGTGACTAGACAGCATGTGGGCAGCCCTCACCTCATCATTTTAGGACACTTTTTTTAAAAAAAGATTTACTTATTTATGCATACAAGAACTGGGGGAGCAGGCCAGAGGTGCAGGGAGTGAGAGGATTCACCAGAGCCAGATTGGAGAGCAGAACAGGCAGATGGACTGAAATACACTGCTGAGGGGAGCAGCGGGCGAGGCAGGAGAGGTCTGCTGTGCCATGTGGGTCCCCTCCCTGGCCGGATGCAGGGATCGAACTCGTGCTGCAGTGGCTGCGGTTTGCTTCATAGTGCGTTGCTTAACCCACCGCGGCACCAGGGAGGGCCCCAGTTCTCATTTTTTAATGGCATTTACAGTTATACACTTCCTGTAAGCAAAGTTTACTGTGTTCTATAAGATCTGGTATGCTTCGTTTTCATTTTCAGTAATGTCAAAATGTTTTTTATTTTACTCTTTGGGTGGTTCTTTGATCCAGTGATTATTCTATTCAGCAGTTTTTGTGAGGCAGGTCTGCTGGCATCAAAGTCTATAGTTTTTGTTGAAGATTTTATTGATTTATGCATACAAGATAGGGTACAGGCCAGAGGTGTGTGGCCAGAAGGGGTGAGAGGATTCACCAGAGACAGAGCAGGGGAGCACAACAGGCAGATCCACTGAAACACACTGCTGAAGGGAGCCGCGGGCAAGGCAGGAGAGGTCTGCTGCGCCATGTGGGTCCCCTCCCTGGCTGGGATTGAACTTGCGCTGCAGTAGCTGCGGGAACCCCACGGTGTGGTGCTTAACCCCTTGTGCCACCAAGGAGACCCCCCTAAGACTATATTTTTATTTAATTCTAAAGACAGCTTTGTTGGTTATTTAGTTCTTATTTTTTTCTTTAATGTTTCAATGTTATCCCTGCTGCTCTGATGACAAGTCAGCATGGAATTATGGACATTCCCTTACAAGTGCTGAGTCACTTACTTTTTTCTTGCTGCTTTCAAGACCTGGTCTTTCTCCTCAGCATGTTTCACTGTCATGGTTATTGTCTGCGGTTATCGTTGTCTGCGGTTATCATTGCATTTATCCCATTTTGAGTTTATTGAGCTTCCCAGCTGTGTAGGTTGATATATTTCAACACATTTGGAAGTTTCCAGCTATTATTTCGTCAGATGTTCTTTCCTCCTCCTTTCCTCCCTCCACCAGGGCTCATTGCTGGCGTCTCTCTGAGTCTGCTCAGTGCTGCTATTCTCCTCTTCTCTGTTCTTTGCCAGCATGGCGTGTCTTCCCCTCGGATTCTGTCAGTCCGTCAGGCGTGTGCCTGTGTAATCGTGGGCCCTGCTGCACGCCCCACATGCGCACACGCCCACTCGGCTCCCCGCTGCACAGTCTCTGGTGACCTGTCTTCAGGTCACTGGTTCTTCCTCTGTCAGTTCAGACCTGCTGAGTTGCTCTAGTAACTTTTGATTTCGATTATTCTACTTTTCAACATCATAATTTCTATATGGTTCATCTAAATTTCTAATCATAGCTCTCCATTATTTTGCTAGGTATTGTTCTCATGCCTTCTATGCTTTCAGACGGCCCCCTGATAGCTATTTGAACATATTTTTAGCAGATACTTGGAATCTGTTAGATCCAGCACTGACCGGTTCTCTTGTAGTCTCTGCTGCTCACTATTTCTGTGCATGGGGCAGGCACACTTGTTTCTTTGCACATCTCCTGGTATTTTTTTTTGTTAGAAACTGGACATTTTAGATGATATATTGCAGCAATGTCGGGTACCAGTTTCACCCTCTGGGGCTTGTTCTATCACTTGTCTCGCTACTAGGGGTGCCGTTTTAGTGAGGCCATTTCAGCTTCTCGGCTCTGCAGGGAGGCACACACAGGGTTGCCTGCAGCGACCCTGGGGGTGTTGGCGCTGCCCCCACTGTCTCTCCCTGATCACATCACAATTAACTGCACTAATTGCCATCTGATTGCTTTTTCAACAATGCCTTGGGCATAAGTTGCTCCATATACCAATCTAATTAAATGGTTCCTTTGAAATAACAGTTTTTGAGGTTACTGTGTGAGCTTTATTTTGATATCCTGGAAAAGCTTCTCTGAGTTTTGTCCCCAAAATGACCTTGCTTCTAGTGCTTTGCAGCCTTGTAGTTTATTTATAGCTCCAGTGACTGTCAGGTTACCCCAATGGCGTTCACTATGACTGCGTTGTTTTGGGGGGCGCCTTCAGGCTTGAGCTTCTCCACACTCTTCTTTTTTTTTATTAAAATATTTTAAAATTTACATATACTTGCCATTAATTGTAATCCCCATGTATTCCCCATCACCCATCTCACCAGTGCACCATCACCTCAGTCCCTCGTGCTCCCATCTTCCCTCAGCCCTCTCCCTTCCCTCCCCACCAGGTGTCCCCAGTCTGTCCTTGTCTCCTCATTTTTGGTTTCTGTGTCTTTATTGCTGTTATTGTTATTATTATTATTACCACCTCACCCCAGTGAGAATGGCACATATCAAAAAAAGTAGCAACAACAAATGTTGGCGGGGATGTGGAGAAAAAGGAACTCTCTTACACTGCTG
>JAGFMF010011799.1:10617209-10685554 GCA_019455555.1 Galemys pyrenaicus | reverse complement strand
AGCGAAGTAAGCCAGAAGGCAAAAGAAAAATACCAGATGGTTCCTCCCTTAGGAGGAACATAAGGGAACCAAAGGAGGATCAAGGAAAGGAATAAGAACTCTTCTTTTTTTTTAAAGATTTATTTATTTATGCATACAAGAGCTGGGGTACAGGCCAGAGTTGTGGGAGGTGAGAGGATTCACCAGAGAGAGAGTGGGGAGCAGAACAGGCAGATCAACTGAAGTACACCTCTGAGGGGAACCGTGGGTGAGACCCGAGAGGTCTGCTGCACCATGTGGGTTCCCTCCCTGGCTGGGAATTGAACTCGTGCTGCTATGCCGTGGATGCTTACAGTGCGGTCCTCAACCAGCTGCACCACCAGGGAGGCCCTTCTCCACACTCTTGCATTTGAAGTCAGTTCTTTGGGCAGAGTTGGCCCTCGCCCCTGGGCAAAACCTTTGAGTCTGGGCTCTAGGGCTGTGGGGGGTGGGGAGGCCCTTGGCGGCTCAGGGGGTGCCTCAGATTTCCTGGGCTTGTTTCTCCCAGTTGGAGCCCTGTCTCATGGGCTGAGACTCATGCTCTAGACACCTCACCTTGCAGGTGTCATGCATCTGTTTTGTGCATGGGTGGAGAGGAAGGAAGGCACCTTGCTCTTGCCCTTGGGGGGTTTGGCCTGCAATTTAGCCTTGGCCACTGGCAGATCGGGCAGGATGAGAAACACTGCCACCTAAGACGCTTCCTGGAGTGGGAGCTTGGCGGGGGAGCCCCAAGTCCTTGGCTGCCATTTGTAGGAGGCTTTCAACATCCCTGAGTGGGAGGAGAGAGCAAAAGCTGACTTGGCTCAAACTAGACACTTGCTCTATTCTGAGACTTATTAGATTTTCTGGAATAAACATCACCTCTTGTGTGGCACACCTGAGGACTGTGTCCAAGACTGAGACTGGGCGTTTCCTTAATTTCCACCAGTTTCCCTGGGGAGTGGGTCTGGGCAGAGCTCCTGGAGCCTCACTTTAGATGTGGTGCCTTACTGTGGGTGTGTCACATCTGAAGAAAGATGCTAAGGTGTGAGATCTGGACACTTGTCACTGACATTGTCACTGAGACTGTTCGACAGGCGTGGAAGCAACTGAAGGGGTGGAGCCTTGGGAAGGACTCAGCCCCCCTTGGTCCAGCAGCCCCTGTGCCCGCCTGAGCAGGCCCCGCTTCCTCATGTCTATGAAGGCAACACTGGAAGTGGCCATGAAGATTCTGGGTGGCCCCCTGTGCCCTGGGACCCCAGGGCCAGGCCGGCCCCTCATGCCTGGGAGCAGGGCAGGTGCTCAGTGGATATTTGTTGCTGGAGGGAGTTGACATGGTCTGGCCCTGAGGCCGGGAGGGCCCCGTGTGGGCAGACAGGCAGGAAACCAGCAAGGCCAAGTGTTCAGGGGGCACCTGAGTCCTTCTGTTGAGCAGGTGTTTATCCACCAACACAGTGACGCCTTAGGCTCAGCCCTGCGTGTGCAGAACTGAGGAGCTGAGGGGGCGTCTAAAGGGTGTGCTATGTCCAAAGGGTGTGTGGCTTCCAGGGGTTGGTCATACTTGAGTCGCTGGACCTGGGGTTCCCTGAGCTATGAAAGCCCCTTCAGCTGGTCTACATGATGGGAAGGGGGGCATCATTCTGTGCAGGCCCCTGCCGGGCTGCGTCTCTAACTGTGGGAATGTCCACCTGAGCCCAGTGCCGATGGCAGGGGGTCAGAAGTGGCGGGAGGGGTGGGCTTCCATGGGATGAGCTTCTGTGGGGCTGCCCTCAGCCTTCAGAGGCACTCCCGGCCCTCTTTGATGACTCTGTCAGGAAGAGTCATTTCGACATGAGAAGACAGCCTTACCTTCGAAAGCTGGCTCCTGTGCTTCCAGGCAAGCTTCACCTTCCAATGTTCTGGAGCAGGGGTCAGGGCTGTGCTGTTCCCAGCCGGGCCTGCCAGGTGCCCCTGTCCACCCTGTCACCCCTCCCTGCACCCCCCATCCATGTTGCCCAGTGCCAGCTGCCTGTCCGTGTGTAAGCATCAGGGTGGCCGTTGTTCCCTTGGGGTGTTTTGAGTTTGTTCCGTCTTACCACATTTTCATGTCGGAATCTGCGGGCTTGGTGTCAGTGGGATGCTCTTAATGACCTCAAGCTTCTCTGCAAAAAAGCTTAGCTTCCACCATCTAGAAAGTTCTAACAAGTTGGAGTCAGATAATGGGGCCCTCCCAGCAGCTCCGTGCTTCTCGCTGGCTGGGCCTGCAGTGCTCCTGCGTGTTCTCTGTCGCCGAGCAGAGCCGTCAGGCACACACGGCCCCTGGACTGGGCCTGAGTGGGGCTGGCACTGCTGACTTCTGGCACCAGCATGTCCCTGCGGAAGTCCCCAGCCGCTTTTGACCTTCCTGGAGTGATAACCCGAGGAAAGCAGGAGTGCCAGCGACAGGCGGGGGAGGGTGGACATGACACAGGTGCAGGGACAGGCAGCGGCTCTGCCCCACAAGGACTTTGTATCCTCGTTCTGGAAGACTGATATTAGCAGGGCCTTAAATTGAAAAAGGTGAGTTCAAATTGGGATTAATCTTATGAGGTAAAAAGGTGGGAGTGGGCTTGGGATGACGACCTTGATGTGGGCCAGACCTAGGGAGCAGGAAGGGGAAGCTTGCAGGGGGTAGGGCAAGCCCTCTGAAGCCACAGCACAGATGCTGAGCCCTCAGAAAGAGCCGCTGTCTTTGGGGAGAGGGGAAGTGGTTCCAGCAGGGGGTGGGGAGCACGAGGCCCTGGGCCCGTGGCCTTGGTGGATTTGGGAGCAGATGACTTTGTGGTCTGTGGTTCCCAAACAGCCACTTTCCCAAGTAAAAAATAACAGAAGCTTCTGTACTTTGCAGATGGTGGCATTGCCCGGCTCCGAGTTTATGGCACTGGACACAAGGACTGGACGGCCACTGACTCCACAGAGCCTCTGGACCTGGTGGCCATCGCTTACGGGGGTGCCTGTGTGGGGTTCAGTGATGCCCACTTTGGGCACCCAAACAATATGATTGGTGAGAAAATACCCCCAGGGTCGACCACTTGGAAGTCTGGGCACTGGCATTCAACCCCGGTCTAGCATGGAGCACAGGAGAGAAGCCCACCGTCCAAGCTTGGGGTGGAGCTGACTCTCCAGATAGCTGGGGTTTGATATTTACAACATGAAGCAAATCGGTAGCATTTTTTTCTTTCTAATTTTGGTATAAGCAGTTGTTATAAAAGGAAAGGTAAAATCAATCAACCTTATGACTGTAAGGAAATCTACTGAAACACTGACATTAGTGAAAACAGTTCCCTCACAACGCTCAGAGGCAAGGGGTCTGTGATTGCTTGTCCGTCTTCATTTAAAAGGACATCACTTTTTTTTTTTTTTAGGAGTGGGCAAGGCCAAGTCCATGGCCGATGGTTGGGAGACCGCAAGAAGGCAGGACAGGCCCCCAATATTAGAGGCAAGAAGTTCCAAACTCCACGGTTTAAGGTTTTTCTAAAACGTTTCAATTTTCAGTCTATATCTAAGAAGCTCTTCTATTAGAAACTGCTTCAGCATTGTTCTGAGTGCTTATCACTTCTCACATTTTGTGAATTTCCTACTGTTTTATTTCAATGTCAGGGCCAAGGCCCAGGAGGACAGAGCTGGCTCCCGCCAGCTGCTCTGGGGCACGCGATTTTATGTACAGGCCCCACAAACATGCCTGTTGGTAAATCTGGAGAAACACTCATTCGCTCATTTTAAAAGCCTGTGTGTTCTGGGTGAGGACGTTTGTGGACAGCCGGGCTCTGAGAGGGGCTGCTTAACCCGCTCAGGGACTGAGTGGAGATGAGGAAGGGGACAAAGAGCCTTCCCATGCGTGGCCCTTGGAGACTCAGCTGCAAGCCCCCATTGGGGGTCACTTTTCACATCACCTGGTGTTTCCTTATAAAATGAGTAAACTCTCCTTGGTAGAAATGGGTTTGAACACAAAAAGCCTCTTGTGCTGGTCTGGTCAAGGACATATGCATGCACTCAAGGCTGAGCCGGGGGGGCGGGCCTGAGGGGCTGGGGGATAAAGACCCTTTTGGGTATGATGCTCTCCAAAATTCATTGCCGACATGGAATCCTGTGTAAAGCTGACCAGTCCCAAGTGAACCCAGACAGGCGTGGGGTGTCTTGAAATGACGGCAAGGGGGCCAGGCAGTGATTTGCAGACCCACTGATGGAGGCTCTCCTACAGGGAGAGCAGAGGCCATGCAAGTGTGAATAGGGTGCTCCTTTCCCTGTGGGTTCCGGGTGGTTTCCTGGACAGCTCCGGGCTGACCTTCCTTTCCTGAATCTCAGAGTGGTGAGAATGGGGTCCTTCTTGCCGAGGGGTGCGAGTGGGCTGTTTTCCGACTGGCGCATCCTGGAGTGATAACTCAGATTGAAATCGACACAGAACATTTCAAAGGTAACTGTAAAGCTGCTGGAAAAGTCATCCTTGGTATGCTGGGGCGGGGCTCTCACAGAGACACCTCTCCTTGCCGTGACTATGGGTGGGGTTGGGGTCCAGAGTCAGAGCCCAGGAGTGGCTGGGGTGCAGGGAGTTCCCCTGGGCTCTGGCTCTGTGGGAAAGAGCCTCATACACCCTCCCTGGCTGGGTCAGGATACAGAGCGAGGGGCATCTCCCCACACCGAGCGTCCTGAACAAACTGATTCTTCTCCAGGCGTGGGTTAAGGTGGGGATCATTGAAAAATCACTCACTTCTATTAGTAAAAATATAGCTGAACAAGCAGCCCTGATATGCTGTATTTACTTTCTTGCAAAATACATACACGAGTCATTAAGCTGAGAGTTAGAGAGAGGTTGTCCAGCTCCTCTGCTTATTGGGGGCGTGTTGAGAGCACTGGCCTGGGTATCTCAGGATTTGCAGCCCCTGGGCTAGCGTGTCAGGTCTGGTTCATAGCTTAGAGGCTGGTGGTTAGACGTTTTGTGAGTCATCACGAACACTCAGTTATTAAAGGTTATATTTGGGGCCTCCCTGTGGCACAGGGTTAAGCTGCAGCACTGCGAAGCTATTAGCAGCTACTGCAGTATGAGCTCTATCCCTGGCCAGAGAGGTGACCCACATGATGCAGCAGACCTCTCCTGCTGCTCTCCTCAGTAGTGGATTTCACTGCTATGCTCTCCACTCTCTCTGGGGGTATTGTCACCCCCATCCCTCTGGCCTACACCCCAGCTCTTGTATGTGTAAATAAATAAAAATAAATCTTTGGGAAAAAATGACTTTCCAAAAAAAGGGCACTAAATATATATTTATATTTATGAAAATATATATTTATATTTATGATGAGGTTGGTCATCAGTCCAACTTGGATGGACTATCTCAAGAAGTTCGATCGTGGAAACTTCTGCTTAGAATCCTGTTTCAGTCTCACTGGCTGGCCACTGTCTGTACCTTTCACACAGCTGCTGAGCACCTCTGCAGAGTTGGGAGAAGTGTTGCTGCCTCAGTGGTGGAGGCTTGCTTTTCTTGGAGTGTTTGGAACCCTGGGTCCTCTGCAGGAATAGTTCAAAAATCACTCCTTTTGGTGGGGAACAGTTTAGATAATCAGGCAGCCATCAGTAAGCCCTGGTCACTGGTGCCCAAATGGCAGTGTCTCAAATGTGCTGCTGTTAGTCCCTTGGGAAGTGAGAGGTGAGCCAGGATCCACGTCTAATACCAGACGTGCAAAGCCTGAGTCATAGACGTTTGTGTGAGTCTGCATGAGGGGCACAGAGATCGTGACTGTGATAGCATCTTCCAGTATCCTTTGGGTTCCAAGCATACCCCTTTGGGGTGTCCCAACTGTGTCCCCCTGCCTCGGGTCCACTGTTCAGAGAGATAAGCTGCAAGGGTCCCAGGAAGTACCTCTGGCCCATGGGGTATGGATCTCCATGAACTTCCAAATAGAGAATTGCCACTGAGCCTAGCGATGGTCACCCAGGGAACCCTGAGACACCTGGGGTGCGGCATGCTTGGTGGGCACCGAACACTAGTTAACCCCACCCAGAGCTTCTTCACTACACTGTCAGCGTTGCAACATTGACAGTAGGAGGAAAATAGTTCCTGGTATCAAAATAATTTCAGATGAGCCATGGAGCAACACGCAAGTAATTAAATCTGCAACCCAGGAGGTTTGTCAGATATGTTTAACTTCCAAACCGGATTCTGACCCCTACCAACATGCCCAGCCCATGGGTTTGCCGTGCCTGGCACCCTAGAAAGCAAACCTTGGGTTCCCCAGTGGTCCCAGTCCACGCATGGCCTCCTCTTACACGTCACACCTCGCTTTTGTCCAGAGAGAACCATGATTGTTTTTGCTGCTGGTTTTGATCTGGTCTAAACGAGAGTCGGCTGAGCACGAATGCATGGTGGAATGTCCTCTTTGTTTTGTCCAAACAGGCAATTCTCCGGACAGCTGTAAGCTGGACGGCTGCATCCTGACGACTCAGGAAGAAGAAGACATGATCAAGCAAAAGTGGGACCTTCCAGGCCACAAGTGGAAGCCGCTGCTCCCTGACACCAAGGTCAGTGGTGGTGTCGCTGAATGGGCAGGGTCTGCACCCCGGCTGCCCCCCCAAGAGTGCTGTCATTTCAGACCTCCTCATTTTAACAGCAGAATGGCTTTTAAAAGCTGAACTGTGCATTTATAGAAGGCAGTTTCTGTTTTTGCCATATCAGCAAATTTTGTTTTAAACCCATCAGGTGCAAATAACGTCCTTATAAAGTGTTTCTGCATGCTACTAACTTTTTAAGAGGGGCAATGAGTCTGTTTAGAGCTATCATGGCAAGGCCACCTGTGGGGTGGACACAAGGTGCCCAGCAGTGCCATATCTGACCCAGGAGGAGGGTGTCCTTGTGGGTCTGAGGGGGCTGCCTCCAGGGATGGTGATGACCACGGGATGAGCCTGCTTCTCCCCTTTTGCAATGGACCGTATACTCAATAAACTGTGAAATCAACATGCCCTGGAGGCCTGAGTATTCACGTCAGTCCCGCTATTACTCTTTGGGAAACTGCTCATTACTTTTTGAATCTGGTAAGCCAATTTCTTTCGTCAATAAAATAAAAGGGTCCTTAATAATGGATTTAATTAAGTTTTTGGAGGAACCTGCTGATTTCCTTTAAATGATTAAATTATCACATTTACTGGCATAAACCTGTCCATATACTTAGTTTTATTTAATATCTCCATAAACTGCAATGATGCCCACTTCCATCCCTAATAATTGCTAGTTTTTGTCTTTTATGACAGTCTTGCTATGGCTTATCCATTTATTCCTTTAAAGCCACAACTTCTAGCTTTATCACAAGGGCTCCTGCTGTAAGCTTGCCGCAGTTGCGTGGCTGCTTGCTTCCTCTTCCGGAATGACTGCTGCTCTTTTTCTAGTTTTTTGAAGTAAGCCAAATCGTCAGTGAAGGATTTTTAGTCTTCAAGATGGCGGGGTTGGAGAGAGCTAGCCGTCGGGCGCCTTTCTGCCTCCTGCCAGGGCCGTCTGTCCGTCTGTCTTTCAGCTGTCTCCCAACACGAGCCACCTGTTCGACAGCCTGACGCTGGAGCTGCAGGACGTGGTCACGCACGCACGCCTCACCATTTCCCCCGACGGCGGCGTGAGCCGACTGCGCCTGCGGGGCTTCCCCAGCTCCATCTGCCTGCTCCGCCCCCGCGAGAAGCCCATGATGAGGTTCTCCGTCAAGGCGGGGTTCAGAGCGAACCTCTAAGGCCACTCAAACCGCGAGTTTGACATAAGTACCCAGTCTGCTCTTCTCAGGAAGGGTTTGGATCAGCTGAAGCTTCCTGGTGGTTTAATAAAAGAGATCACCTCACTAGTGGGACCTGTCAGTTAATGTTGCTGAGAAGGGGGAGTAGAGGGAAAGGCTGGGGCCGGGGTAACTGGGGTGCTGACTCTGGCTGTAGTGACCACGACTCTCTAAGGTCATTGATGTGTAAAACACCTAGATATTGATACTTGCCGGTTCTGTGCCTGCAGTGTGTGTGTGTGTGTGTGCGTACTCAGCAGGTAATACAGAAACCCCCAAACGGCTGGGAAGTGTCTCTTAGTATCATTCTTTGCCCCATCTTGAGGACTGGCTCTCTTAAGCCAGAAAAGGGGGTGGCTCTCCCAAGGTCATCATTCCCTTGACCTGTGCTCCCCCCAAGGAAGGTGACTTGGGAATGTCACTCCTGGAGATGGCAGGCACCACCTGCTTCCGGACTGTGTCTCCGGGAGGCAGGTTAGATGGCTCTGCTGCCCCCAGGGAAGGCGTGGATGTGGGTGCTGGGAGGAGGGATCCTCCGCACCCTTCCTCCCTCTCCCTCGGCTTCCCACGATGCCCTCACGTCCAGGCTCTTATGTGAGCCTTTCCCGGGTGGGCCCGCGGTCACAATCGCGGGGGCGCGTCAGCACCAGAGGGGAGCATGGGGCGCAGGAGCGCAGGGGCACAGTCCTGTGCCGCCACCCTGGCCGCCCGGCTGGCTAGAGCACGGTGTGGAAGCGGCAACCCGCAACGGGCGGGCAGCGGGTGTCTGGGCGGAAGCGCGGTCCCGGCAGGGTGGGCCGGGCATGGGTACGCGCGGGCCCTATGCACTGGTGGACACCACACCCGCCAAGACCATCCTGGTGTACCGCAATGGGGACCAGTTCTACGTGGGGCGCAAGTTCGTGCTGTCGCGCCGCCGCGTGCAGTCCTTCGAGGCGCTGCTGGAACAGCTCACCGAGCAGGTGTCCGTGCCCTTCGGGGTGCGGCGCCTGTTCACACCCATGCATGGGCACGTGGTGCGTGAGCTGGACGCGCTGCAGGCAGGCGGGAAGTATGTGGCTGCTGGGCGCGAGCGCTTCAAGAAACTTGAGTAAGTGGGGCCTTTGGGGGGCGGCCCACGAGGCACCGCCTCCCTATGGGGGCGGGCAGGCGGGGGTCGGAGGGCGTGTGGCCTACCCGGGCAGTCACCAGTTGCCCACCAACCAGGCTGCCCAAGTCTCTGTGCCCTGGGCACATTCCCCGGGGACCGAAGCTCCCCTGCTGTGAACAACTTAGAGAAATGTGCACTGGGGCGGGGCTGCCAGCGGTTGCTCCCTTCACTTGCGGAAGCCACAAGCTCGTTCCCAAGGGGCGGCCACTCTGCTTCACCCTGAGGGGGCTTCACTAGGGGGCTTGTGGCTGGACCTGCACTTTTGTTGACTGACCACAAAAGGCAACTGCCAGCAGGGTTCTGCATCCAGCTCTTTGACCAGATGACAGTGAGCCGGCATGGACCCGGGCCTTGGACACTCTGGGCCCACCCCACCCCCGCAGGCTCTGCAGCTGTGTAGGCCACCGCAGTGGTTGGGGGGTGCACATGCACTGTTCTTGCTCTCAGCCCATTTACTGAGGTGCAGGATTGGGGAGGACAGTACACCCACAAGGCGCTTGCTGTAGTCTCCTAACTCGGAGCCTGTTGGGAGAAGCCAGCCACCACTGTGCAGTTCTTGGAAAGAATCAGTTTCACCTTTCGGCTATTTAAAATGTTTTTGACCTCAAGTTCCATGGCTTAAGCATCTCGGAGTGGGTCTGCATTCTCCCATGTCTCTGCCCACGTCTCTGCATTCTCCCACGTCTCTGCATTCTGCCACGTCTCTGCATTCTCCCATGTCTCTGCGGCTCCCATCAGGCCGGGAAACACAGTTCTGTCCTCCCGATGCATCTGTGCAGGGGTTTCCCTCGGAGGGCCTCTGGCTGGGGGAAACGGCTCAGACTCGGGTCCTCTTCCCTGTACCGCTCTCTCTGCTGACCTTGAGCCCACCTTGTGCTGGCGCAGGTGGCTTCCTTCAGGCATAGCGGGGGGCTGACTGTTGCACTGTGCAGGATACTCCGTCAAACTGGCTCATGGAGTTTCAGATTTACATGATTTAAAATTCCATCTTTAAATTTTCTATTGAGTTCTTTTTCAAGGCTCCTCCGCTATTCTGTAGACTCTCTTGACCCTGAGTGCATTTTTGAACGTGTCAGTGAAATATTATTCTTCTGTGGGTTGTGTCTGTGACTCTGGTATTGGAAGCCTGTTTTTGCTTTGCTATCTTGGCTGGTTTTCTATCCTGGTCCTGTCTACCTCCTTAGTTTACTTACCGTGAATGACTCTTTTCTATGGATTTCATTAGCAGGAACCCTAAAGGCTGAGGTCAGAGAGAGCCTCAGTCCTCAGAGGGTTAGTGGTCAGGCCCTCCCTGCAAAGCTGCTCTGAGTTAAACCAACCACTTGTGTTTTCTAAACACCCAGATACATGATTCTGAGATGCATCTTCATGCCATTTGTGTACACACAAAGGTAATATCCTATTGTTCTAGAAGAAGAATCATCTCTCAATGGCTAAGAGGCACCATTTGGATGGATGCCAAGACACTAAGGTTGAGTTACCAGTGCTGGTCCTGCCAATGTGTCCTTCACTGACAACGTCTATTCCTTTGACTGATGTTCTGTGATTTTTTGGGGGGTGGTAAGCTACGTGCTATAAGCTGACTTTGAATGTTGAAACCTGACTCCTGATGGTGCTAGGGTGGGGGCCTTTAGGAGGTCATGAGGGTGGGGCCTCAAGAATGGGGTTAGTGACCTTGAAGGGAGAGACCCAGAGAGTTCTGTCTCACTCAAGAAACGGGTCCTTCACTAGCCACTGAAGGTGACCTTACTCTTGGACTCCTCACCTCCACCACTGAGGAATGGATGTCTGCTGCTGGCGCCTCCCAGGCTAGGCGGTTTTGTCATAGCAGCCAGAGCGGACCGAGACTCTGCAGGCGCCAAGAGGCTGCTTTCCCTCCAGAATCCAGGGTTCTGTTCCTTTACTGCAGTACGTGTTTGTTTCTGCATACACTGACTTCAGAAATCCTACCCAATCGATGTATGACAAGCACATCAGCCCCCCAACCCCCATATTTCCTTGTAAAGCTGTCACTTTTCTACGTAAGCAGGTGAGGAAGGGCCCCTGGGCCCATGGCTGCCTAGCACATGCTTGGGGGCTCTTCTGCTCCCAAGGACCGGACATCGGTGGACGGGTCTGCCACCACCACTTTTGGAGAGTGTTTCTGAGATTCTCAGGGGTCCTGGTTTCAGCTGGAGGGGAGGCCGGGTGGGGTGCCTGTTTGCCTGCCTGGTCCCGGTGACTTCACTGCTGCGAACAGACAGGGGCTTGCCTGTGAAGCTCAGCGTGGAGAGACGTCGGATTCCATTTCCTCAAGAGTTTTTAGCTCAATGAAGTATGAAATCGGAATCCAGGCTTCGGTGAATTAAGCTCTGAAGACTGCCTTGGCCGGGTTTCTGCTGCTCTAACTGAGCCAGCGCTGACTGGGCGTAGACTCTAGAATTACCGAACCACTGAGCAGTTAAAATTAATTTTCACCAGCAAATAATCTCCTAATTGTGCCACCAGCAAATGAACTGTGAAGTGAAGCCTGATGATAAGTTCACACCTCGGAGCCCCTCTCATGATGAAGGTTGGCGAGACAGGCCTCTGAAGAGACAAACGAAAAATGCACCCCAAATCTGGGCATTGCTCACACATGTCCTGTGTTGCCAGGAGTAAATGAAATTGAGATGAAGAACATAAATTTTTCTCTATGAAACAAAATTGCAGGCTAATAATTACTTTTTAGAAAAGATAAATATCCTGCAAAGGTGAGCGTTACTGATTTCTTTTGTGGAAAAAGCCATAGGCCTGACTGACCACCTGGACTTGTGTTTGTGTGTATGTGTGGACATGTGTGCAGCGCACATGCATGCGTCTGTATGTATGCGTGGACATGTGTGCAGTGCACACACACGTGCCTCAATGTATATGCATGCATCTGTGTATGCGTGGACAGGCATGCAGTGTACACACACGTGGCTCCATGTACATACATGTGTCTCTGTGTATGCTGTACATGTGTGCGTGTGCACACACATGCGTCTTCATGTACACACATATGTGCATTGTTTGGAGACCCTTAGAAAATGGGATTATAGTGGGAGTCTCAGCCCACTCACATATGGGTCTGAGGCTGAGCTGCAAAGTGAGACTGTGCCCGTCGCCCTCACATGTGCGCACACCCATTTTACCTGTTTGTGCCCCAGGAGTAGTGGGCACAGGAGGGCAGATGTGGAGGAGAAGAGGCAGTGGCCTAAGAGCCAGAAGTCCTGGGTGAGTGAATTCTGGCCTCTGCTGAGTGGCATTAGCAGGTTGAACAGCTCTCAGACTCCACGTCCTTGCTGTAAGATGGAGCCAGGTCCAGCTGCTGCATGGGGCCATTGTGAGTAATGGAGGGATGGGCTCCAAAAATTACAAATTTTTGGGCTCCTCCCCCTGCTGGGCCCAAGGGTGGCGTCTTCCTCCCTTGATTTCTCTAGAAGCAGCAGGTGGGGAACTGCACTTTGGTTTTTAGTCTCTGCCTCAGGCTCTCGTTCCCCAGCCTTGAGAGCCAGTACCAACCAGATGCCCTTGGTGCTCAGAGCGAAGACTGGTCCACTGGACCACAGGAAACACTTGTCCCTCTTACTGTTCTACTCATTTGTTCTTTGGAAGGTAACATTGAAATCATAAATAGCATTTTGTATTTTTGTAGGATCATTGTATACCTTCATTTTCTTTTTATTTTTGGTTCCACTGAAATATAGTAATGATCATCATCAAATATGGAATGTGGGATCCAAAGTCAATTAGAGGGCCTCCCTGGTGTCGCAGTGGGTTAAGCAACACACTATGAAGCAAACCGAAGCCACTGCAGCCTGAGTTCGATCCCTGCAGCCGGCCAGGGAGGGGACCCACATGGCGTAGCAGACCTCTCCTGCTTCGCCCGCTGCTCCCCTCGGCAGTGTGTTTCAGTCAGTCTGCCTGTTCTGCTCCCCACTCTTGTCTGGTGAATCCTCTCACCTCCTGCGACTCTGACCTGTACCCCAGCTCTTGTATGCATAAATAAATAAATCTTTAAAAAACAAAAACAAAAAACAAAGTCAATTAGAAATCCCACTGGAGAGAAGAAAGACCTGGAGCTAAGATGGTGAGTGGCTGCGCTCAGGTTTGCTGACTGAATTTGGCTGGAGGCCCTGCTTTGTTCATGAATTTCAAAGATTTGAATTGGCTGCAACATTTGGTAATGGGGAGATTTGCACCATAAGAAGAAATTTTGGTTTCTCTTGGAAGAAAAAAAACTTGACAGCCCAGTTGCCTGCATTTCCACTTGGAAATTGGACCCATGGACCCTGCTGCCCTCAGATGGGAAGACACACTCATGAGCCCCAGTCCCTACCATTCCCTAATGTCCCCTTGGCAGGCACCACGGTCTACCTGACTGGCCTCTGTAGGCATCTGAACCTGTGACTCTGGACTCCACATGGAATAACCTGAAATTTCTTTTTCCTCCCATCTGCCAACTCTTGGCCAGTCATTCTCTGCATGTCACTACAGCGTCAACACCAACAATCTGAAACAGACAAAAATGTTTAAATTAGGAAGAAATCTCACCGGCTCCAGGCCCTAAGGTATTTTATCTGTCTTCATCTAAAAATGTTGTCTGTTTGGAGTCTTATGGAAAACTCTAAAAGTCCCTAATTCAAAATGGCCCAAGTGGATCACATACACTTTATTGCCAGAGGCTCCTCCCAGTGTTCAGCTTTGGCAGAGCCCCTGGTGGCAGGAGGGGAGGAGGCCGGGTCTGGGCCTCTGCTTGACAGGCAGCTGTGGGAACAGCCGAGCATGGATCTGACCCTTAGCGGCCCAGGAAAAGGGTTTATGGTGTCTCAGGTCCTCAAGGTTGAAAGTGAAGGGGGCAGTGCCATGGGGGAGGGGCTCCTCGGGGTGCAGGGCGGCCAGTGTGGATGTGTCCGGCCACACCTTCTGTGTAGGTATGACGCCTGTGCCCACAGCGTCTCCATCCCAGCTGTAAGCTGCTGTTTGCTATGATGTCGAGAAGAGGCTCCCAGTTCCCATCTAAATATTTTCCTCCTAATTTTGTTTTTCTTTCTTCTTTTGCAGCTATATTCACATAGTTCCCAGAAAACCTGTAAAGATGAGAAAGTTGAAGGAAGTAAGTTGTCTGCTAACTACTAAGCATGGATAAATGGGACGATGTGGTAAAAACTTAAATGTCAATATTGAATAGTTGAAGTTTTACAAAAACTGCATTTTTTAAAAGGGAACGCCTATATGGGCATGTTGTTCTTGAAACCGGAATTCACCATGGAAGCTCCTTTTGCATATCCAAGCTCTTCCATGATAAATGCTGGAGTCGGTGAGGACAGCCTGAGACATGCATGGTCTGAGGCCAGCCAGGACACTGCATTTCACTTCTGTTTTTTGGGATTTGGAAAGATGGATGTTAGGGAACATTATTTTAAGTTATACAATGTTGAAGCTAATTATAATGCTAACTTTAAAGGCTTCCCCAGGTTTTCAGCATTTTTGTATTTGATAGACATGTGAGAGCTCTGTAGGATGAACTTCCCACCCGGGCTTTAAGCCAGAACGCACACCCCCACCCTGTCACCCAAGACGACCATGCGCTTCCCTACAGCTCTGAACAGATCTGCACATGTGTCTACACAGACTTCCAGCTTTATAAATGAGGGCGTCGTCTACACATCACTTTTTATGAAATGCTTACTTAGCTGTGCACACGCTACCTTTGCACGCCTGCACACTTGTCCTCACATGCACCTGTTCTGTTCTCACTTTTACTCTATTCTTAACCCAGCGTCTTCATCATCTGCCTCCTTCCAATCGTGTTGTTCACAGCTGCTGGCAGCAGGGACCCTGTGGGAGCTCGCACCAGCCAGGGGCCTGCGAGAGTCTCATCTGCTGCTATTCTCCTTTCACAAAAGCAGTAATTGCAGGTGTTGGTGGTGGGCCCTTCACCGGTACTTGGTGGTTAATTAGTGCTTTGCATGCATGGTTCCTTTTCTGAGAAGGAGGCATAAGGTTGCTGAGGTGGTGAAGGTGGCAAGGAGAGGGAGGGACAGAAACTTGCGTTCGAGGCAATTCAAAGTAGTTTGGAGAGGAAAAGCATCCTCAGTATAAAGAAAGAAATCACAGCGCAAATGGCACTGGAGATGTAAAACTCCAACTGCACTATTCAGGAGGAGGTGTAAGGCGGGGCCGGGCTCTCCAGGGGGCGCTTCTGCTGGGGTGAGCAGAGGGGCTGCTGTCTCTGCTCTCATCCAAGTCGAGCCTCGAGCCTCGGGAAGTGTCCAGATGACTCTGCCCAACACCCAGGCTTCGGTAGCTCAGCTTGGCCCCTGTGGTGGAGGCACCAGCACCTGCCCTGTGCCCCTGTCGAGAAAGCCCTAGCTTTTAAGGTCCTGACAGAACTTTGCAGAGGGCTGAATTTAGCTATGCCAGTCATAGAACCCTAGCCATGGTTCTTTGTTTGAAGATTCACAAACACCTTACTAAGCATTGGGGAGGGGGCTGGTTAAGGCCCCGACCCCCTAACCGCACTTCAGAAAGTGCACTGTGAAGCTGGGATTGGTGAGGTTGTTGGGAGAGGGTGGGGGGCGGTTGCTGCAAAAGGTCATAGGACTTGCCCCAGACCTGCCTTGGGGTGCAGCCATGGTGGGGGGTGCAGGAGGAGGGCTGTGTGCCCTGTGCCCACTGACTCCCCATCCCTTACCTCGCTGCTCCAGGACACCCACCCACAGACACTGAGGTTTTGGCAAAGGGGTGGAGCTGGCTGTTTCTTTGATTCCCCGCATCCCAGCGTGTCCAGTGAGCACACTTGTCTTGAATACAACAAGAGATGCGAAGACCTTGCACACTCCACAGGGATCTGCGCTCTGTGTGCCCCAGGACGCGGCCCTGGAAACTGGTCAGCGTTGACTCGAGGAGGGCGCCTGTAGGCGGAGCAAGGACCACATCGCTGCAGTGCTGCCCTGGTGGCTCCGTCCGCCCCCTCCAGGACAGCGAGATCTCTTGAGGCCAGAGCCCCTTGGGTCTTTTTTGTTTGATGCATTACATAGAAAAGTCTGTGCAGATGTACTGGGGCGGTCGAAACACTGACAGGGGGATAAAGCAAGGACCCTGGGGCCCGAGGACAGCGGCCAGAGCTATGGTGCGTTCCACTGAGCTGGGTCGGCCCCGGCCTCCTGGCGTCTCCCGCTCGCTGAGGCAAACGCCCTCGCAGCGGTGTGGGTGAGCCTTGTGAAGAGGCTGGCGCTTGTGACCCTGGTGGTCAGAGCCACTAGGCTCGTGCAGGAAGTGAGGGCTGTTCCAGACAGGCCCACTTGCTCTGGCAGCAGAGCCTCGAATCTCCACCTCGCGAGTGCTTGCAGTAAAATGCTTTCTGTTCACGAGTCTAGGCCAGGGTGCTTATGGGCTGCGTTCTTGGGGATACTGCCTGACCAGTCTGGTTCTCTGCCTGTCTTTGTTGCCTGGTGGTCTGAAGATAAGGCACTGATGAGATAAAGGTGCAGACACCCTGGTGCACCTGGGGGATGTGCCCAGGGACCCCATTTGGCTTGAATACCTGCTCTGCCACTTGGGGAGCCTGGAGCTGAATGAGCCGTCCAGTGCCGCAGGGCAGGCACACACTCCATCTTCAGAACTGTCATTGCCACCTCACAGCAGCCAGAGCTGTGCTCCTGGACGCCCCTTCGAGTATTATGGGTAGCACAGGGGGAAGTGCCTGGCTAACCGCTGGGGTGAGCTAGGCAGGTGACGCAGGGCAGCTGGTCATTGATGGTGAGCAGGCCCCTGGGTGGAGCAGTGGATTCATGTGCTTGGATGGCGGTGGCTTCTCAGGCACCTGCAAGTGTGTAGGGGATGGTTTTGTTGTGTTGCTTTGACTAGATCAGTAAGAGATGCTGTTCTTGGCTTGGAGCATCACTGTTGTCACGTTCATGTTA
The DNA here is from genome assembly GCA_019455555.1 of Galemys pyrenaicus. Taxonomy (NCBI): domain Eukaryota; kingdom Metazoa; phylum Chordata; class Mammalia; order Eulipotyphla; family Talpidae; genus Galemys; species Galemys pyrenaicus. The sequence goes on along the minus strand of JAGFMF010011799.1, from coordinate 10,668,712 downwards.
CGTACACGGTAGGACGACAGGTGACAGGTGAGGTGCTGCAACAAGCTCCGAGGCTGGGCTTTCTGGATCCTTGGTGCATCACCAGGGCCATTCAGTATCATTCATTCATTGATTCATTCATCCACTCATCATCAGAACACAGCTATCTTGTTCCTCCTTTTACCTGCCCTTGTTCAGGCCCCAGGGAAGTTCTGGGACCTGACACTGCAGGCCCTGCCTTTGGGAGGCTTGTGCTCTGCTGGGAAGTCCCACAGTGTGCAAAGGGGGGGTGCACAGGCATGTCCGGTCATGTGGAGCGCCACGCTGAAAACCGGCTGTGGCCGCCAGGGCCTGCGCTGCTGGTGTCTGAGCCTCTTAATGAGAATGGCAGGTGTGCAGGGCCGGACCTCCAGTCCGGGGTCTGTGGCCTGTCAGCAGAAGCTTGGGGAGGGGAAGGGAGCAGTGTGTGGGCCCAGGACCTTGGCATGGACCAGCTGGGAGAGAACTGGGGGTCACACCCAGGGCTCCAGGTCAGAATGGACTCTGGTTTTGTAATGGGATGCTCACCGTGAGGGGAAGGACTGTGGGTTGGCGGGGTGGGTGGAGCTGGCTGGCCTGTGGGGTCAAGAGGGTGAGGGTGAAGGGGTTCTGGATGCCTTGCAAGCGTCTGCTGGTTTGAATGGCACTCTGAATCTGTGTTTATTTTTCAGATCAAACCGGTGGTGCATTGTGATATCAACGTGCCTTCCAAGTGGCATACATACCACCGCCTACCCCGACACATAAAGTGAGCACTGGGCTGGAGGTCTGCAGCAGCCAGGCTGAGGGGGCCTGGCTCCCTCGTCCCTGCAGCCCTGAGGGTCGGACGTGTGCCTTCGAAATCCCCAGGGGTGGCTGAAGTTCAGGCTTGGGTCCTGGTCTCCCAGAGTGAGCTGGTGTGGCTGGAGGGTGGCCTCCAGACTGTGGGGGTCTTCAGATGTGAGGCCTCCCTGTGTAAAAGCTCCACGCAGCCCTCCTCCCACCTAGAGATGTGGCATGAACTGTAGCAGGAGAGGAGGGTGTACGTTTTTTATTGAAAATCAATATTTATTGAAAATCACCTGAGCTTCAGGCATGCATCCTTATATATTACCATCCGTGTGCACCCCTTTAGCTCACCACTGAAGCCCTCATCCACCCCTCAGCACCCTGTTACCCACCACCTGGTCACTGAGGGAAGCCACCTCTTCGTATGGCATGGGGGTGCAAAGGCAACTGTTACTGGGACCACCTGTCCCTGCTGGGGCTGGACCTGTAGGGAGGGCTGGGGCACAGCTCAGCACCTGTTGCACATCCTTATGGTGTGGAGCTCAACCTGGCTCTGGGAGCCTCCCAGCAGCCCTGCCCTGTGGACTGAGGGTGGTTGGGACAGCGGGCTAGTATTTAGAATGGCCCTCTTGTTTTTTTCTAAGCTGTGTCAAAATCTTAGAAAAAGCCAACGAGAGCAATAGTGATGCCAGCTGGGCTTTGAAAATTATGGGGAAATGGGGAGATGCCAAGGGTGTAGACTTACACTGGGTGATGAGAAGGCCTGACAGCTGATGCACAGCATGCTGATTGTAGTCAATAACACTGTGGTATAAACTTCAGCCCTGCCATGAGACTAGATCTTAGATGTTCTCACCACCAGCTAGAAATGATACTTCTGTGACATGGTAGCGGCGTTAGTTAGCTAGGGCACGATCACAGTGCGAGCTGTAAGGGAATCAAACCAATGTGTCAAACACCTCAAACATACACTACGTCAGATCTCAATTTGAAAAAAAGAAAAATTAATGCTTTTAAAAACCTTTTTCTAACCCAAATCCTTATCACTTCATTTTGCTTTGTTGTAACCCTAGAGGGCAAACTGTGTGTTGCAATGGGGCGATGAGACCCAGGGGTGGGTGTGGGTGACTCCAGGCTCAGGTGCAGCGCCTGAGTGCCCCTCCCCCTGGGCTCCTGCACCAGCCCCAAGGCATGGGGCTTGTTGTCCAGAGTCATGGCTACTTGGTGGGGACCATGTTGCCTAGACTCAGAGCTCTTTTGGCCTTGAACCAGCCCTTGCTGCTTCTGGAGGGCAGGGGGCTTTTCCTGCCCCGGCAGTGCCCTGGGATGGGGGGTAGTGGGCAGAAGTGACCATCCTAGCTTTTTTCCAGCATCCTGTCAGCAGTGCTGGGCATGATGGCAGACACCCTCATGTCTGGTTTTCCTGGAGCACAAGAGGTGTGGCGGGGTGATGGGTGGGAGAGGCAGACAGGCTGCGGGGCTGGGAGTATGGGCGCCTGGCTTCCCACTGGTCCTGTGGGAGTGGACGCTTCTCCACCTGCCCGGTGGGTCGCAGTGTCTTGAGGAGGAGCGAGGGCGCTGTGGGTGCTGGGAGGAGGGGCCGCCCCTGGGCCTCCCCCCACCATCACCCCATCATCATCATTGAACTCCAGTCCATTCCTCTGTGAAAGAAAATTAACACATTTAAATCTTAAAATATTAATGTAAACTATTTGGAATATTTCTGTTAAATAGTCTATTTGCTGCGTTAGGGGGCGCCAGGATGGGGTTTGTTTTATATGCACGTGAGCAGGTGGCTTTGACCTGGGCCTGCCTTGTCACCACCTGTGACCTGAACTGGGTTTTAAAGTGCTAAGGCACACCCCCCTCCCCAGTACCCCCTTCGCCCCCCACCCGACCCCTACCCGAGTTGCAGAAACCATGGCTGCGGCCCTGGGGTCACAGTGCTGCCCTGAAACTCTCTGTGGTCTCTGTACTCCAGGCTGCCGTGGGGAGCCCAGCTGTGTTGTAGGGCAACATTTCTCCTTTGTTTCCCAAAGAGATACGTTTTCGTCCATTCTGGCCACTGCATGGAGGCATATTTTTAGACACTGGAGTCTGGCTCCCCGGGCAGCTTGTGTTTCGTGAGACGCTGACCAGTCCCGGCCATCTGGGGCTGGCCAGATGTTGACCAGCTGGGGCACATGCTGGGGCGTGGGCTGCAGGGTGGAGTGGCCTGGCGGTGCTGGCCTCCCAGGGACTCAGAGTCTGTCATTATGTGTGTTCCCAAAGAGCCTGCTGGCACAGAGTGCTCTGACCGTGTTCCTTTTATCCTTGCAGTGTTTTCACAAACGGAAGGGTATTTACCCCCCCGGTGAAAGTCATCATCCCCAAGTTCACACTGACAGACTGGAACAACGTGCTGGCCATGGTTGGGGAGAAGGTCTTCCCCCTGGGCGGGGTGCGGAGGTAAGGCCTACCCTGTACTCAGTGTGATTGGAAGCCCCCCACAGCCTGTCGTGGGGGGGGCACCTCTGCCAGGTGGTGGGTGTCCTACTGGTCACCTCCCCAGGTGGCTCCCTGCTTACTTACCCCACTATGGAGCACCTGACACGCTCAGGCTGGGCCACAGGGTGAGGAGGGGCCACGGGGCAGGGTGCGGTGGGCAGGTGCTCAGGCAGCCTTGGGGAGCTGGCCCTCAGCGCTTGGAGAGTGTGCCTGGGGGTGGGTGCAGGAAAGGTTCAGATTCTCTCTTGTGAAGAGAGGGGAGGTCAAGGGGACAGCAGAGGGGCTGCCCAGTGAGGAGGGGTATGGGCTGGGCCGATGCTGAGGATCTGGGGTGGGGTGGGCCTGCCCCTGTGGCTGGCATGAGGGAGGAGGAGGCTTACGGCCTGTCTATGGTCAGCATGGGCAGGGCAGGCAACCGGATGACCACAGGGTCCAGATGGGCAAGTGACACAGAGGGTTGGGGGGGAGTCCACCGGATGGTTCCCGCTCCTCCCTGCATGTCAGGGTCTTCCCCTGCTCTCCAAGGAAACACTAGGTGCCTGGCTAAGTCCATCACGGGCTCCACGGGCCAGGGCTCTGGGGCTATGCTCAGCCGGCCTGTGATCCCCCTGTGGCCTGCAGCCATGTGGCCCGCCCCTCTTGTGAGCTCTTGCCATGGCTGGAGCTCTGCAGTGTCTGCCCAGAAGCAACAAGTTCTCCCCCATTCTCCCCAGGCACCCCTCTCACGTCCCCCGCCACAGACACTCAGCGTGGCTGAGTCGATCATCTCTTAAACGAATAAGCGAGTTTAAGTGAGTTGCCAAAAGGGGGTACTAAATAGAAAGTTTTGATGCTCATAGAAAGAAACTTTGCTAATAAATGCTGGTTTATTTTCCAAGTTGCTTCAACCATGTAACCCAATTTGTATTGATTTTAACTGTTACTAGTTAGAATTAATTGAGCACCAACCAAGAGCTCAAAATGGTCTCCTGGGCCTCTGAACTGGCACGTAATTAAAAACACATTTTGGTGAACAATCTAGAACACCGAGTTGCCTCGTCGCAGGCAGCAGCCCCTGGGCTCTGCTGGTCACTCCTGCTCAGGGCCTCTCACGCTCCGACAAGCCGTGCCAAGCCGCCTCCTGTCTCTGCAGGTTGTTCACGCTGACTGGGCACCCCTTGGACAGCTCGGAGAGCCTGCAAGACGACCAATTCTACGTCGCAGTGGGGCTGGAGGCCTTCAAGCACTTCCCTTACTGGAAGTCCCCACGGGTCCCCGGTGAGGTGCAGCGGTGAGCAGCTCCAGCCCCTCTCCTTGCCCCAGGGCCCCTATTAGGCCAGTCCAGCTGTTGGCTTTTTCCTGCGTGAATATTATTATTATTAATATTATTCCTGGTGAATATTCTCACTTTCTGTGTAAGTCGCTTGGGTTTCAGAGAGAGGGTGGGGGAGCTGCTGCTGTGGACACATCCCCAAGGCCAGGGCCCTCCTGTGAACCCTTTCTCTGAGCCCCGGGCTGGGGGTCGGCAACGCTGACCTTGCAGAGCTGGGCAGGCACCACCTGCTGCTTGCGTGCCACTGCTTTTCCTCACTGGAGGTCAGAGCTGGTGGGAGGGGTCTTTGTGGTGAAGCCTCGTGGGTTTGTATGGTGGACACTGAACTCGGCCAAGTGTGTGCTTATGGGCAGTGAGCCGTGCCTGGCCGGAAGTGAGGCCTGGGGGCTGCCGCCCCTGGCCACTCCGGGCGCTGCCTAGCCCGCACCTGTCCTCCTGGGCCGGCCGAGTAGGTGGTAATTAGGTCATGTGATGACTTAGAGGCTGCTGCTTGGCTCAGGCCAGGGGTGCTGGGGCTGCTTGGGGCAGACAGCTGGCCCCAGGCTTGGCCTCCCTCCCTGGAGCTGGTTCCACAGCTTGCTCAGACCAGGGCTCCCTCTGGGCCTCCTGCAGGCGCTTCTGCAGCCATATCCTTGGAGCCAGTGAGGGTGATTGGTCTGTGCCTCGGCACACACCAGACATCCTGTACCCGCCCTGCTCCTCAGGCTTGTTTGTGCATAAACCCTCAAGATCCAGACACCGGTGGGCCACTAGCCCCTCCTGGCCACTCCCTGCTCTGTGTCTGTGCTGCTGGGGTGCACAGCCCCTGGGTGGGTGGAGTGCCCAGAGCTTGCGGGCATGATGCTGAGCGTCAGGCTCCGCTGTGGTGCTGTCTTCCAGGCTGGAGTCCGGGATCGGGCTGAGGCTTTGGGCCAGGTGAAAAGGCAGGTGGGGCTTGTGATGACTGGGTGCCCGACCTGGCTGTGGGGCTGGTCTCCCTGCGGTGCCGGGGCTCTCCAGCAGCCATGCACCAGGGTGTGGAGTCCCATGGGCATGAGCCCCGCTCCCTCCAGCTCATTCTGGCCGCAGGCCTGCAGTGGGCAGTGTCCGGGGGGACCTCTGGAACCCTGTGGCCTTTGTGACTTGGCTCAAACTACCTGAGGGGCCGGAACTGCTTGCCGAGCCTTGCTCTGCTGAGATTTTAGGGCTGTCATCTTGAGCAGAGGAAGAGAGGTGGGCCGCTTCCATGTCCTGGAAGCTGTAGTTGTGATGTGCAGGTGGGCATCCCCACCTTGCCCTCAGCCCCTGGCCTGGGGAATGCAGCTGTGGCCCCTCTGTGGCTTCTGGCTGGCTAGCCCTTGGCTCCCTCGTGGGTGGGGTGCTTTCCTTGGTCCTGTGTGAGGCTGGCCTGCGGACTGAGGCCAGCAGTGGCAGGTGGGGTCCCCCCTGGCTGGCTTGGACTTGGCCTGATTTCATGCAGGTAACTCACACTGGGGGACAGCAGGTGCTAGAGGTGGAATGAAGGGATAGCCGGGGGTCCCTGTACCTGGGGGGGGGGTCCCCGCTCCACAGTTTCCAGCCACTCAACATGTCTTGTGTCTTCTTATCCTCAGCCTGCCCAGCCTGCTCAGTCCCTGGTCACTCCAAGGTGGGGCGCAGGAGCCAGGGGCCCACTGTGTCCTCAGTGCCACTGCTCCACACAGGGCCCCAGAGGACTGTGTGCGATGCGGTGTGCTTCTGGAGGGGCAGGGCCGGGGGCGTGCGCCACGTGGAGACCAGGCCGGGGAGGTGGATTTGCAGGGCTGCTGCACATGGAAGGTCAGGCAGCAGTGAGTGGCTGGGGTTGGGGAGAGCACGCGCCTGGGTCACCCCCTCTTCGCCGCTCTCCCCTGGCTAGCTGTGGGCTTGAGGAGACCCTCGCATGTGCTGGGCGCCTGGCCAGTGGGTGGGGGCAGGGCCCTGTGGGAGCATCCAAGGAAACCACGCTTGAACAGGTGACCGCTCAGCTGTCAAAACTCTGTGATGAATACTCTGGGCCCCCACCTGAAATGGTGTGACGTCCTTAGGACACATGGACCCCGAGGAGTGAGAGTCCATCTGGTTCTCAAAGACGGGAAATGGAACAGGCCTCTTGGGGGCACTTTTGGCCCCTGGGGCTGGGGATTGTACCTGCTTCCCTGGGGACAGTGGGCACCTCCCTCCGCCCCTGACAGGCCCGACCAGCCAGGGCTGACCATTCGACGGACGATGTTTTATTTTTCAGGAAGTACGCGAACATCAAGAAATGCTCACACAAAAAGAGCAAGGTAGGTACTGCTGAAGGAAGAGGTGGCCGCCGGGATAGGGCCCCTCTGCCTCAGCCAGGATGTGCAGCTTGCCCTGTGCCCCAGCCTTGGCCCGAGCTGCCCAGTGCACCCCTGAGAGCAAGGGGGGTCATGGCATGGTGTGTGGAGATGGGGGAGCAAGGGGTGCGTGAGAGGGTGGGGGAGGAGGGGATGCAGGGGGGTGGGGAGCAGGGGCCATGATGCTGTGCAGCAGGTGTGGGGGAGAAACTTGGCAGGTCTCTTAAAGCCCAGCCCAGTGTGGGCCTGGGGAGTGCACCAGGAGGCAGCCCTGAAGGCTGGCCTGAGGCTGGGGGGTGGGGAAGTAGGGGGAGTAAGGCTGGGGGAGTAGGGGCACACAGCTGGCTCCATGCACGTGGTTTGTCCCCACAGTTTGACAGGACTCTGTGGAGAACGGCAGAGTGTCTGACCGAACAGGAGAGGCAGGTAGAAACCAGTCTTTGAGGCCTATCTGGTCCTTATCACCTATTTGTACTGTGACCAAATATGCCCAAATAATTTAGAAAAATGGAATTTCAGTGGCTCTGTTATCTCTATTCTCCTCTCAGCAAGGCTGCCTAGTGCCTGCTCTCTCCACGTCCAAAGTGCCCTACCCCCCCACCCCCAAACCCAGCGACGTGGTGGGGTCCGGGTGAGTGGGGGCAGCGAGAGCAGAGCCTTTGGGAGGCTGGTCCGCCCAGCCTGTGTGCTCTGGGCATCCGGGCAGCCTGGGCTTGCTCTCCACACCCCAGCAAGGCCTTGGGTCTGCACCTACCCAGGAGCTCGGGCATCTGCGGGTTTTCATGACGTGGGAGGACTATAGCTAAGGTTGGACTCAGGTCCTTTGATGGCACAGGAGCTGGTGCCCCTCGCCGCTGTGGTCAGACCACCTGAGAGCAAGGGGGGTCACGGCGTGGTGTGTAGAGATGGGGGAGCAAGGGGTGCATGAGAGGGTGGGGGAGGAGGGGATGCAGGGGCGCGGGGAGCAGGGACCATGGTCTGATCCCACTGTCCTCCCACTGCTTAGATTTCAAATAAGGATCAAAGAAAAGAATAATAATAATAATAATAAAAACACAACAAAACAAAAAGACAAGGACAAATTGGGGACACTTGATGGGGAGGGGAGAGGGAGAGAGGGGAGGGCAGATAAGAGCACAAGGGACCGAGGTGATGGTGCGCTGGTGAAATGGTGATGGGAAATCCATGGGGATTACAATTGATGTCAAATATATATAAATGAAGAAAAAATTAGATTTTACATAGCAAAAGAAAATAAAAGATTAAAAAAAAAAGATTTTCATAGTCACCGCCGCGCGCAGGGCTTTGGCCTCGTCCCCTCAATGCACCACAGGGGCGCTCCTCTGGCAAGTGTCCTCCTGGGCTGGGCCCAGCCCCCATTGGTCTGAGTATCCAGAGTTGGGGTGGGGGAGTGAGTGGGGCCAGTGAGGGGGCAGGAGGCTGAGGGACCAAGTCTCAGTGAGGGACCGAGAGGAATAGGCGTCCACTTGAGACCTGGCTGTGATGGAGGAAAGTGAAGGTTGGAAAGCAGAGCTGGCGTAGGTGAGACGCCGGCCCTGGCTGGGAGGAGGGACATGGGGCTGGGGGGGCCACTGCCCTCGGGCCCTCAGTCACCGTGGAGCCCTTGGGACCACCCTGCTCCTGATGTGCTTTTTGTTCCGACGCTGTTGTGTCTTAGGAGGAGCCCAAAGGAGAAGATGCTCGGGAGCGGGACAGCGACCCCAGGGCAGCCCAGGGTTCTGTTTACTACGCCAGAGAGAGACAGAGGACTGCCCCGGCCCAGCTCCTGCTGGACAGCGGTGGAGGTGACTGAGCTTCCCTCCCAGGCGCTGGCCTGGCCAGGGGGCCTGTGCTTTTTCAGATCTACATCAAGTTCTCCCTGGGACGACCTCGCTGGACCCTCAGACACGGCTCTGCTGCAGGGCAGGGCGGGGGCTCAGGTCCTGGCAGAGGCCCCACCCAGGTGGCTGGACATCACAGGGCGTGCACGGGCCTCAGACTCAGGCAAAGGACAGAAACTTGCCATCCAGCAAGTCAGCCTTGGGAGGGGATCACAGGGCAGAGCCAGCGGGGTCCAGCTGGCTTTTGAGAGGAGAATTTCAAAGATTAGCTTTAGATATAAATTTGAAATGAGATAATCTAAAAGACGTCACTCTCCCCTTGCGTTCCTCCTCCTGTGGTACTATTGCTCTCGCTGTGTCTGTCCCCACTTCCGCTGCTGTTGCGGCCACTGACGCTCTGCTCGTCCCTGCCGCTGCTGCTCCTGCCTCCCGGCCCCTGCTGGCCATCACCTGTCATCTGCCTCTGCCTGCCTGCCGGTCACCATCTGTCACCTGTCTCTATCAGTCCTCTCCCCACATGCCATTTGGATGCCCCCACCCCCACCTCATTCTATCTCATCCATCTGTGTGTTGGGCATTTAGAGACCAAGTCCTTGCCTGGCTGGGGAAGCAGGGGAGGTGGGCGTTAGAGCATGTCCCTGCTCTAACGTGTTTTTGGCTCTGTCTTCTGCTTCTTCGGCTCTGTCCGCCCTGGAGAAGCTTAGTGCTGGCTGCCCCACAGGACTGCCCTGGGGCATGTGGCTTTGAACTTGCTGATCGGATATAGGCAGGCTTTCTCTTTTGTTTCCAAGGCCTCTTGGCCTCACTGGTGCTCTGTCTGCAGAGCTGGCTGCCTCCCTGTGCTCCTTGTCCCTGCCCTGCTGACCCTCCCTGGAGCTTGCCCACTGGGCACCAGGCACTGGCTGGCTGTGGGCCTACCCTCCACAGAGGTAGCACCTGGTGGGTGACATCTGGGCCCCAGGGGGCTGTTGCAGCACAGCCGAGAGGTGATGTGGTAGCAGCCAGCCACTCACGCCATGTGGACGCTGGTTACCATGCAGTATCCATCCTGGAGAGGCTTAGTGCTGGCTACCCCACAGGACTGCCCTGGGGGATGTGGCGAGCTGGTGGCTGCAGGCCCAGATCGTGCCTGGAGAGAGCCTCAGTCATGGGGTCATGGAGGGGCCCGAGTTTGCACAGCACTGACGGTGCAGCAGGTCTTCCTGCCTTCCAGTCCATTGCCCAGGTCAGCAGGGTCTCCAGGCCAGGACTCAGGCACTGATGGGGCTGGGCCAGGAGGGAGGTCAAGGTCCTGAGTGGCCCTTGAAGGGGAGGAGCTCCAGGATGCCGGGAGGTGGCGCCTGGACTCCATGCCCACACCTGTGGCTGCCGGCTGGAGCTTCCCTCCTGGACCTCCTGTCGCGCCTCCTCAGGGTGAACGTAAATGTTCCAAGAACGACAGTGGAGTCAGTTAAAGTGATTCTACGTGTTGGCCGAGCTCTGTACCACTTGCACCCACTTAGTTCACGCCCGGTTCCTGGGGTGCCTGTCCTTGAATCTGCCCTTACTTTCTGGCAGGTTCTTTGGTCTCTTTCTGGTGGAGCTGATGGGCACACATCTGTTGGATGTTTCGTGTCTGGGGCCAAAGGCCTGGGTAGGAGGGAACCTACCCAGTTGTGAGAGGAACACAACTTCTGGGGTGTCCAGGGCCTGGGGGCACAGACCGTGCAGGCATGAGGCTGGTGAGACCAGCGCCTGGGCTGCAGTGGGGGTGCGGGCATGGGAATCCAGGTGAGGAGGTGTGGGGGCCAGGTGGTGGGAGCTGCTGTGCTGGGGTCAGAGGGTGCTAAGCTGTGACTGTGGCCTGGGACACAAATTGCCCAGGGGCCACTGGTTTGCAAACCCTGCCTGTTTTTTTCTCCAGAAGGTGACGTGTACAAGGCACAGACCCCTCACATGGAAACCCAAGGGGCCCTGGAAGTCAAGGAGGACCTGACTGGGCAGGTGGAGGTGCCTGTGGACCAGGTGGGTGCCCCCATCTCCACCCTCAGTCCCCAAGACCAAAGCCTTGGACTCTGACTCAGGAAATAGTGGGTTTTTTAGATTCCCTTCCGGGATGCACCCTGCCCTCAAGTTCTCCTTGGCCTCTAGAATGTTCTGCCACCTCGGGTGGGCTCCTGTTCATCCTTCAGCTCCTATGTCATGCCTCTGCCTGCTCCTGTCCCCAAAGGGCCTTCTCATCTGGATCCTCCTAAGTGGGCACAGCCATGGCTGGGCATTTAGCTCCAACTTACATGGGCACTGCCCAGCTCCTGTGAACCCTGCAAGGAAGGGCTGGCCTCCTTTGCTCGCTGTGGTCCTCGTCCCTGGTGGGGTTTGGGCAGCTGGGAGGCTTTGTTGTTGTGGAAGAACAGACGAGGGGGTGCATGGTCACCATAGCCCGAGGATGGTGGGCGCTGTTCCCACCCCTCGAATGTGAGGCCCGGGGCCCCTCCCCTGAGGCATGTTTGGAGATGAGCGATGGCACGGAAGCTTCTGGGCAGAGTGCAGGGGCCAAGCTGGGAGCATGTGGGGGCCCTAGCGAGGTGTGGTGGGGTGAGGTGGGGTGGTCGGGGGCCTGGGCACTGCCCACTTGGCCCCAGGTGTGGCAGCTGTTTGAGTGGGAAGACGGAACGGTGGAACTGGACTTTGAGGCATGCAGAATGTCTCCGTGAGGGCCAGCCGGCTGCTGGGCACATCCTGCACATGGAGGTCAAGGGCACCGGCAGGGCCACGCCGCTGTGTTAGAGGGGGTGGGAGGGTGGGTTATGGCGTTTCTCCTTAGAGACGTCTTGAACAGCCTTATTAAACATGTCGACTTTGGTGGTGGGCAGGTGAGGCTGAGGACAGGGCTGCATGGTTGTGGGGGGGGCTTGGCCAGAGGCCATGTGGCCCAGGTCTCCACCTGTTTGGAGGGCGCTGCCCCGTGCCCCGCTTTCCATGCCCCACACTTCTCTCCGACCTCGGACCTAAGCACCCTGTGCTTTCCCCAGATGCCAGCTGAGATGGTCAGAGAGGAGGAGACCTGGGAGCAGCCCCCTGACCTGGAAAGTGGCAAGGTGGGTCCTCGGCCTTGTCTGGTGAGTGGCTTAGGCCGCTGGCCCTCTGGTCCAGGTTCCACGTGGAGCTTGACCTCATGCTGGGTGGAGGCTCAGAGAGCCTGAGTTGGTCCAGGAGCCAAAGCAGACAGAATGAGAAGTTCTGCTGAGTTTTTCAGCCAGGCTGCCCCCAAACTGGCCTCTCGTGCCAGATGGACACTCGAGACCTTAGTAGCTCCTGGACTGGTGCCATGACCACTCCTATATCCCTGGGCTCAGATCGACAGACTCCTTCCACTGCCCTTTAGGGGCCGATCTCAGTGGGCTTGGGGGCTCTGTGTTCTCTGCACTGGATGTGGCCCTGTGGCGGTCTGGGGGTGTCTTCAAAATCCTGCCTCTGGGCTGTTTTCAAGGTGGTTGTGGTTTGAAGTTTGCTGCCGGCCCGATCATGTAGCCAGGCAGAGAGTCTTTCCCATCCTGCAGGGCCTGCTGCCTGACGCCCCTGCAGCTGCCTGGCTCACACGTGGACCAAGGGGACGTATCCACAAGGGGTGTCGTGGGAAGGACCTGCAGCCCCAGGAAACTGGTTCGGGTTTCTAGATGGCTAAGGAGCGCACGACTTGAAGCACTTTCTCTTTCTGTCCTGACGCTCTTCAGTGTGCCTGGTTGGGGGAGTGTTTGGTGAAGGCAGCTGTCTGTGTTGAATGCGTGGGGAAGCCTTGAGCCGAGGCGGGGGGCAGGTTCCACAGAGGCGGTGTAAGCTTCCTCTCAGTTGCTCAGGGTGTCCACGGTGCGTGGTTTAATTAACCTGAGTGCCTGGAACTGTCTGGATGGAGGCAAACTGGTGATCTCTGCAGTGCCGGTTGCCTGATCTACGGAGACTCACGAGCTAAACCAGCATGTGCAAGCAAGTCTTCCTCCTTGTGCTGAGTGTTGATAAGAAACTGTGAAAGCCTTGAAGAGACTCAAGCCCTCTCCAGGGCTGTGTGGGCTGTGGATGGCTGAGCTGCCCACGTCTGTAGTCTTCGCACTGGGGGAGGCCTGGCGCCCGGAGGGGCTGGGTATGGACTAGCAGCCTGTGCATCCTGCAGGGCAGAGCCCAAGAGAGGGGGTATTTAGTGCGCAGACCAGAATATAAAATGTTGTATTTCATATAAAAATATTTACAAGGTTACAAGGTGCCGTGAAACAAAGACACGAGGGCAGTCAGGCATTGGGCTGGCGGGGCTGGGAGGATGCACCCCACGGGGAAGACTGGGGCCTCCAAAAGGGGCCAGAGATGGCTGGAAGGGAAGGATGCCTTTGGGGAGACTCTGGTGGCAGGTAGTTGACTGCTGCGTTTTTGTTTTAATAACAGGAAAAAGATGAAAAGAATTACGAAGATCAGGACGTAAAGGTTTGTATTGACACGCTCTGTCTTCTGAAGGCACACTAAAGAGGTGCCAGGCTCGCTCATGGGAATATAGCCCCACCCCCATGATGCCTGTCTCCCGTCCCCAGACAGAAGACCAGCCCAGAGGGCAGAAGGGGCTTGCAGGCGTTTAAAGGCACAGGCCATCTCCCTATAAAGGCAGGGAGAAGCCTGGAGGCAGAAAGCCCCTTCAGCGTCCACTGTCATGTGCCTCCCTCCCTGCCTCCAGCAGGCCCCAGAGGTGCCAAGTAGCCATAAAACCTGCCCCAAAGATCCTCCCTGATCTTCAAGCCGCCATCATGTGTCAGTTGGTGGGGACAGGTGTGTGAGGCTCCCCAGACCCCGGGCATGGGCCCTGCTGGCAGCGGCCTGAGTGGTAGATACGGTTGTACCAGCCGCATGGCCGCCATCCTTGCGCTCAGCCCAGCTCCAAGGCAGGGCCAGGTCTCATGGTTCTGTTAAGTGACATTTGTCTGGGTGTGTAAGATCTTATTTATCCCTTGCTTCACCTGGTCCTCATCCCCATAAGAACCTGGTCGTCAGGCCATCAGTACTCGTATCTGGGGAGGTGACCTAGTGGAAACCTGCCTGTGGATTGGACAGCACATGCACTTGGAGCTGCACCCTCCAAACCCCAGCATGAGACCTACAGGTCCTTCCTGACCCCAGAGCCTCCGCGCTCCCTTTGTCAGGGTTGCTTGGTGCGTGGTTTGCTTATCATGAGACCAGTCTCCAGGATTAGAGATGACACGCGTCCGGTGTGCCACGAGTTGCTGTTTCAGCTACATTTTTAGAAATGACTGTGCTAGGGAAGGTCCCGCGGGCCATGTGCTTCTAGGCGCACACAAGCTGCTGGACCCATGAGCCACCGTCCATAATTGAACCAATAACCAGTTCACGTGTTTGTGGGTTTAGTGCCCAGGAATCTCTTGGAACGTGGGTTTGTGTGTTCTGCAGCATGTAACGTTTTCTTGTTTAAAATGGCGTTTGTGTTACTTAAACCTAAGCTAGGAGATGAGAAGCACATATTTCTCCCTTGGAAATCAGACCCTGGTAAGCACCTTGCTCTCTGGCCTCGCTTCCCAGCCCTGGTGGACAGCAGTGCAGCGACCCCAGGAGGTGGCCTATGGGCCCAAGGGTGTCCACTGCCTGCCTGCCAGCAGTTCTTTGGAAAATTTGTCCCTCATTGGGCGTGGGGAGCAAGCTCTTGGGTGCCAGTGCCATGTCTGACAGGTCCTCCGTCGCTGCAGCACTGCTTCTTTGCCTCAGTTTCCTTAATTGCAAAGCCAAGATAGCACTAATTCACTTGTGACTTAGAATCAAGACCAGAAGTATTCCTGCAGCCCTGCCTGCAATGGTGTGAGTAAATTACTGTCCCCATTACCGATGGTCTTCTGCAGCCTCTCGCAACTTCCAGCAGATTTAAAGTCCATGAAAATGGAAGTCGATTTTATTCATATTTTCATTTTTCTCCTCATCAGGTACACGCACTGCCTTACTCATACCTGCCATTAATTATACCTTTAAGTTGCATTTTCTTCTGTGATGGCTCATGTTTTAAAGACCCTTTATCAAATAGAAACATTTTATATTTATTGTAGAATTAGAAAATACAGACAAGAAAAGTAGAAACCCAGTGACTTTGGTTAGAATCTGTTTTCACTATTGTGCTTCGCTCCAGAGGACTCTCAGTTTATATTCTCATGCAACATGTTAAAGGGTCAGTGACTGCATCAGTTGCTATTAAATATATGAATTAATATGGAGGAGAATTTCCATATGTAAAATTTCCCCCCATTAACTTAGATTGTTGGTTTTATTTGTTTGAAACGGATAGCTGTGTTTCGAGCAGAGCCATGCACATTTAAAAGTCCATCTGAATCCTGTGTGTGGAGCGCCTGGTTGCGAGTTCTGTGCCATGGTGTCTTCTGGTCATTTGATCTCATGCCATGATTAAAAACGACAGTTTAATTCTCTTTTAGTAGAAAAATACTCAGTCTGATTTCTCGTTGGGCATATTTTTGTGGTAATAGTGAAAAACCAAGAGGCTTATGGTAACCAATCAGATGGACTAATCTACCTACTAGTATGAGCAAAAATGCGAACTGAAATCAAGTTGTGAAACTGGATACTGACCTTCCTGCCACCTGCCACCAGGTGGATGACAACTGAAGTTTGAGCACCAGCAGAGGGCACTGGGACACCCACGTGCTGAGGGTTTGATTTTTCCTTAGAGGATAAGCAGGAACACAGTCACTTCCAATCCACCACCTTAGTGCAGCTTCCAGTACAAAGAATGGAAGAAGATGACAATGATGGAGCATTTCTTCTTAGACTTCTGGAGTCGATGATACTTTGATTATTAGTAATAATCAAATAATCAATAAGGTAGACTAATACCTTACATAGGGTTTTTGGCATTTATTACACCTTTCAGAGGTGTACATGCAGGTATACACATTACAAGTAGAAGAGAAGAATTATTGAGCACATGAATAGAATTTGTTAAGTTTATTCCTTGGGATATATGTGAACTTCTTAAAAAGTCTACTTGAGTGTGGCTTTTTCTGATAGTATCTTGATGTTGACACATTGAAACTTGGAGACTGCAGGTATAAACAGAGCCTGTGATGTAGGCCGGATTTGCCAGGGGACCACAAAACCAGAGGTCTGTGGGGCGATGCTGCGGTGAGAGGCTGGCAAGCTTTGTGAGGCTCCGGCTGCTTCTCCACAGTGAGCTGGGGCTTGGAGTCGAATCTTCCTGCCCAAGGAAGCTGTGAACAGTGCTGGCGCATGAGCTACAGGCACAGTGCCCAGGTGGAAAGAGGGCAGATGTCTGGTCAGGTGAGGGCTGGCCCAGCTGGGTGGCATGGAAGGTACAGTGGCAATAGGGGTGCCGGCCACCCCCACATGTCCTCCTCTTGAGGACACGCCATCCTGTGGGTGCCAAGTCTCATGCTTCACCTCTGCCTTTCTCGTGCCATCCCTCACCCTTTGTCATACCTTCTAGTTCAGAGTCGCCCGTGCAGGAAGCATCGGTCCCCTTTCCCGAACCCTGCTCAAGCTACTCTTCTGCCCACAGCTGCACACACTGGGTGGTCGTGCCTCTCCCCACCCCACACCTCTCTGTTGCTCTCGTGTTTCCCTGTGACAGGCACCGCCTCATGGAGCTGCAGCCTCTGCTCCTCCCTCCCTCTCTTGCCCCCAGGGAGCATCTTAAAATTGTTTCCGACCCTGGGCAGCATTTGGCAGCGACTGGCATTTGGCATAAGAAAGCATGACCTGCTGCCCCACGCCTTCCTTCTTTGCAGTGCTTCATGTTGAAAAACTGGAGATTTCAAAGCTACACATGGCTTTGGGTAGAATCACAGTAACAAGGAAGCTGAACAACAAAATAATAATTTTGGTGCAATCATTACAACAGGAGTGACCCATCCCTGATGGATTTTGTGGGCTCATTTCTTTAGAAAGAGTCATATTCTATTGAGTTTTTTATTGTTTTATCAATATATCTCCATCCAAAATTATGTCATGCTGAGAGCTTCATTGAGGGTGAGATCTCAGAGAACTGGCAAGGGCTCTGGCAGAGACAAGGCTGACTGCCCTAGTGCTGCATCAGTGTCAAGTGCTGTTCAGGTGATTCCCATGCGGGAGCCTCAGGTAAGGAGAGTGTGTGTATAGGCTGCTGATATAACATGAGGGATAAGGCAGTGACACTTTCTAAGCATCAGAGTAAGTGGTTTGTATCAATGCTCATAAATCATAGTTAAGGGATGTAATGTACTTAATGCTCAGAACATTAGGCATTTTCTGTTGCCTGCAGCTACTGATGAGAACATCACCTAAGCATCTGGATGTAGTAAAATGCGCACTCATGTCCATGGGATGATTCATGCTCAGTGTCCGCTTTATCAGTCAATCAGCAGACACTTCCATTTAATTAATAGTGCCAGAAATGCCAATGAAATGGGGTTTTTTTTGATCTAGTGTTGTCTCTGACTCAGGATTTTTGCAACAAAATGAAAACGGCATCGATTCTTTAATTGACTTTTGAAATTCACCGCCTGCCCAGTGTCCTGGCCATGTTTTCCACTCTATTACCTTGACGCCTCTCTGTCACTACAGCTAAATATCTTATTGCTTCCCTTAGAGACAAGGTTAATATTGATCAGCCCTGGAGTCTCAAAAGCTAAGTGTAAGTCATTGATGTTGCTAAGTAGGGTACAGTGAATTAAATGTTCAGTAGTGAAATTTTTAGAGAATGGTGTGCTTCTAGAAAAGTAAAGCTTGGATTCCTCTCACTTGGGACATTCGTTTGGATCCAAGCAAAAAGAGAGGACTATTCTTTCTTAATTTTTAAAAATTTTAACTTTTTTTTAAAAAAAGATTTATTTATTTATGCATACAAGCACTGGGGTACAGGCCAGAGGTGTGGGGGTGAGAGGATTCACCAGAGACATAGCGGGGAGCAGAACAGGCAGATTAACTGAAACACACTGCTGAGGGGAGCAGCGGGCCAGGCGGGAGAGGTCTGCTGGCCATGTGGGTCCCCTCCCTGGCCGGCAGCAGGGATCAAACTCATGCTGCAGTGACTACAGTCTGCTTCATAGTGCGTTGCTTAACCCATTGCATCACCAGCGAGGCCCCAATTTTAACTTCTTTCTTTATATATATTTGACATCAGATGTAGTCCCTGTGGAATTTCCATCACCAATTCACCCATGCACCATCACCTTAGTCCCTTGTGCTCTTCCTGCCCTCATTTTGATCCTGCTCCCTCACTCTCCTCTGAAAAATGTCTCTGATTTATCATTGTCTGTTTATTTTTTTTAAAGATTTATTTATTTATGTATACAAGAACTGGAGGACAGGCCAGAGGTGTGGGCGGTGAGAGGATTCACCAGAGACATAGAACAGGGAACAGAACAGGCAGACTGACTGAACACACTGTTGAGGGCAGCAGCGGGCGAGGCAGGAGAGTCTGCTGTGCCATGTGGGTCCCCCTCTGGCCGGCAGCAGGGATCGAACTCGTGCTGCAGTGACTGCGGTTTGCTTCATAGTGTGTTGCTTAACCCACTGCGCCACCAGGGAGGCCCCTTATTTTTGTTTTGATGTTTTTTTTTAATTGTTGTTATTATTTTCCCTGATCCTTTTTTTGGTTCCCTTATGTTCCTCCTATAAGTGAAACCATCTGATATTTTTCTTTTGACTTATTTCACTGAGCATAATCCCTTCTAGCTCCATCCATGTTGCTGAGAATGACATTAGTTTATTTTTATTTTAAAAACTATTATTTTTTTCTTACAATGTTTGCTTTCTTTTCTCAGGTGTAGTCCTCTTGGAATTTCTACCACCAATTCACTCATGCACCATCACTGTAGTCCCTTGTGCTCTCCCACCCCTGTTTTGATCCCAATCCTTTCCTCTCCCCTGCAGAATGTCTCTGATTTATAGTTGTCTGTTTATTTTTGTTTTGTTTTGTTGTTATTATTTTTTCCCTTGATCTCCTATATTCTTTTTGTAAGTGAGACCATCTGGTATTTTTCTTTTTCCTTTGACTTATTTCACTGAGCACAATGCTTTTAAGCACCATCCATGTTTCTGCAAATGGCATTAATTTATCTTGTTTGATTGCTGAATAGTATTCCATTGTGTATATGTACCACATCTTTTTGATCAGGTCGTCTATTTTGGAGCACTTGGATTGTTTCCAAGTCTTACCTATTATAAATAGTGCTGTGATGAATATAAGGGTGCAGGTATCCTTTTGAATTAATGTTTTTGTGTCCTTTGGGTAGATCCCTAGGAGTAGAATTGCTGGGTCATATGGTAACTCCACTTTTAGTAGACTGAGGAACCTCCACACAGCTTTCCATAGAGGCTGGACCAGTTTGCATTCCCACCAGCAGTGTAGGAGAGTTCCTTTTTCACTACATCCTCACCAGCATTTGTTGTTGCTAGTTTTTTTTTTTTTTTGTATGTGCTATTCTTACTGGTGTAAGGTGTTATCTCATTGTGGTTTTAATTTGCATTTCCCTGATTATGAAGGATGCTGAACACTTTTTTCATGTGTCTGTTGGCCATTTGCATTTCCTCTTTGGAGAAGTGTCTTTTAAGTTCTTCTGCCCATTTTTTTGACTGGATTGTTTACTTTGTTTTTCTTTAGTCATGTGAGTTCTTTGAAGATCGTTGTTATCAGGCCCTTATCAGCTGTGTGGAGTGCAATTATTTTTCCTCAATCATTGGGGTGTTTTTTGTTTTGGGTAATGTTTCTGTTCCTGTACAGAAGCTTTTTAATTTGATGTAGTCCCAGCTGTTTATCTTTTCCTTCATTTTCTTTGCTTTGGGGAATGTGTATACCTTGTAGTGTTTTACCTATTTTTTTTCTATATATTTTATTGTTTCAGGTGTTATGTTCAATTCTTTTATCCATTTTGAGTTTATTTTTGTTCATGGTATGAGGTAGTGGTCTAGTTTTATTCTTTTACATGTGGCAGTCTAGTTTTCCCAGCACCATTTATTGAATAAACTGTCCTTGTTCCATTGCATATTTTATGCTCCTTTGTTAGAGATCAGCTGTCCATGTATGTGTGGCTTTATTTCTGGGATTTCCACCATTGGTCTGTGTGTCTGTCTTTGTTCTAGTACCATGCTGTTTTAATTATTATGGCTTTGTAGTATAGTTTGAGGTCTGGCAGTGTGATACTTCCATTCCTCTTCTCTTTAGTCTGGAGAGCTTTGGCTATTTGAGGGTTTTTTGTGGCTCCATATGAATTTCAACAATATTTGCTCTATTTCTTTGAAGAATGTCATTGAGATTTTTATTGGAATAGCATTAAATCTGTTAATTCCTTTTGGTAGGTTGTCCATTCTGATGATGTTAATTCTTCCAATCCATGAACGGGGGATGTCTTTCCATTTCTTTGTATTTTCTTCTGTTTCTTCTAACAATGTTTTATAGTTTTTGTTGTAAAGGTCCTTTACCTCTTTCATTAAGTTTATTCCCAAGTTTTTGATTTTTTTTTGTTTCAATTATGAAAGTGATATTTTTCATGATTTCTTCTTCAGATTGGTTGTTTGTATATAGGAAGGGTACTGGCCTTTGTGTATTGATTTTGTATCCTGCTACTTTACTAAACTGGTTGGTTGTTTTTGATTAGTTTTTTCTGTAGAGTTTTCTAAGTATGTTATCATATCATCTGCAAATAGTGGTAGTTTTACTTTTTCTTTCCCTGTTTAGCTTTCTTGTATGTCTTTTTCCTATCTTATTGCTCTGGCTAAGACTTCCAGGATTATGTTGTAGAGCAGTGGTGAGAGACATCCTTGTTTTGGTCCTGATCTTAAAAGAAAGGCTTTCCAGCTTTTCACCATTGAGAATAATATTGGCTGTCTATTTTTCACATATGGCTTTAATCATGTTAAGGAATGTTCCTTCCATTCCTAGAATTTCAAGGGCCTTCATCATAATGAATGTTGAACTTTGTCAAATGCCTTCTCAGCATCTATTGATATCATCATATGGTTTTTATTTTTCTTTTTGTTGCTGTGTTGGATTACATTAATTGATTTTTGGATGTTGAACCATCTTTGTGTCTCTGGAATAAATTCAACTTGATTTATTGGTATAGTGTTGTATTATCATTTTGATGCATTGTTGGATTCTGTTGGCAAGGATTTTAGTGAGGATTTTTGCATCAGTGTTCATTAGGGAGATTGGCCTATAGTACTCTTTTTTGGCTCTGTCTTTGTCTGGTTTTGGTATTAGTGTAATGATGGTTTCATGGGATATATTTGGTAGTATTCTTTCTTTCTCAGTTTTTTGAAAGAGTTTGTGTAGGATAGGTATAAGTTCATTTCTAAATGTTTGGTAAAATTCATTTGTGAAGCCGACTGGTCCTGGGTTTTTGTTTTTGGGTAGAGTTTTGATTACTGTTTCAGTTTCACTGCTTGTAATTGGTTTGTTTAAATGTTCTATTTCTTCTTTGTTTAGCTTTGGATGGTTATATTGTTCTAGGAATTTGTCCATCTCTTCTAGTTTGTTGAGCTTGCTAACATATAAATATTCATAGTAATCTCTGATTATTCTTTTTATTTCTACTGAGTCAGTTGTGATTTTTCCTCTTTCTTTTATGACCCTATTTATTTGTGTTTTCTTCCATTTTTTCTTTCTAAACTTGGATAGAGTTTTGTCTATTTTGTTTATTTTTTCAAAGAATGAACTCTTGGCTTCATTGATCTTTTGGATTATGTTTTTAATTACTATTTTGTTTATTTCTGCTTTGATTTTTTTATTATTTCCTTTCTTCTACTGGTTTTTGGTATTTTTGTTTTTCTTTTTCTAATTTTTTGAGATGGATGATTAGGTTATTTTTTTGAGTTCTTTCTTGTTTCCTGGAGTGAGCCTGTATTGCTATAAACTTTCCTCTTATTACTGCTTTTACTGCATCCCATACATTCTGGAAAGTGGTGTCCTTATTGTCATTCAGTTCAAAGTAATTTATAATTTCTCCTTTCATCTCTTCTTTAAGCCAATGGTCTCCCAGTAGTGTGGACTTCAGTCTCCATGAAGTGGGTGGTTTCCTTGTTTTCTTTTCATGATTTATGTCTGGTTTTATGCCTTTATAAACAGAGAATATAGATGGAATGATTTTGATCTTACTGTATCTGTTGATGTTTGTCTTATGGCTCAGTATGTAATTGATTCTGGAGAGAGAATGATCCGTGTGCACCTGAAAAAAAAGTATACTCAGAATTTTTTGGGGTGCAGTGTTCTATAGATATCTGTTAAGTCCATGGTGTCTAGGTCTTTATTTAGGGCTCTAGTATCTTTGTTTATTTTTTGTCTTGTTGATCTGTCCATTGGTGAGAGTGGGGTGTTGAAGTCTCCCTATATATATGTATTTTCTCTAATGTATGTTTTCAGAGTTGATAAAAATTGTCATATTTCTTCTTCATTTGGTGAGTATATGTTGATAAGTGTTATGTCTTCCTGATGTACTATCCCCTTAATTATGATGTAGTGTTTATTTTTGTCTCTTTTTACCTTTTTCAGTTTGAAGTCTATTTCATCTGATATAGCTGTTCCTGTCTTCTTTTTTGGTTCATTAGCTCGTAGGATTGTTTTCCAGCCTTTTCCTTTCAGTCTATGTTTATCTTTTGTGGTTAAATGTGTTTCCTGGAGACAGAAGAAGGTTGAATTTTGATTTTTAATCCTGCTTGCTACTCTGTGTCTTTTTATTGATGAGTTTAGTCTATTTACATTTAGAGTTAACATTGATATGCTGACATCTGTATTTGCCATTTTGTTTGTCTTTTTGTAATTTTTCTTCCCTTGCCTTATAGAGAGGACTTTTCATTCTAACATCGAATTGGTGCTTGGTCCTCAGCACCTCCTGGCTTGGCACCTGAGCCATAGTCCTCAACGGCAATGCTCAGGCACCACCCATGAGAGAGGGCAGGTGTGTGTAGATGTGCTTCTCTCCTTGTGGCGGGACCCCCCCACCCGCAGCTTTGTGGTACTCATGATGGTACCACATGCGAGGGCCTGGAGAGTGGGATGCAGGGCCTCCAGTCTCATCTAGGGAAGTGTGGTGCCCAGCCTTGCTGAGTGCAGGCAAGGGTTCAGGTCCTTTGAGGCGAGGCAGTTGCCACTGATGCCTGGTCCAGGTGATCCTTATTCCAGGTGTTCTTGTGCACCCCAAGCCTGGGGACCTGTGAGGGGATAGGTGTGCTTATGAGAATGTTTTTGACAACCATTTCACAGCATATCTATAGTTAATTATTTATTGAGTTTACATCAATGCCATATGTATTCCTGGAGTTCAGGTTCAGTCTTTTCTGGTTAGCCCATCGTGCCCACCACTGACCCCTTCCACCATGGGACATCTGCTCCCTAAGTCCCCCCTTCCCTCTGGTGGTCTCAGTCCTAACACTTGTAACTGTCAATCAGAACCTGATCAAGCTAGAGAACACAGCAGTGTGTCGGGGCGGACTTGCCATCCAGGAAGGTCAGTCAGTGACCAGGATGTCCTGATGAGATCTGTAACCTGGGCAGGGGCCAGGCTGGCCTGTGGTCTGGGTGGCCCCTCCTGCTTGTGAGTCCAGTGTGTTTTATATCTAAAGAGGATTCCGTCGATGGTTCCAAGTGGAGGTCATAGCTCTATGTAGTTCTGTCAACTGGTTTATGGTTTGGTAATTGGCTTTTATTTTTTGCTTGCTTATGTGTCTGAGAAACTTTGGTTGAAAGTTTAACCTCATATAGGGCAGGGTTTGGCAAACTTTTCCTGAAAAACACCGACAAGCTTTGGATGGTGGGGACCATATGATTTCAATTGCTAGGTCTTCTCCTAGGCCTTTATGTTGGGATCAATCTAGATAGGAGTTTAGTTTGGTTTTATTGTTGCTACGGTTACCCTTGATGCATCAATCTATTACCTGGTGTGCAGTGTAATATCAGGTCAGGCAGGGACAACTGTGCTGGCCGGCTCTGGCTTCCCTGCCACTTGGGATCCCCTGGCTGCCACCTTCTGCCACCTGCTCTGGCCCTTGCTGGGCACTGCTGGTGGGCTCTCTTCCTGTGGGCCTTGCAGGTAGGCAGGCTCCATGCCCCTGGGTCTGGGGTGGGCATTTCTGAGTGGTTCTACCTCTAGGGCCCCTGGCAGCTGGGGTCGATTACAGTCTGGACGGCACTGTGTCTTACCCTCCCCACAGCTGAGGCCTGTCTCTCAGGTGAGGGGGCCTCACCTGTGTCAACTTCCTGGCAGAGCCTAGGGCTGGGCTGACTCTGTAGGGCTCTGTGGCAGGGCAGCTCTGCCCCATAGCTTCACGGGGGCTTACTCTGACTTCCCGCCTGCTCTGGCCCTGTGGGCACTGGTGAGGTATGTGGAAAGAGCCAGGGGCACCCTGTGTCTGCAGCCCTCAGGTGGTATGTTCATACCACCATCAGCCATCAGACTTCCTAGTGAGACCCTAAGGCTGGTCCCACCTTCCTTTGCTCCAGGAAACCCGCTGCAGGCTGTGACTCCCTCCCAGCAAGTCTCTGCTTTGTCAGGGTTGATGCATCTGTTACCCCAGGATTTCCACTTCCTCAGGGGTTCATGGACGTCAGAATCTTGGACTGTGTCTTGCTTTGGCTTACTGTTTGATGGGGCATCCTCCTTCCAGTTTTTTTCACATTCCAAGGTGGAGCTGGATATTTTTGATGGGGCCATTTAGGTGGCAGGAAGGTGATGGGGACTGGGTGTGGCCCACGGGAACTTATCTCCACTGGGTCTGTGGGGCTTGGCCCCAGCCGGTTCTTGAGTGGCCCTGAGTGATGAGCCCACAGGCTTCGCTGGACCCTGGGCCAGGAGCTAACCCAGCCCTCGGTGACCCGGGGCTTGTCTGTGGCCATCCCTGCTCATGGCCCAGCAGAGGCCGGCCTGGACAGAGGGTGGGAGGCAGTGCCCCCAGCAGGCCTCTGTGATTGGCGCCCTGGTGTCTAATCCCAGTCTCCCTGGGACTCACGCAGGCTCAGGGTCCAGTCGTAGTGGGTCCCGCTTCTGAGGACTCCTGTGGATCTCCGAGAGGAAGTGCCTCTGCTAACACTGAGGTTTCTGTTTCAGGAAGACAGTTCACGAGTGTCTTTTAAGACAAAGTTTCCCATAAGACACAACACAAAGGAAAAAGGTACGTCGCGCAGACTTGGGAAGTAGAAGCATGTATGTTCTGGAGTAACGATGCCACCGAGGCTTCTCGTGAGATCTGTGATAAGCAGCTTCCTATTTGCCTCTTGAAATAGCTGTTAAACCAGGTAGAGAGCAGAGGACTCGCTTCTGGTCCACCCCGTCCCCCATCAGTTAGGAATTCCTTCCCTGGGCCTCGTCCTGACTTGGCTGATGGCTACAGCGCCTTCTCTGGGCAGGTGTGAAAAACCACTGGTGAGCGTCTCTGTGTCTCTGCCATCCTGGCCAGGGTGTGGGTGTGAGGAACAGGAAGCAGCTGCAGGTGTTCACCGACGTGGTGTTGGGGGCACCTTTCAAGTTGTGAAAGCCCCAGGGCATGGTGACAGCTGGTCTTCTTGGTAGATGCTGGCAAGTGACAGGTGGGGAAGTTGTGCACGGACCGGTGGCATCCCGCCCGGGACGCAGGACGCTTCCTGAGGCCCTAAGTTTGTGCCGCTGCAGCCAGGACACACCCGCCCGACTCTGGGACCTGAACAAGCCTCCCAGGGAGGAGGAGAACCCGGTTCATTGCAGTGGGCTGTGGGCCCTCCTCATCCACACGCACGCGCTTCTTCCATGTCAGTCTATCCCTGACTCAAAGCGCCTACGGCTCTTTCTTTCTTCCAAGTGTGATCACAATTCTGTGACTTGCTAGATCTGTGAGATAAACTAGGAGTTAGGATCACTGAATGCCGTTTATGATCCTTCCCCCTCAACCCCTCCTCCCTCCTACTTTCCACCCTCTTCTTCCCTCCCCACTTGTCCTTCTGCTACTCTCTCCCCTGCAGGCCGAGGGCCAGGCCCTGGGTGTCCAAGCCAGACACTCTACCCATGTGTGGGTTCATGAGAGGTGTTTCCATCTTTGCTATGATTTCAGTCAAGGGGGTAACCAAGGGATTGCTAAAAAAAAATGATTGTAACATTTTTTATGACCATAAATCAGGCTGGCTTGGTGGCTACTTGTCCTCACTTGTCATTCAAAGACTTCCTAACAGGTGGCAACGATTTGGGTTCTGTAGGCCGCCAGGGCGTATGAAGTGGGAAGACAGACACCAGTGGCTGGCTGGGCTTTCTGATTGACACGTTTTCAGTTCAAAATGCACCTGGGCTTGCTGTGCCTCCCTCAGCGCCGCTGGCTGACGGCCTTCCCCGACTGTGCGACAGCGGGCCAGCCAGGGCTCTGGTGGCCCACACTGGCCTCTGCGCTGTGCAGGGGCTGCCGCCCGGGCTGCCTGTTCCCATGCTGCTGTGATTTTTGTCAGAGGGACCCAGAGGAGGTGGAGGCCTCTGGGTGCAGAGTACTGGGCCTCTTCATCTTCCTGTGAGGTAGCAAGGCCTGTGCTCTCGGGAGCTGGTCCAGTGGTTCTCCTGCAGGGCAACACTAAGGGCTGGAAGTGGAGCCCCCAGTTCATGTAGGGCCTGGGCCAAGGCCCCTTCCCTGCAGGTGGCATGATCACGAGGAAGGCATGGCTCTGAAGATGCTCCTCACCACCCAAGGATGACAAGCTGAAAGGAAGCCCAAAGGCGGCTCCTGGAAGTACTCGCTCCCTTCTCCCCTGCTACAATGTCCAGGCCTCTGTGGCTGGGGCAGCCCTCCCTTGCACTGGCCCTCACCCTCTAGCTCTTTGCGCCTCCCCGTGCCTGCAGCTCCATCCCTTTCCCGACCCCCTTGTCCACCGTATGCCTCCAAAACAGTACCAGCCCAGCCCCGGGCTCTTGAGTCCAGTTTAACTGAAGTGCTTGTCAGCAAAAGCCTCTCTGTGTTAAGGAGGCAGCAGCGCTGACCTGGCACCCAGGCAGGCCTGCACGGTGGGTGCTTCTCCCTCATCGGCCAGTGGCCTCCACAGAGCCTCGGGGGCTGAGGTAATCTCTAGTCTTTTGAGGACTCTCCACCCTCTGCCCCACAGGGGCTGATGCCCACCCTCCCGCAGCACGGGACTGGGGGTCCTTGCTCTCCAGGCTGCCAACCCTGGTTGGTCGTGGTCTCTGCGGCTGGGCCAGCCTTTCCCGCATGAGGGGCGTCTCCCATGACCCTGACGTGTGTCCCCTGTGACCAGCGATGAACGTGGGCCTCGTGTCTGTGACCACCGATGGGCCTTCTTTGGAGACATGCGTGTTTAGCTCCTCTGCCCGTCTTTTGATTGGGCAGGAGTGGGGGACAGTAGCTAACTGGGAGGATCGTGGGAGCGTTGGTGGTGAGAAAACTACAGTGATTGCATTTGAGGGGAGAAATCCTACATTGTGAAAAAATAGACAAGGATGCTCAGAAATATAAAATTAATGAAAAAAAGAGATTTGAATAAAAAAAAATACCGAACATTGCAGACTGTCAGGCGGTCTGTCCTGGGGTCTCCCCTGGGGTCTGTCTTCTCGCTGCACGTGTGGCTGTGGGCCCTGGGCGCCCGCTGCGTGCAGTGGTGGAGTTTGGTTTAGGGCGACGATTCTACTTCCATGGATTTTGTGGGGTCTCCTTACGATGTGTGGCGGTGGGATGATAAAAGGATGACTCGGATCCAAGTGCAGAGGAGCGAGAAGCCCAGAGGGACTACATGTGAAGGTGCAGCCCAGCTCCAAGGGAAGTCTCGTTTTTATCTAGAATCAGACAGAAAATAAAAACGATCAAAGAAGCAAGCAGGCAAACAGGGAATGCACAAGTGTGTGGGGGACAGATAAGCAGCTGGTTAGGCCAACGCTGGGAAATAGGGAGAAAGTCAAGGAAAGTCTCGGTGTTTCTGCTACTCTACCTTAACGCCTATTGCTGTTTCTGCACGTGCTGTTTTCAGCATGTGCAAATCCTCACACCAGGACTTTTGCCCTCAGAGGCTCCTTATCATCTTTCCCAGTTTCTGCACACTGAGAGGAACAGAATAGAAAGAGCAAAGAATAATCAAGGCAAAGACACAGAATAGTTGAGGAACACTATAATCCAAGCTCACAAGCTTTGCGAGGCTTTTGTGAAGCAGCTGCTGTGGAAGCAAGCTGGCCACCCCCTTTCTGGAGCTCTCGGTGGAGACCCTGAGCTGGGCTGTGGCCTCCTGATGGGACTGGACACGCACTGCCCTGTGGCCCTGTATGCAGCGAGGAGGTGCCACTTCTGCCAGGCTTCCTACCAGAAGGCTGCATGGGAGGGCTGAGACAATGCCTGCAGTGAAACGTGGTGTCCCGTAGAGGGAGAGAGTAAGGCAGAGGCCTGTTGGCCTGGCACGTGCCTGGGAAGCCTCCTGACGCTCTGACTGGAGCTGGCCCTGGACTCCCTGCTGGTGAAGGAGCCTCCGTCCTTGGAGTTCTCATGGTGTTCCAGGACTTGGCTGGTCTATTAATGTCTGGATTTTTTTTCTTTTTTCCTTTCCTAGCTACTCTCAAGAGCCTCAGCAAGAATAAAAAAATGGTTTCGCTTCCTGGTAAGAGACGAGTCACCGATGGCTGTGTGGGGGTATGCACGGAGGGCTGGCCATTTCTGGGAGACCCCATTGCAATGTCTCAGGGGGCCCCTCACTGACTCAGGGGTCCACAGCTTCCACGCCAGGCAGCCTTCCTTGCGGGTCTCCTTCCCCAGCTGTGCCCCTGGTGGCCTGCTCCCCACCGCTGGACGTGCAGGCCAGGGCTGAGGGCTCATTCCAGGGGCCTGCACTTTACTCATGTTCTACAGGAGTGACCCTTGGAGGTGACTGTGACTTGTCCAGGTTTGTGATGAAGTCAGGCAGGGGAGCCGGGACTCTCGCCGTTCACTCCTTGGGAGGGGTCGGCATAGAGCCTGTGCAGTGCTGAGCTCACTGGCCTGAGTTCAGGCTGGCTGGACACAGGTGTGCAGACAGTAGCTTGAATAAGGTGTCTTGGAGCTCATGGACTTGGGGGTGGGAGGGCAGGCCCTGGAGGAGCCACCTGGGGCAGCGTGCACAGGCACCTGCAGGAAAGGGCCTCTGGGGTCTGCACACACGTGCTGGAAGATCAGGGTGTACAGCGTGTCGGAGGCTGCACCCCAGCCGTGCCCCCATGACGCTCCTGACCACGTGTTGCTTTGAACGAGCCCCGTTGACACGTGGAAGTATGTCCCACGGTGCCCATGGGAGGCACACTTACCATTTATTAATATTAACGTGAAGTCAGTATTGCAGTAGCGATGGCCATTTTATGATTTATTTTCATGGTTTAGGTGGTCACTGTGTCTATTGGTGACTTTGTTCTATTTTGTTTACTGGAAACAAGGAAAAGAACCACATGGTCCTCTAGATGAGAGCACCACACCTGCCCTGCCAGCGGCCCAGGGGGGAACGGCAGGCCCAGGAGAGCCACCCAGGGAAGACCCACCGCAGGAAGACACCACACCCAGGCAACCCCAAGAAGAGCCCGAGGAACGCGAGCTGTTGGAGCGTCCGCCCCCGGGGCAGCCTTCCCCGAGGTGGGGGCCCGGCAAGGAAAGATCCCTTAAACGTCCACCTCCCAGACAACCATCTCAAAAACGCCGGACTAGGGAGGCGCAAACCGAGAAACGGATTCCCTGAGACAGCAGGGCTGAGACAAGGACCCGCAGAGGGGCTAGAGGGGAGCACGCGGCAGGTGGAACAGTCAGACGTTTTTCATGTTAGCTGTAGACGTTTGCTCGTTGAGTGTGCAAACTGCGAATTTCATATTTTGGTGGCCATAGTGTTTTTAAGAGATGATTAAACTCCATTCCCCTGGATTCCATCCTCTGTTCCTGGACGTCGGGCTGGGAGGGAGAAGTGGGCAGCGCTGGTACCACCATCATTCTGGCTGGTGCTGGCCAGCCTTTCTGAGCACCGGAGCCGCTGACCTGGGCGACCCATGTCCCCCATCATCTGTGCTTCTCTTCCTTCTGGAGTGCCCTGGGGCCTCCTAACAGTCACACGCATCACACACAAGCATCGACATGTGACACATACCGCATTTATGCACACACCTGCTGCTTACATGATAGACACGTGCCAGACACAATGGAGCCCCTTGCGTGGTACCGATGGTCACTAAGAGAGTGGACTCTGAGGCCCGACAGGCACGTCTGGGTTCTCACTCTCCCGCGAGCTCAGATTCTCACCCTGCACAGGGCTGGTGGTAACCTGAGCTTGGGCTGAGGTGGTTTAAAGCGAGAAACTCTCCTCAGGTGTTTGGGGCACCCGGGAGCCCTGGACGGCGCTGGCCCTTGCTGCGAGTCCCTTCTGGTGGGTGTCTTTCATTATATAATGAGGGAAAACGTGGTGCTGCGGGAGCCCCGCTGAGACGGTCGCTGTGTGTGACTCTTGGGTGACTGGGCTCCTCAGCAGCCAGAGCAAAGTCAAACAGGGCACTAGCCTCATCCAGGTGTAGTTCAAGGTCAGAATTGTTCTCCACCATGTCTGGGCTTAAAATTAGGGTCAAAGGAAACAAGATACCTGCAGAGAGAGCTCGGCCCACAACCTGGGTGTGCCCCTCAGTCCTGCATCCCCCTTCTGTGCAGCTTCTCAGAGATCAAGTGGGTGCTGGTGTGGGGGGTCCCAGCCAGCCGCCTCCAGGCAGTCCTTCTGGATACCTGCTGGTGGGCCACGTCTGTGTCCTTTGGGGGCTCACTCAGTGTTCCCTGAGATGAAACAGTTAAAATCTGAGGGGCTATCAGAGTAAACTGCACGCCAGGGTCTCTTTTGGGCTAAACTTTTCAGAGTCTGGGTCTACTTGTCCCAGGCTCCAGAGGGTACCACCATGTGCTTTGTGACTTCGGGGGGTTTCATGCTAGCTTCGCTGAACAGCACACCCTGCCACCAGGATGGCCGGAACCCTCTCCCGCTTGCTCATGTCCCAAACCCAGGCCGAGATCCTGAATAGATGTCTGTAGCAAGAGTGATGGGAAGAGGGCCTTCCTGGTGGCACAAGGGGTTGAGCGCCTCACTGTGAAGCATCCACCACTCAGCAACGCAAGTTCAATCCCGGCCAGGGAGGGGACCCACACGGCGCAGCAGACCTCTCCTGCCTCACCCACTGCTCCCCTCAGCAGTGTGTTTCAGTCCGTCTGCCTGTTCTGCTCCCCACTCTGTCTCTGGTGAATCCTCTTACCCCCTGCCTCCTGCCCCCGCAACTCTGGCCTGTACACCAGCTCTTGTATGCATAAATAAAATCTTAAAAAAAAACCTCAATTCTTTTTTTTTAAAGAATGATGGGAAGAAATGAACCATGAGCTGGAAACTCCTCTCACACTGGGGGCTCGTGTTTAATGTGAAAACCTGCTTCAGAAAACAGGGGGCATGTCTCGCCCTGGGACGCCCCTTCGAACACGCCTGCTGTGGGCAGTGGCAGCTGTGTGCACCCCCAGTCCTGGAGGCACCAAGTCCCCCTCCCGGGTCCTCCAGGGCTGTCAGCTGGTGGGGTGACCCGCCCATTAGCCCCGTGACCTGCCTGTCCTCCCCTCTGAGGTCCCTCCCCACAGGACAGAGGCCCGATTATCTTCTCCAGAGCCTAAATGAGTGCCCTTTCTTTCTGCTCACTGTGGAGGCTGTTTGCAGATGGAGCTGATGTTTTGGGGTCGTGACCCCCCCTGGCAGACCTGTGACCTCTGACTCCCCTTTCGTTCCAGTGCTGAGAACTCTGTGGGAATTTGCCGTCAGGAGGCTCAGCGACCTCGTCATCTTCCAAGAAAGCTCTCTTCCCTCCTTTTTTTCCCCTTCCTCAAGGGGGAGCCCAGAGCTCTAAGTGGGTGCTGGTGGGTTGAGGCTGTGAGGGTCCTGGGGTAGGTCCCAGGCAGTGAGGGTCCCAGGGGCGGGGGTCAGGCGTGAGGGTCCCGGGTAGGGCTGGCAGTAGACGGGCTGTGCTTTCTCAGTTTCATTCTCTCTCTTCCGACGTGACCTGAGTTTTAAGTCTTCAGATGGACTTTCCGGCAGTGGGAGACATCCCATGCTCATGGCTGTCTGTGCCGTTCAGAGATGCATCAGCTCCTCCTCTGATTCAGGCGGCCTGGGCTATGAGGCGGGGTCCTTTTTTGGGGGTCTTGGGGCGGGCACTCAGCACCTCGGCGTCATGACAAAAAGCCCCTTTGGGTTTGGTGGTTCATCAGGGTGTTGGCTGGTGGTTCACGACTTTTATCTAAATTGTGGCTGAGAGCAAAGGTAATCCAGCTGGCTTGCAGGGGGCTGGATTCCTTTGTTTCAGTCTGATATTCCTGGTATGGGTTATGTGGGTGGTTCCTTGTTAGGGGGCCAGGGGAAACTGGGTTTTTCCTTTTAACCTTTTCTCTATTTTCTCCACCCTCTGGACGAACAGTTTCCAGCGGGACTGAATCTGCACATACTCAGTGTGAGGATGCTTGAAAAAGACCCAGCCGCAGACCTCACACCACCAGGTGCTGAGATTCCAGGGCTCCGGCTGGCTTCTGAGCAGGGCGTGGGCTCTGCCAGCCAGGCGTGGAGGGCCTGAGGAGTGGCGTCAGTGTGGTTCTCCAGCTGGGGTGGCTGGGGATGTGCGGGGGGCTCCCAGGCAGGCCGGGCTTGTGTCTGCCTTGCAGTGAGAGGTGGCACCCTTGCCAATGCACCCTGGGGCCATTCTGCCCCTGCCTGTGCAGGCCCCCACGTGAAATGACCTCGTGAGCCAGTGGGAGGTGGGACGTCCCCTGAAATGAGCTCCTTTAAACATTTCTGATTTTTAAAACACCAGCTTAAAAAACTGGAAAACTGGAAAAACTTGGAAAAAATGCATTATGTACTTTAATTTCCTGTTTGGAATAGTGTGAAAAAGAAGTTTGTGGGCAAAGACTGGAAGGGGATGGGCAGAAATGGGACCTTCTGGCCCCGGTGGTGGGTGGGTGTGGGAGCAGCAGTCCAAGGGCTTTGCTCTGGCACCGGGGCCTCAGCCTTCTCCAAGCAGTGCTGCCCTCGTCCCCCACCCCCCAAGTCCTCCTGGTGGGCCCGGGGCTAAAGGGTGGTGACCCCAAGACTCGCAGCTGACAGCGCAGTCACAGGGGTGGGGGGAGGTTTTCAGAGTAGATCAGGCTCCCAGAAAATAACTCACAACTGGGCGTTCTGTGCGTGATGTCGAGAAGACTTGGACCGTCCTGGCAAACCTGGAGAGGAGGAGCAAGAAAGGGAGGGCGCTGGGTAAGAAGGACCCGCCTTGGTCCACTACCGCTCCGGGAGGGGCAGGGAGGAGCTGCAGACGCGCTGCCCTGGCTGGGCTCCGCGTGGGCTCGTGGGAGCAGAGGCTGCTGGGCACGTGGGCACCCGGAAGTCTTGGTTACAAAGTGATGGTGCCGAGATGTTGCCAGCAGTCCGGAGAGCGCTGTGACTCTGACTTAATGTGGACAGTGTGGTCATTCTCCTCAAACTCAACACGTCGAAAATGGCTTCTAATTAGAACCACGAGGCCCCGATGTCTGTCCCTGTGTGGGCAGCGTCCATGCGAGACTCCAGGTCCGTCCGCGTGCATGCAGGCGGCAGGATCCGTCTTCTGTTGACAGCGGAGAGTTGCTCCTCCAGCAGTGACCAGGTCTTCTTTATCTGACCCACGCTCGCGGGTGTTCCCCCTTGCGAGGATGCAACAAAGGCCCAGACTGGGTGCGTCCCTCCTCAGCACTGCATTTTTGCATCCTCAGACCGACGCCCCGGCAGGTGCTCCATCACAAGGCAGATCCGTCTAGTGTTTGGGGGGCCCCAACCTAGTCTCTATTGGCGGCTGGATGCACAGGTTCCCCGCGTTCTCAGCCACACATCTTTCTTGGCGGCCTTCTTGAGTTTTCATGGTGCATTTGTCTTGTGAGGTCATAGCTTAAAATCCCTGTGCACTGGGGTTTTCATGTTCCTTCCAGCGTCAGTTCCCTTCTTAGGGCGTGGGATCTGGAGTGATATAAAGAGTGGCAGCATCAGACCCTCGCAGGCCTCCTTTCCTGAGTGTGCACTGGGGCTCATGTGACGCTGACTGGGCATTGCTCTTATTGCTGCAGAAAAAAGTTCTTTTAGTTTGAAAATATATGAAGTATTTCTCCCATTTTCTCTCCTCCTGAAACTGCTTTTCTCCTTACTCACTTTCATACACAATGTAAAATCCTCTCAGAATTTATTAGCCTCCAAGTGAGTTAACTGGGTTGAAAGCACAGATTTATTTAAATGTTTGTCAGTGTGTTGCTTTTTGTAAATTTAAAACATTTTAAAGGTGTCTGTTTATCATAGGGTGTGATTCATTACAAGTAAGCGCTTGAGAGAAAAATGGCTATTCCTATATTGAAAAACCTGATTTGGTTGTAAGTATTTTGCCATTTGAGGTTATAGTTTTCTTAATGCAATGCTACTGAACAACGAAAAGAAAATATGGAGCTTCTCTGCCATCAACATGCAGGTGCCAGGAATCCCAGCCCCCACCAAGGGTGTACACAGTAGGTATGCACATGCATGTGTGCAGGACAGAGGCTGGATATGTATGGGATATATAAGTCTTCACTCTTGAGTCTATATAATTGAGACTATACTAGAATATACTATAAAGTTCTAGTATATTTTCGATATTAGAAAACACTGACTCACCTCCTAGGATTTCTGTTCTGAGCATGTGACAGCTAAGTTTGTGGGGTGCAGTCCCCCTCCTGAGGCCACTGCAGCCTTGTGTGATAGCCAGAAAGTTACATCAGAGCTGTCTTCATTGTGCAAATTCTGTGTTGAAACTGGATAACAAAGATTTCTTAGCTCCCTGGGCTTTCTATGAGAACACACAGCTTCCTATGCGCACTCCTTCATCCTCAGGACAATTCATGACAATCTCAGAACTTCTGGCTCGAACCACTGAACTGTCACATGAGAGAGTGTGTCTCCTGAACCTGAAATATCACTTTGGGGGCCCCCTTGAGCCCTCATCTATGGCTTACCAATGACCCTCAGTTTGTTCAGTTGGAAACATACGCTGCTCAGGACACGCAGGGTGGCAGCTCAGCCCCATTCATAACTAAAAGCTGAATCACTATCCGATGACTCCCCATCCAGAAAAGTGAACGCCCACGATCACCCCATCTGCTGGTCCTCTCACCCTCATTTTGCTTCTACCACTTACAACATAAACAGTGTGTTATAGATTTAAGAAACCTCTACGTGGAGGTCCCTTTAGCCCTTTCCTCTTCCATATATATCTCCTTTGATAATTTTCACATAAAGAAGTTACTTTCACCTTTTGAGTAGGAGGAATTTTTCATGCACTTCCGTGTGCCAGCTAACTTGGAAAACAGTCAGGAGGGAGCCAGGAGGACTCGGCTTACTTTCCTGGCAGTGCGGGTGGCCCCAGTGCCTGTGGCAGGGCCTGGCACTTACAGGCGACGCTGAGCCCCCCCTGCACCCAACCCTGCCCCTCTAAGCACCCTGCTCCACCTGCCCCTGGGGTACAGCCACCTGGCCCTATGAGCGATGCGGCTTCCAGCATGCATAAATGGATGTAATCTTGATTAATTCTGGCCTACACCCCAGTTCTTGTATACATATAAATAAATCTTTTAAAAAATTAATAAACAACAGGGCCTCCCTGGTGGCACAGGGGGTTGAGCGCTGCACTGTGGTGCTTCGGTGGCCACTGCAATGCAAGTTTGGTCCCTGTTCCTGGCCAGGGAGGGGACCCACGTGGCACAGCAGACCTCTCCTGCCTCACCCGCTGCTCCCCTCAACAGTGTGCTTCAGTCCATCTGCCTGTTCTGCTCCCCGCTCTGTCTCTGGTGAATCCTCTCACCCCCTGCCCCCTACCCCTATGCCTCTGGCCTGTACCCCAGCTCTTGTATGCATAAATAATTTTTTAAAGGCCTTAAAAAAAGAGAAATTTTTAGTTGCATGTAGTCATATTATACCCATTTTTTATAACCTTAATAATTGTGACTGAACTTTGAATACCATTTTTAGAAATACCTTTTTAAATTTTTTTAGAATAGGGTAAATGGCAAAACTTTAGTGTTGGGGACCCTGGCCTCCTCTTTAAATAACTAATCGGAAAGGCTTGAAATATTTTTTTTTTTTGTTTTTTATGAGTGGCTTAAAATTCGTAGGAGGCTGCAGTCTGACTTTTGGGGCTCATCTGCATGCATAGTGCGGCGGTGGTGCAGGAGGGGAGGACAGGCGCTGGCTGAGCTGCGGCATGATTTTTTTAACTTATAAAAACATTTTTATCTAGTGACTGAATAACTGACTTACATAAATTTTATGATTTTAAATGAGAGACAGGAGTTGCATCTAATTTTTTTGTGTTTACCTAGATTTTCTTCAAATTTTTAAATCTAAGATTTTTTTGGATGGATTTTGTAACAATAGCTTTTAACTACCTTTAATTGAAGGAGGGCTCCCTGGTGGCTTAGCAGGTTCATAGCGCCACACTATGACGCATCCACTGCACGGCAGCACGAGTTCGATCCCCGGCCAGGGCAGGGGCCCACAT
Source organism: Galemys pyrenaicus (assembly GCA_019455555.1). Taxonomy (NCBI): domain Eukaryota; kingdom Metazoa; phylum Chordata; class Mammalia; order Eulipotyphla; family Talpidae; genus Galemys; species Galemys pyrenaicus. The sequence goes on along the minus strand of JAGFMF010011799.1, from coordinate 10,632,426 downwards.
GCGCAGCAGACCCCTCCTGCCTCGCCCGCTGCTCCCCTCGGCAGTGTGTTTCAGTCAGTCTCCCTGTTCTGCTCCCCACTCTGTCTCTGTCTCCTCTCACCTCCCCTACCTCTGCCCTGTACCCCAGCTCTTGTATGGACAAATTAATAAATCTTTAAAAGAAACAAAAATAAAAATTGAGTGAGCTCTTTATTGGACACATCATACTTCAAGGTTAGTAGAAGAGCTCTGAGTTATTCTTTATATTTGTTCTGAGAGGGGGTAAGATTATTATCCATGTTTTTAAGAGAGAATAGAAAGACGAACTGAAAACTTCACAGACTCTGGGTTGGTGGGCCTTTACCAGGCTGTTCCAACGCTTTTACTTTGTCCCATTGTTACCCTAACCCTAAAGACTCCCCCTACTCCAGGAAAGGCTTACTTGGGCTGTCCAGTCTGCGATTGCGTCTCTCTTTCCATGCGTCCCCCTGCTCAGGTGGGCAGAGATTATTCTCCCTCAGGTCCCTGTTCGGGTGCCACTTGCTGGAGACCAGCTCCATCCAGTGAACAGGGTTGAGGAGAGGAACCCAAAAGAAGCAGGAGTAAAAGATAAAAATAGAGTTTAAGAGAAGCGGGACCCAGGGGACACGAGGCTTTTCATTTTGAGTGCAAGGGTCCAGAGTGTCAGGTGTGATTCATTTTTCTTGATACAAACCTCCTTGTTAGTTACTAGACAATGAATCTTTTTTTCTTTTGGATTTAGCCTTGTCTGGGCACACATTTACTATCAAGGTTTTGTGTTATCAGGTATATTTTACTCCCTCTTTAATCTTGCCTGTTTTTCAGGCTTAGCTTTTCTGACATAAGAAAGGACATCAGGGTCTGGACACGGGCCAGTCTTTCAGTCCACGTTCACCAGGCTCTCAGTCACCACGCTGACATTTTCCTTGTCTCAGCACTTCAGGCTTAGGGGTCTCCACCAGAGGGGCAGGAGAAGAGCAATGCCTCGCACCCTCAAGAGTGAGGAGGAACTTCTGCAGAAGCCTCAACAAAGCCAAAAACCCACAACCCGGTTGTCCCCTGACCCCAGTCTGAACAGTGCCCATCTATTTCAGGGGCCGCGAGGCTCATGGCGGGCTGTGCCGCCACAGTTCAACGCAGAGTCGATCCGACTGTTAGCTGAGTCAGGCTAGTGACGTCTGTTCTGTTTTGAGTCGGGCACTGATTTGGCGCAGGACTGAGAGCGGCACTGTCAGGTCACGGGCACTTTGGCGCCATGGCTCTGACTGGGAATCCTTTCAGCGCCACCCAGGCTGAGGGCGTGGCCAGGGGATGGCCAGTGACTGGCTAGCTGTGGCCCCCAGAGCGCCCCTGCGCAGTCCATCGCCCTTCAGAACATGGGGTGTGCTCCTGGCCCCCCTTGATCATTCTCCCCCTACACTCCCACGATGAGTAAGTGGTCACTTTCATGTCTGTAGCTGATGTAGGGGATCAAGGAAGAATCTACGCTAAGACGAAAATATGAGTCTGTGCAAGGCCAAGTTCACACTCAGCTCCCAGGGACCTCGGTGCGGTGATTTAATATGGCGTCAGGCCGAGCCTGCACCTGTGCGGCTGAGCGCCGCGCCCCCGCAGGTGCACGCTGGCTGTTGCTGAGGCTTCTTAGCCCCTCCTGCGGGTGGGCGGACGGGAGGGGGCTCTGCATGACCATAACACGCCCAGCGGGAAGAGCCTCAGAGGGGTCCGGTTTCCCCTCCTCACCCCGAGGCTCATAAACCGGGGGCAGGAGGAACTTGAACCCCGTTTCTTGAGCAGCAACCCGCGAAGCTCAGAGCCCGGCCTGGGCTAAGCTCGGAGGCAGGTCCTCGACTCCACAACAAGAGCAGCGATTCGGTCTTGTACTCAGAGCTGGCTGTTTTTCCTCCTCGTGAGACGCTCAGCTCAGTCGCGGGGCCTGAGCGACTGGCTGGGGAGCCCTCGGCAGCCGCGCGGACCTCGAGCCCTTCAGCCCCTTCTCCTGGCTCCTTGATCCCCTACATCAGCTACAGACATGAAAGTGACCACTTACTCATCGTGGGAGTGTAGGGAGAGAACGATTGAGGGGGGCCAGGAGCACACCCCATGTTCTGAAGGGCGATGGACTGCGCAGGGGCGCTCTGGGGGCCACAGCTAGCCAGTCACTGGCCATCCCCTGGCCACGCCCTCAGCCTGAGCAGGAGCCTGGGGTAGAGTGTTGGAGGTGCCCGTTATTTTTCGGTTCCTTCCTAAAGGGTTGCTTTTTTGAGGGGGAGGTGTCTCAGTAGGCTGCAAGTCTCTAGAGGGTGTAATATGATGCCTAACAGCACTGGGCACATTTAGTCATTCAGTGTGTCTGTTGAAGGGTGACGTTCCTAAATTAAAGTGGTTTTGCATGCAGTTGGGGCGAGAGCACAACGGTCTGTTTATTTGGCCACTGGGTGGCGCTGTTGATCCACCGACCGCGCGTCGGCGGCGGGCTCCCACCTGCTAGGACAAAGCGGAGTGGCTCAGGTGCCTGGCTTACAGCCCCTTCTCGCCAGCGCTGGAGAAGCCCTGGATCTTTTCTCCTGCCTGCCACGTAGATCCAGAACCAGCGTGTTCTTTTTCTTCTTCTGCCCGCTTTAAAGAAGTTTCCTTTTGCGGACACAGACAGGAGCGTCTATCTTGTCATTCACCTTGGGGACAGGAGCAGGAATCTATGAGGCTGAGTGCTCAGGGCAGCTCCATGATGGACTCAGGTGCCTGGAGAGACCCCGACTGGGCTCAGCAGGAGGCGGCGGGCCTGGCCCCAGGAGCAGCTCCCTGGAAATGCGGGCGGGTCCTCTCTGGGGCTGCCTGACTGGGGAGACGATGCTGGACCCCCACGTCCTAACTTTAGGCAGGGATTCTGACCCTCCTAGGGTTCGAACTCAGCATTTCTTACATTTCTTTTGTTGCTGGGGCCTGTGCGTCTGAGCTGAGTGGATGGGTGGGGGTGGGGGATGCCATGTTCCTTGGGGCTTCTTGGGATGGTTGGATGTGCCGTACATACGCTGCCACGTCTCTGTGGCCCAGCCTGGAGGGTTGGTGGTCAGACCCACGGACACCCTGCCGAGAAGGCCGCAGAGGCCAGTCTGCAGTTGCAGCAGAGAACCAGGAAGCAACAGTCTTTGGAGAGGACCTAGACTTTACCAGATCCACCCACTTACCTAATGAATGCTTTTTACTGTTTCTCCAACATTCCACGGAAGTCCTAGACCTGCCCAGCGGGAGCAGGAGTTCCCACCAGCGGGGTCGGTGGGGCTGCTCCTTGGCTTTCTCTGTGTAGGGCGGGAGTCAGCTACTTCCACACTTCACTTCATCCCACTCAGCCCCAGGCCCCGAGTGGGCCTGATCTCAGGGACCACTCAGCTGCTCCTTGGCCACAGGGTAGCACCTCTCACCCGCAGCCGGCCCCTCTGAAGTGGTGGTGACCTGCAGCCCATAGGTAGGACTTTGGGGGGGATCTTTGGGCCTGTTTGTTTTGTCCTGCAAGCACCCCAGTGTTTGTGGGCCCTCCCGCGGGGGCTTGGCCTGCCCCACCCTGGCTGTCCCTGAGCTTATAGCCTCCTGCTGCACCCGAGAGGCCTGCAGGCCCGAAGGTGCCCTGTTAACTGGGGCGTTCTCAGGAGTCACAGCTGGTGGTGGATTTTGGGGCTGTGGGCTCGGGTGGCTGAGATCTCTGGGCTAGCGGGTAGGCGGGGTTGTGCACTGACCAACACACATGGAAAGGGGGCTGCACAATTTGAAAGACTCATGTCAAGGAGGAGACTGGCCCTCTGGGGCCATCAGGAGCTGGGCCGGGGCTGCTTCGGTGGGAGCTGGTGGGGAAGGGGGCTCGGCATGCGATGACCCGGGAGGCTGTTAGTGCTGATCTGGACATGCCAATGACACTGGTTGTTTCCGTTGGACACATGTCAGCCTGGTGGGAGGTGGGGCCCTGGGACTTGGGGGACTCGGATGAGCAGCTCAGCATCAGCCTGAGCTTTCTGCTTGAGTCTTAATTGCTTCTTGGAGGCCACCAGATAGTCCTTTACCCTCCCCTTTCCAGGAACTTCCATTTTCTTGACTCAGCATCTTATTAGGTGGCGGGAGCGACAGGTGCTGGGCTCAGGGCTTGGCGCAGGTGCGGGAGTTGCAGCTGGGGAGAGGACACAGTCTGGGCCACCCCAGGCTTATTCAAACATTGAAAATGCAGTATTTCGGCTAACAGGGTGCAGAGTGGGCAGGTGGCGGTGAGATACCAGGATGCTGCTGGCAGAACTGGGACCAGCACTCCAGGGCACCAGCAGGATAGCGTGTTCTTGGGGTGGAAGTTGGCGTTTCCCTACTGGAGGGTGCAAGTGGCCCCCAAGGGGCTTGGTCTGGGTGTGGAGAGTCTCTGGTCTCATCCCACTGGGCAATATTGGGGCAAACTCAGCACCGAACCCCCTTGACCCTCATCTCCTCACTTCCAAACAGGCAGGCGCCTGTCCTCAGTGCTGCTCACAGCGAGGGGCTGCAGGAAATGCGAAGCCCCCAGCACAGGCCAGGGTCAGCGTGTTGGAGGCACCTGGTACAGGACGCGTGGGTGGGGTGGTGCTTATGGCCCCTCACAGCTGCGGTCCTGCCCCGCTGCTCATCTTCAGGGGGCTCTCATCCATAATGTGATATGGTGATGTCATCACGTAGTTACCACACCTAGAACATTGCACAGGAAGTCACTTGTGCACAGGTGACCCCACAGGTGACCTCACAGGTGACCAAAGAGTGTACCCATTTCCTCCCCTCCACCCTAGTAAATCGATAGGCTTCCTGGAGGGGGATTAGAAGCAGGTGAAGGTGGTTCATTCCCTCATTGCCCTTGGGCAGACAGAGTCTCTAGCCTGGGTCTGCAGGTGCCAGTGCGGAGTCTTGGCGGGCCAGGGGGGCTGGCCTGTTGTGCCACCTGGACCCAGACAGCTCAGCCGGCCTTGCTCAGTGCTTTGCCATGACTTGGCGTTGGCTCTGTTTGCATTGCTAGTCGCTTCCATACTCTAAAAAGGAACTTGAGCCTTTTCCAATGAACACTAGTAGGAATACAGTACAAAAGAGAAGGAGGAACCAGAGAGGAGGGAAGTGGCCAGAGCCCGCCAGGAACTTGGTGGACAGAGGACTCTGTCCCTCCACTCTGTGGGGTTGAAGCTTCCTTGGCAAAACTGGGCAAAACCTTTTGTGGCTTTTATTATCAGATAAGCTGATTTTCACGGAGGTTGACTTTTCCCCAACACATTCTATTGTGGTTCTTTGGCGAAACAGCAAAGTGGGTCAGCAGTGGTGTGAAGAGGGGTGTGGTCATTGTGCAGCCTGGCCCCCGCCTGGGGGTCCTGCAGGGAGGAGCTGGCCAGCAGCTTGAAGGGGCCTGAGCAGTGGGTCGAGCAGCCCATCTCCTGCCAGGCGTGGCCCAGACCCCTGCCAGGGTGGAGGTGGTTAGGCTCTGGGGTGGGCAGGCCTGTGGCCAACTCAGCCCACTGCCTTCTCTTGCCCGCTAGTCCTGCAGCCGCTCTGCACTGGGCGTCTAAAGTGGACACGTGCCTGCGAGGCGCATCTGAATGCTCCATTCAGGCCGCGCTGCCTTCAAGCCCGACCCTGGGCAGGGCCACCCACTGGCCTCTAGGTACCAGGGCGAGGGGCTGGGCTCCTGTCCTCAGGAAACAGCCTCCACCGGGAGGGAGGGTGCGAGAGGATGAACAACAGGCTCCTGGCGGACTGTGGCTGGGGAGCGGCAGCCCAGCGGGGTGTTCTCTGTATCCCCGGCGCCAGGGTACCCTGCACACACCGGCTGTCTGTTCTGTATTATCGTGGGATTTCCAATTACACTCCAGTTTAAAAAATATTTTTTTCCTGAGGGTTAATGTTTACATGTACAAATATGTACAGCTTAACTAACAGTTTAAATGGGAATTTTAATGTATTCTATGAATGTTGGCTCATTTGCATATTTTATCAATGCACCGCCATTCTGGGCTGCATGCAGTACAATAATTAGAAATAGAATTAAAAAGGACCTGCGTTTAAAATATTCATTTCGGAATGCAAAATGTTCATTTTTCAACTGCCGCCTTATCAATAGCACGTTGTGCCAGGTGTGTGATGAGAGTTGGGGTTGCCAGGACTGAAGTCGCCTGTGCATCGGCGGACTCACCGATGTGGAGAGGGGGGCGCGCTGACTCCGAGGCTGAACGGGGTCTCGATTAAGTGGTGTTGAAGAGCCTGCGGGGTGGCCTCTGCTGTGGGTCCTCCTTGTTCTCACTGCCCCTCCTGGTGACCCCGGGGTCCCCTGCATGGGGCAGGGTGCACTGAGGCTGGCACTGGTGCTTAGAGCCATCATGTACAAGGACACAAGTGGCTTCTTGGTGTTTCTTCATCCAGGTGAATGCCTGGCCCCGTGTGACTTCAGGGAGGAAGGGATCCGAGGCCAGCCCTAGGGGTGGGGGGTGGGGAGGAAGCTGGTGGGCTGTGCTGGTCCCCGACACTCAGCGTGCCCATCGTGTCGAACTCGTGGTGTAAGGTAAATGCTGGCAGATGATTTTTTATTTTATTTATTTATTTTTTAAAGATTTATTGATTTATGCATACAAGAACTGGGGTACAGGCCAGAAGTGTGGGGGGTGAAAGAATCCACCAGAGACAGAGTGGGGAGCAGAACAGGCAGACTGACTGAAACACACTGCTGAGGGAGCAGCAGGCGAGGCAGGAGAGGTCTGCTGTGCCATGTGGGTCAGCTCCCTGGCTGGCAGCAGGGATCGAACTCGTGCTGCAGTGGCTGCAGTTTGCTTCATAGTGTGTTGCTTAACCCACTGCGCCACCAGGGAGGCCCCTAGATGATTTTTTAAATGGTGTCTTATTTCTGCTCCCTGGAAAGATACTGGATATCTAGTTAGATGAGAGCCTCTTTTTTAACATTTTATTTATTTCTGCATATAAGGTCTGGGGTACAAGCCAGAGGTGCGGTGGGTGAGAGGATTCACCAGAGACAGAGCAGGGAGCACAACAGGCAGATTGACTGAAGTACACTGCTGGGGGAGCGGCGGGTGAGGCAGGAGAGGTCTGCTGTGCAATGAGAGGCAGGAGAGGGTCTGCTGTTCCCTTCCCTGGTGGGGGATCGAACTCATGCTGCGGTGGCTGCGGAAGTCCCACAGTGCAGCGCTCAATTCCTTGCACCACCAGGGAGGCCAGAGAGCCTCTTGATGTAAAACAGTAAGTCTCTAAAGACTCGAAGCCTTAGAGAAAACTGGCAGGCTGCTGTCCGTAACTGACTCTCGCAGGGAGAGCAGGTGACTGGCCGGCATCCCCAGAACTGGCACCCTGGTCTCTAAGAGGACTGTTTCTAAAGACTCTCGTTCACCTCCCAGAGGAGGGCACAGGTCCAGACCGAGGTCATCCAGCCCTGGGCCCCTCCTGACCTCACCTTTGCGTCTGGGTTTAACACATGCATTTGGGGGAACACGGATGTTCAGCCTGTGAGTATGTGAATGTGTGTATGAGCACGTGAGCATGTGCACACGTGTGTGGACTGAACGTATGTGAGAACAAGTGTGTGAGAGCATGTGTGTGAGCACATGTGAGTGATTGTGAGTGTGTGAACACATGTGTGAGGGAGTGTGAGCATGTGCCCATGTCTGGGTTCCCTCTCTCCTTGCCTCTCTTCCCGGCACTTTCTTCCTGCAAACACATCCACTCTGCAGCTTTTCCGGTCTCCTGTCTCCTTCATGGAAGAAGAGAAGAGATTGGGGCCTCCCTGATGTTCTCACAGAGAAGCCTCAGACTCTGGGCCCTGGGGCTCCCCTGACTGACTCTTGGATTCTAGTGATTTCGGGTGAGTCACCTTCTTCCCCAAGGGGTTAGGGATGCTCCTCACCTCACTGGAAGAGAAGTGAGTGCTGGTTAGGAGGCACAGTGGATGATCGGGAAACTTGGGGGGCTGAGGAGGGTGAGGGTGGGAAGGTAAAGGAGGCTCTGGACTGCATTTGGCTGCATTTTGCTGTTTGTCCATAAACATTGTAAAAGTGATTTAGAAAAATTACGTACCCATTTGCATATTTTTATGCAATTTTTTCATCATAATTTAAACTTTTTACAGAGTAGTTATTTTCCAGGGTCTATAAACATTAATATTTTAAAATACTGCTATGATACTACTTTTTTGCAATGATTTGTTACCACCAGTTGATTTAAAAACAATCTATTCTTTAATTAGAAATACACGTGCCTTTCCCTTGAGTTCACAATTACATCCTATTTCCCCACAGAATTACATCTTAATAGAATATTTTAAAGAGCAAAGGTTTTTATCGATCACACTGCCCCAGCTCTTTACAACAAAATTCACCTTGGCACTGGTTTTTAGAAGCCCCCTTTGTCTGCAGACTGAAAATGTTGACATTCTTCTGAGTTAGAATGTTGTTATCACAAGTACGAAATCGATCACAACAGCAGAAACATTACTCTGATCTGTTATTAAGCATACAAAGTGAAGTATTGTTGGCTGTGCCTCTTAATTGGTGGGTGGTCTGTTTTGTCCAGGTTGTTGTTCTGATGGGATGTTACTTACTGCTAGGAGAGTTAAACTATCCCCACCTCTACTTTATTGCCATTGAGACGGGTGCGGTGAGACAGGTGTGCCCAAGATGACGGAAATGGGGTCTCTTGCCAAAGGCGAGCTCCGGCTGAGGCCAGGTTCCCACAGGAAGGGACGGCATTGGTGAATTGAGGGGGATTGAGGAGTCACTAACCACTTGATCAGAGTGTAGCAAACGTCCTCCTGAGGGTCTCAGCAGCCTTTATTTATACATGGCAAGCAAGCAGTGGGATTACACCATCATGTGCATAGAGCAGAAAGCTAACAATCATTACATTTTTTCTTAAGAACAGTTTGGGGTCTTTATGACCTCCAGTCAAGATTCAGGGCATCATACTGTTTCAAGGTAAGGCCTACATGCTAGACAACCTATTTTTATCAGCATACTAGTTTTTTAATATTAAGGCAGCCATGGCAACTTTGCACAGTCACTACTAACCATTTTGTTATTACTCAGAGTATAAGACAGACTACTAGCTGCAAGGTCTAGAGTCAAACTAATGTCAATATTTTTTGTTATTAAGGAGACTTTTTATATATGATTATGGTTTAAGTAAAACAGAGGCAGAGAAGAGGGGAGGAGGGTTGGTAGGGCGTACGTGACTTATTTATCACCTGGGAGATACAGAGCCTTCCACAGTGGGCCAAGTTACAGAGGTCTTTCTTCAGTTCCCAAGGCCAGTTTCCTATAGCAAATGTTTAAGTTTGGGAAATTATCTAATAACTAACTTTTGAGTTTGTAAAACAACCACATTCCAGTTGCATTTGATCCTGCCTGGTTTTGCAGTATTGACTTTTTGAATTTGTGTTACAATATTTGATATTCAGTAGTTCATCATCAAAATGCATAACATCCAGTTATTTTGTTTAGCAAAACAGCCAATTTTATAACACCCCTGTGAATGTTTTTTCAGTAAGCACATATCATGAACTCACAGAATTACAATTTTAGCCAAGAGAGAAGGGTCCGGCAGGGGCCAGCCTTTGGAGCATCCCGATCTTTCAGGAGTGTCCCTCATACCTGGACTTTTGTCAGGCGGCAAGAGCAGCTGGTCTGCACCAGTCTCTCCTGGGTGACACTGCTCTCAGACCCCTTTCCACCCAAAGCCTCAGAGTCACAGGATCGGCCTGCACAGGATCCCTCAAGCACCCCTTACTCACACCTGCCTTCAAATTTGCCTGAAGCCAAGATGTCTGCCTTGAGGGGCAGGGAGTGGTACTGCAGTCAGGACCTTGGGTGGGGGGGATGACAAGTAAGCTGGGTGGGGCTGGGCACCCCAGCCCCCAGTCTGCTCCTGCCCAGGGGCCTTTTTGGGGAGGCCATCTGACTGCCTAGAGAGAACCTGAGGCCAGGGTCTCCTGCCTATCTGCCCATTCTTTGCTCTGGGTGTGAGCAGCTCTTTGGGGGAACCTGCCCTGGCATCAGGCTCCCTGTTTCCACCTCATCACTCCAGGGGTGACCTACTGGTCCTGTTTTCCTGCTGGCTGCCAGCTCCTCTCTTGGTTTGGAAAATAGCCCTGCAAGGCCAGGAGGCGTCCTGCCTGGGGCTCTCGTCAGGAGGGGCTTCCTTCATCCTCCTCACATGTCACCCTCCATGCCTCTGAGGTTCCCTGGGCCTTGAATTCCCCTTTAGACACTTTCTGAATCCCCTGCTTCCTCTTCTTGTTGCCTTCACTGTGTGAACCACATCATGAGATCTTGTTAGGTTCCTGCTGTCTTCTCTAGTATCCACAGATTTACCCACCTTCCCAACCACCCACCTGTCTTCCATCACCTATCACTATCATGCACCATTAATATTGTCTGTCTGTCATCTATCAATATATGTATATCTCTCCTGCCTGTCGTTTGTCCATATCCTCACCCAAGGCTGAGCTATGTAGGGGTGAGGAGCTACTTTGACTTGCTGCCAGATCCCGAGCACCTGAAAGGTGCCAGCTGTGGGTCATATATAGGGGAGCAAAGGTTTTCTCCTGAGACTCCACAGGGGGAGGGCTGCCTGCTCCATGGGTGCCCCATTATCATTCCTGGGGGCTTCCTGCCTGGGTGGCTCTATATTCAGCTTGTTCTCCCTCAGAACAAGCAGAACCACTTCAGGGGGATTTCTAGAAACTGCCTCTGTTTTCCTGGGTGCTCTGGCCCTTCAGGGCAGCCAGACTCTGAACAAGGTGACTTTGGGTAAGGGTTGCACTGGTGGGGTCTCATGACTTCATAAGCTGAGGGTATGCAGTTTCTCCATTTGGCCCTTAATGCTGTCGCTCTGTGGTAACTCCCTCCTCTGGGCCTCCTGTCTCCAACATCAGCTGCACGAGTGGCCTCAGCCTATTGGGAGTCAGTGGGTGACTTGTCATCACACAGGTAGGCAGAGACCCTTCTCTCACTTTTCCCCTAAAGTCTGCAAAACCAATCAGATATGGCCTGTTTGACCTACCAAATGGCTGTTCCCTTTCTGCTTTCACTGTTACTAATAAGTCATTCTGTGTCTTTAACACAGAATTTGGTTTTAAAGTGATTGATTCCTGCCTACTTATCCAGTGGATTCAGTAATGCTCTTCCCTGGGTCTGTGCTTACTGTGTGGTGTCTTGACCCCATCTCCTCCCTCTGTTGACTGTCTCTTTTTAGCGCTCCTTCAAGTAGCAGCTCATCCTGGCTTCTGCATAGTTAGGGATGTCTTTTTGTGTTTCTTATTCTAAAATAGTTTAGCTGGGTATAGAATTTTGTGATGAGAATTATTGGAAGCCTGCAGGCATCAGTTTTTTACTGATGGCATTCTGCTGACTGTCACTGTTTGGAAGGAAATCTATCTTCTCTCTTAACTTCCTTGGGTTTATTAAGGTATTAATTTATTTTATGCTATGCTGTTCATTGGCTACTGGTTTTTTAAATCTGAGATTCTTCAATGCTGAAAAAACTACTTTTGTTTTTCAAATATTGCTTCTTTCAAATTTTGTCATATTTTCTTTTCTGGAACTTCTGATTAGATGACTTTTGTATCCTCTTAAACCCTCAAACTTGTCTTCTAATTGCCTTTCATTTTTCACCCATACTTAGGTGAATTGCTCACCTAAGGTAGCTTTTACTTTGCTAATTGTTTCTCTGACATATCTGGTCTGGAATTTATCCCACTTTCAGAGAAATTTCCAAATAATATGTATTTCATTTTCAGTATTTCCTATGGACTCTTTTTATTTCTGCTGCTTTCATTTCAGGTGTTTCTTAAATTCTCATCCTACTTTTGTGGAGATTATCCTCCCTTGATGAATTTGAGACTTTCAAGTACAATTATTTTAGATTCATTTTATATTGCTCGGTGATGGACATCTAACTTGGAATGAATTCACCTCCTGACTGTTGATAGTTGTGACTATCTGTCTTAATATTCTTTTGATTTTTTTACCTTGAAATTTTAGTTTTTGGGTTTTCTTCCTTTCTTTCCACCTCAACCTGTGCTGACCCATGCCTGTCTCTACAGATGGTCTGGGTCCTTTTGGCCAGACTCCAGGATGAAGAAGCAGGTCAGGCTTTGCAGCCTTTCCTCCTCTTGGGAGTTGAGTGGCCATGCTCAGAGCCCATGTCCTGCTTATTCACCTCCTTAAATGTTTGGGTGTCTGCCTGCCTTTTCCTGTGTTTGGACTGAGAGTTAGCAGGGGTGGTGCCAACCCTCTTTATTGATCTGTTGCTTCTATTTCTTCTTTCCTTTCTCAACTATGGGTACATTTCTCCTGATGCTGAGTAAAGATTGGTCTTCACAACTACTTAATGTTTTTCTTCTGTATGGAGAAGAGTCATTTAAAAGGTTGAACCCAGTACCTTCTTAAAAACAAGTACAATTTCAGTTTTATTTATTTTTTAGGAGTCAGTTTATGTCCTTGGCTCTTGCTAAATTTATAATTGAGAGAAATCTCTAGACCTTTCATAAATTAAATGCTATCAACATCAAATATCTTCTAACCCTGAACATTGTCTAATTATTTTGGAACTAAATGTGCTATGTTATACATGTCCTTGTTCAGCTGAATACTGTATTTGAAAATCCAGCGATTTCTTCTTTTAGCAGAAACTCAAAGCTCTGCTGAGTCTTCCCACACTTGGATAAGAGCAGGGTGTGAGCCTGCAACAAGTCATGGGTCCACCTGGACTGCTATCTTGAGTGTGTCTTCTTCCAGACTGAGGCTCACCTACAGGGAGACTTGCTAAATGGGTGGGTGCCTTGGAGGTAGACAGTGAATTGCGGAAAGATTATGAGTTTCAGACTCAATTGTGCCACTGACTAGATAGATGACCTTAAACAAGTCACATCATCTTCCCCAGTTTCAGGCTTTTCCCATTTACTAAATGAAAGCTAAGAACCAAAGGCTTGGAATGTCCTATGAGATAGTAAATAGGCACCTGGCACCCAAGGATGGGGAGTGAAGGGCCCTTTCTGCCTCTTCCTCTGTTGCCTACCACCACATGGGTATGGTTGAGCAGACATTAAAGGGAGGGAGCATCCTGACTAGGGCCTGAGGGACAGAAGAGAGTGGAGCTTCTCAGCAGAAGCAGCAGGAGTTGAATTAAGCTGTGGCTGTGGGGACAAAGAGAAGGGTCAGGAAGTAGATTTCCTCCTGGGTTGGAGACCATAGGTCTTGGTGGTCAAGTGAGCATGTGGGGCAAGGGGTTGGGTGGGCAACAAGGAGTAGTCACAATGAGCTCGAAGCTTCTAATTTGGTATGGCTGACAGTAGTTCTCAGGTTTGGATCTTGGAAAAGTAGCAGCTGGATCATCTGAGTTAGAAATGCAGACACTTCAGTCCACTCTGGACCACTTTATAAAAACCCTAGACTGGGATTCAGCAATATGTGTAGTCCCCTTGCTCCAGGTGATCCTGGTGCAAGCTAGGCTGAAAATGGCTGAAGTAGGAGATGCAGAGGGAAGAGCAAGTTTGGGTGAAACAAGAGTTGTTATGCTTTGGGGTTTTGAGATGGTTGTGAAGCATCCCCATTTGTTGGGTGCTTTTGCAGTGCTATGAGCACAGGAAATTTTTTCAGATATAAATTAACTGGACTCAAGTGTTTAGGGATTGGTTCCTTTGACCAGAATTTCTAATACATTTTTCTACTCAAATAATGTTGGCCATTACAATTTGGATATATAACAAAGTTTCTTACTTTGTACTTTAGTTAGAAAAGATATGAAAAGCAGAGAATTGAAAACTTTTATTTCTCAAGCATAATTCAATTGGTTGATGGATTTGAATTTCCATCTGGGGAAAAAAATATGAAACTGAACTTTAAAATCTACCTCTTGAGCAAACAGAGGATATTTCTTCCTGACATTTCAGAAGGATATTTACACCCTGATGCCATTATACATTGTAATTATGTAATTGCACATTATAATTGCACATTCTAATGACATGATCACACATGTTATGCTAATTATATAATTAGACTTAATGATAGCAATTGTGCAAATATATAGTATCAGAATCAAAATGAATGAATTAAAAATCTGAGGTGTACAAGAAAATCATAAACTTTAAAAATACCTTTGGAAATGGTGATCCAGTTCATGGTCATTTCCAGTGACTTAACTGGTATGAACAGAAGCTGCTTTCTTTGTTGGTTATGTCAACCTCTAAAGTTTTGATGAATTTTGGTGAAACTTCCTGCAACTTGCAAACTCTAGGAGGAGGAGAACTGAAGAGAGAAAGAGAAGATGGAGAAAGAGAAGCATTTGCAGGAGCCAGAGGACTTTGGAAGGAGCAGACAGTCCCTCTGTCCTTACTCAGACCCTCTCTGCCTTGACAGGCCTCAAGATTTTAATCATATCTGCACCCCTGTCTTGTCGTCAAGCTGCTAACTTGAGGACTCCATGAAGGGGAGCCTCCCTGTAATCACTGTTCTCTGGGATTGCCTTAGGATGGCGAGTCTTTAGATGGTATCTCAGAGCCTTGGAATGTTTATTTTTAATAGTTTGAACTGATCTTGACCCTGGGAAAATAAGAGTTTGCTAGCAGTTACTCCTTTAATGTAGAGTGATTTGATCACTTTTGCTTATTTTTAAAGCCAAGGGTCTTTTTTTTTTATTATTTAATTGCATTTGACATCGTTTGTTTTCCCCAGTGGGTTCCCACCACCATTTCACCTGTGCACCGTCACCTCAGTCCCTTGTGCTCTTTACATCTCATCACCGTCTTTGCCCTCCCCTCCCTCCTCCCACCCCCATGGTCCCTTGGGTTTATCTTTAATCTTTTTATCTTGTTGAGTTGTTATTTGATTGGTTGGTTGTTTTTGGTTATGATTGCCCATTTCCTTTAGTTTTCTCTGTGTGTTGTTGTTTTTGTTGTTGTTTCGTTTTCTCCCTTTTTAGTTTTTGTTTTGATTGTAGTTTGTTTGTTTGTTTTTTCACATTCCTCCTAAAAGTGAGGTCATCCGATATTTTTCTTTTGTCTTCTGACTTGTTTCACTGAGTATAATTCTTTCTAGTTCCATCCACGTTTCTTCAAATGTCCCTAGTTTCGTATTCTTGATTGCTGAGTAGTATTCCATTGTGTATATGTACCACATCTTCTTGATCCAGTCCTCTACTTTTGGGCATTTGGGCTGTTTCCAGGTCTTAC